>JAVKLA010000049.1:1081568-1130998 GCA_034782735.1 Sagittarius serpentarius
CCCCCCCCCCCCCCCCCCCCCCCCCCCCCCCCCCCCCCCCCCCCCCCCCCCCCCCCCCCCCCCCCCCCAAATCACCATTTTTCTTCTGTTTTTGTGACTGTGTGTGAAGAAGGTATGAAACATTTTTCAGAGTTATGGTGGTTTCCGTGTTAGAAATGTAAGAACTATCTAAGCTGAATTTGGAAATCTAGTATAAATGGTCAAGTCACCAAAAAAATGGTAATTAAGAAGGGAAGAGGGGTTTGAGAAAGGCTCTTTAAGCTGTTTTTATGATACTAAGCAGTTACTGCACTGAATAGAAGAAGTCTTTGTTAGTATCATTGCCCTACTTTCTTCAAATAACCATTTGCTGTCAAAACCAAAGACAGCAAGGTTTGACATGCTTTGATACTTTTAAAATGGAGTTGGGTAATGAGTAGAGATTGCTTAAATCCTGATTTATAAAGAAGTCCTTTGTAGTTGTTTCTCAGTTTTCTTCTGTAGGTTTTTTTATTATTATATATCTGAGTTTATTTGTTTACATTTGACAGCTAAATTCTGCCCCCCCCCCCCTTTCTCTCCACTTTCTTCAGTGAAGTGCCTGGTCCCTTGTAAGTCCACAGAGAAAGAGGGGAACTGATTTTCTTGCCTCCTTGTATTGAGGGATATCAGTGCAGAGAAGGGAGATACTAAAGGGAAGGCTCAATTTTTCCACAGTTCTGCATTTTAGGTGGTGCTGTTTTGGAATACAGATGTGCTTTCTGGTTAGTTTCCTTTTCCAGATTGGTTTTCATGAAGGTCTCAGTGCATGCAGTGGCAAACAGAGTAATTTGGACAATCATCTTCTTCAGCCAACCTTATTCAATGCTGTGTTACCTGTGTGGGACATACTTTTGATTAAGTTTTGGGGAAAGGACATCAATATAAATCCAGTACCCTTGTTATCTGCTCTCCTACAGTTGCTTCTGCAAGTAGTGGTGGTGTTCAGTGCTGAACCTGGCTGGCCACGAATGGAGAGCAGCTAGCATCAAGGGAAAGCAAGAGCTTTGCAAATGAGAAACAGAATTGTTATGCCGTATTTGTCTTCAGCTTTTTGGAAGCTGAACCTTCCCGTGGTACAAATTAAATAGTACTTCTCTTCATGCCCTTTATTCAAATAATTGTTGTTCTGTCCCTGAGTGGAGTAGGGCTCTATTCCACACTGGAAGAAAGATTAATTTGGTCTTTTTTGAGGTAGGACTAAAGATACTCCTGGAACCGCTGGAATGGACAAGAACAACACAGGTGGTGTAGATGATGACATCTAGGCAGACTGCCAGACAGAGACTTTAACACTGTCTTGCAATTTCATGAAATGGCATATATTTTTATTTATGTATTCTTTTTTTTCTTTTTTTTTTTTGCTGTGGTTTCCAGAGGCATGCAGTAAATGATTTATCCACTGTACTGGTCCCCTGTGCTGGCAGAGCTGTAGCATAGTGCACTGACTGGGAAGCCTTAAGTTCTAGGCTGGCCTTGGACTCTTGACTCCAGATCCTGAGGAGGAGGGGTGAGTTAATGGAGGGGATTTACTTGTGTGTTTGAATGGTGCAATACAGCATTAACTCTCCTTCCCAACCTAGTTCCCTAAAAGCTGCGTAAGGCATAAGAAGTTACCTTTCTCCTGATTTTTAGAAAGCTGCTGATAGGGAGGAAATAAGCCTAGTTTGAATGTTGCTTTCTTTACACTACTTCAAACCAGGCACAAATACCTAGAAAATCTGAAGGACAATGGATTAACTCTAAGCCTCCATTTGATGCTGCAACCTTTAGTTTGCTATGATGGAGGCTGGCAGAAAGGCCTTTCTCCTGGATGAAGTTTGTTGCAAAACCAGGCTTTATTAAGAGGCAGTGGAAGAAGAGCCATGGAAAAGCTGCTGGTGTTCTGTCAGTCTATTTTGTCAGGTGTTTTTTTAATACCTCTTCCAGTTTCTTTTAACATCTGTGGCTGCATTTGGAAAGGAGAAGCAGCCTTTGAATGTTTACAATTTGCGGAAAACTTTAAAAGCAAAAGTAATGTTTTAGACAAAATAGAGTAAATTTTTTTTGCTGGAGTAGTCTCTTGGGCAGGTAAATCTTGCTTCTATTTTGCTGGAATCCTGTCTTTGACTAAGTTTTAACTAAGCAGCAGATAGGCTTTGGGGGGGATTGTTTCTTTCTTTGTTTTAGACTTTTAAATGGCATGTGAACAGGGAAGAAATCTATCAGCCAGCATTCTGTTACTATTTTTTCCAAATGCATTTGTGTCTTAGTGGTAAAAAGTACAAGTAGTAGATTAAGATATAAGGTCTCTGCCTTTTTTTAATTCTTGCCAAGGGTGAAAATAAATGCCTAATTCCTAGCTAAGGGAAGCTGCACAAAGATTTCAAATTTTGCCCATGGAAACAGATAGCACAAAAGTGGGTGAAGACAGATTATATTTTTAGCCTGGTAATTCCCAAACAGTTTTCAGAAATAGCAAGTGAAAGTGAGTGATGATAGCAGAAGTCTCTTTAAAAAAACAAACTCACAACCATCCACCAAACTAGTGCATCCCAAAGCATGACAAAACTATATTTCTTTAGTGCAAAGGGCAAGAGAAATGACATGAGACAGGTTTTTATGTGGCACTTGATGAAATACTGTGTTGGTTTATTGCTCTCCCGGAACATTACAAAAAGGTAAAGGGAGCAACATAATTCCCTGAGACAGAATTCAGTCCTCTTCTGCCTGCTGCCCAGAGTAAGTGCAAACAGCCTACGTGCCACCACTGTGGGAGTATAAAGCAGCCTTAAAATTGATTTTACTTAACTCCTCTCCCTCTGTCTAGCATGAAGAAGGAGAGAGGGATGCAGGTTGTGGTTGCTAGACCATCCTTTCTATTAGCTATTTTCAGCCAATATGAATGTATTCCTGGTTTTGACCAGCTTCAGCAAAATAACACCGCTACAGACTGTTACATTCTGCCTTACAGCAGAAACCCAAGGCTCCATATTTAGTATTAGTTGCTGGGTTTTGTTTTGCGATCCCACCTCCACCTCTTCTTGGGCTGTCTTTTTGCTTGCAGTGAGAAGGCTGATTACCGTATGTTAGCAGTTCTAGGCTTTAGTAAAATGAGTCGAGCTGCTGTAATAATTCCCATGAAGCTGTACAGCAGCTGGGGGGGGTGCAGGGAGCAGAACTGTCAGAATTGCTCAGGCAGGTGGTGGAGAACAGTTGAGTAGCTGCCACAGGTAAAACCTGTATCATCAGAGCTGCTTCAAGGAAAGCGATGTTCCCTTTTGCCTGTAGGCTGACTGAAGAATCTTCAGTTTACAGCCAGGAAAGCTCACACATGAGGTAATGTTTTCAATTCTTAACCAATACAATTTTTCTTGAAGAAACTGCTTTTGTGAGGGAGCTTTAGACAGAACCTAAGCAACACTGAAATCGTTACAAATGACTTGGGATACCACCCTGTTTAATTTGCTTTCAAGCTTTAGATGAATGTAGAAACCAAGTAACACTTTTGGAGCAATGGTAGCTGTGAGGAATATGAAAAGCCCTGTAACAGCTATCTGGTAAATGGTAGGGATCATCTTCACATTAGTCTGTGTTATCTCCTGTCAGATATGAAAAAAAACAGAAATTAAAGGTAAATGCCAAATAATTAGATCTGAAAGATGGGTATTTAGAAATGCTTGGTTAGTGGGGAAAAAAAGAACAATGTCCTTTGCAAAGGAGTATCAGTCACTGCTTTTTCTCCTAAGAGCTGAAGGCTTAATGCAATTAAACCCATTTAATATGGTGCTTTCTAGGTACTGTTTAAACTTCGTGTCCTCTACTAGTTATTTTCACAGATGATATTGCTTTACCAAGTGTATGAGAGGTTCAAACCCAGTATATCTTGATATACTAGCCATATCATCCAAGATAGGATTACAAAAGTACTTCACACTGTATTTCATGGATTCAGTGCATGAATTCCTGCAATGGATTCAGTAAGGCGGGGGGGGGGGTGTGTGCAAAAAAGCCATATCTGCATTTGCTACAGTACCTTATAATTCACATTTGATCTATCTGGCATTTGATACAAGATGCAGGTGTGGACAGCCTGCTTCAAGCTGGCTGCAGTGTCTACAGAAGAGGGATCCAAGATACTGATTTACTACTGTAATTATTCCTCTGAGAGTCAAACTTGTGTTTCAGAATGCAAGAAAGGCTTACAGGTTGAAAGTTTATTTCAGGTTTGTAAGATTAAACCCTCTACTTTATAAGGTTAGCATCACAGACCAAAGCATCAAATGCCTAGCTTTTAGTTACCCTAGTTCTTACAAATCTCTTCTCCTAGTGAACTACCTACATTGACATGTTCAGCTAAAGCTGTTTTCATTCTGTATTAAGCTTGCCAGATTTCTTCCAGACTACATCAAAAGCTTTTGGTATTGAAAGCTTTTGATGCAGAGGGGAAAACAATTAAAAGGGCCTCATATTTGGGAATGTAACAGTCAAACCCACCAGATGCTCAGCAAGCAGGATTTTAGGATGAGCACTGAGTTTGCTGTAACAAGCCCATTTTCTTTGCTGGCTTTTGGTTAATTTCCGCAGGAGCTAAGAAAATGTTATCTGGAACTGCTGGACTTCTGGAATCCTGTTCTGAGAAGGTGGGTACAGATTTGCATGACTGGAATGGTATCTGTTTCTCTTCTCTTTGGTGTGAGGACACATTCCCTTCATTATTATTAATGTGATTAATCAGTGAGGCTTTTTCTATATTTTTAATGGTTAAACATGCTGTTCATGGATATGCCTGTTTTGCCAGCATCCAAGACGACTGTATGTGTGGATGCTTCCTGTCTCTTGATTAAACAGTATTATTCTAAAAACAAACATTAAACTTTTATGAAATAACACTGGATCCTGAGTGCTGTTTGTTTGAAAAATATTCTTTAAAGAGGACTGAAAAAAATGCAGGCTACTTCAAGGCATTAATAGTAGCAAGAGAGGGCGCTAGATTCTGAAGCAGCTTGATTCACAGGGCCTTTATGGCCCTACAATAACAGTTTCTATTATCTGTTGGAAGAGCTGCTTAAAGTAGGGGAAAAGGCTTTTTAAAATTCCTATCTCTATACTTAATCTGGAATCTTCCAGCTATTTTTAAACTCAGCTACCATGGTAAATCATTCATGCGAACTTTTTTGTCATACATTCACAGAAGTCCCTTGTTAACTCTCTTCGCAATTATTTCACCTGAGGGAGGTGGTGCTGTGTTTCATCAACAAAAACGTCCTGACAGCAGCTACCAAGCATGTAAAAGAATAAAGACAAACAACAGACAGCCTGCTTTTTTGCATAGATTTATCATAGTTGTTGATTATTCTAGAAAATAATGTGTAAGAGTTTGCTTTACAGTATGTAGATAGGCTCACCTGCTTTATATGTGATGAAAAAACAAACTAGTTTGTTGCTGCTGCTCAGGGAAGGAGAGCACTTTAGAGATACTTATTTTTCCCCACACAAGCTCCACACAATGCTAACGTGTTTCCTAGCAGCAGTGCCTGGTAAGTCTTACCCATCTGTATAATCTTAAGTGTTGAATTGGCAGCTCTCAGCTTGCTGTTGTGTTATACACCAACTTTCCCTTTCTCCTTCCTTAATTTGCTATTGCAGAGGCTGACTGGTAAACTAATTACCGTAGCACTGACATCCTTTGGCTAATAGGGGTGTAATCCAGGGATGGATTCAAACACCCTATCTAGAAGAGACTGCCTGTACTTTCATCCCTTTCCTCAGTAACCAAAGCAGCAAAGTAGCAGAGGTACAGCTAGTCTAGAAAATAAAATAAGCATATATTTCTGCTGATAAGGTATTCAGGAACATGGTACGGTAAAGCTAGTGAAAAACTTTGCTGCCACACAAAGGCTGTGTTTTAACCTTGTTCTTTAGCAAAAATTACCTCCTGCCTGCAGTAGGAGAGAAGTATTGGTTGGAGTTGCTAAACCTGGTAGCCTGACAAGAGGTGAAGCTGCCTGCAGCTCCATCTCCCCAGGTCCAGGCAGTAGCAAGGCTGAATGTGTACTCCCAGTAGGCACGCACACACACAAACACATGTATGTGTATACACATGGCCAGCCACACAGATAAACATATAAAACCAGAAAACAGCAATTCTGCAAGTGGAAACAGGACCAACAGCACCATCCTGTTCCCCTCTCTGGAATGAAGGGCCTTATTGGAACATACAGACAGACATACAACGTGGGTCCCTCCAGTAACAGGCCTTGGATGCTCATTTATCGAGTAGCTGGCCCCAGATCCTTGCTCTTTCCAGCTGCAGACACCTGGTCATACAAGCCTCCAAGGCCCACTGCCCCACTCAGGTTGCTGGTACTCGGACCCCCTTGCACCCACAAACACAGCCGCACACAGACCGTGGATCCCTTCAATAACTGCCCTGAGGCAGTCCACCCCGTAGCTGGCCCTGGTGCCCTCTCATCTCAAGCTCTCAGGCAGAACGTGACGGCTCAGCAGTAAGGACTGAAGAGAGAGCTGAAAGCAGTCGGAGGCTGGAAGAGTCTTAGGGGAAGCATCCTACATGCTTGTCCTGCTCTTGATCTTCCCAGGTTATCTGGTTTTAGTTAACATTACCAGCAGGCTATTCGGCTAACCAGGGTGTGGTCTGAGCCAGAACTGACGTTCCTAGATACATGGTAAATACAGAGGTATGTCTGGCAGCCAGTGGGCTCTTACCTGCAACACAGTGGCTGGATTCTGCTGTATCCAGGCTCTCTGGAAAAGCTGCAGCATCTTCAGAGAAATTAGTAAAAAATTTGATTTTGATCCAAGAGTGATTAGCAGTACTTTAACATGCACACTCTGCACCTTGTAACACTCAACTGTATTTCATGCTGTTCCACAAGTGCACATTTCATGATGCCCGTCGCGGGGATTTTTGACAACCACAGAGCAAACAGGCAACACCTGAGCTGGGGTGGTTTAAACACTGTGAAAATAATTTGGCTGTAATGAAATAATGCCTGCCTTAAGGTTGTCACCTTTGGCCAGGTTTCCTATAGAAGTGAGGTTTAAACCCTCAGGGTGTGTAGCTTCAAACTCAGTGACCCATTCCAGGCAAGTTCAAGAAGCCTTCTCCACACTGGTGGCAGGTCCTTTTGGTGCGAAGCTGAAGGAGGGGCTGTAACGTCAGCTCACGCTTTTTTAGATGTGAGAGAATCTGCTCAGGAGGAAGTCCTTTATCTCCAGTCAGAGCTCACATCATCCTGGACACCAAAACCAATCAATCACAAAAGGCAAATACCCAGAAAACCAACTGTCTTTGGTAAATGAGAACTGGCATCAGAGCCGTGGAGCACCTCACACCTCTCAGAATAAATACTTCTGGCTGCTGCGCAGTCCCGAGCCACGCAAAGACTGCCAACTTCCTTAACCTGTATGTCACAGCGTGAGAGCACCTGACCAAGATCCACCATACACATCCACATCCCTCCAGGATTAAGGGGGCCAGAAGTTGTTTAGAGGGGTCCAATGGGCAGGACAGGAGCAGCCTGGGCTGGTTTGGTTCTTCTTGTAGGGGAAATGGATATTACACAGCTTTTCCAGTGCTGGCACAGCGTAGGTAGTTGTGGTGGCTCCAGCCAGGATGCTGCAGTGAAGCTACCTGAGGTCCAGGTGGACTCCTAGAGCTACAGCTCCCTGCGAGTGAGGGTGGGGAGGGAAAGAGCTGTAACAAACTCAGCCAGGGAGGGAACAAACACAAGGAGAGCTCTGCTCAGTTCTGCAGGCTGACAAGTCTTCTGCAGAGCCTTGGGTAGCCCACGGAAATCAGCTACCCCAGTTACAGCCCTGGCGCAAGCTGACAGCCCAAGTGGCTGCCACTCCCAGAAATAACCGGTCTGCAAAGCCATGGATCTCCTTGCGCAACAGCATAATGCTTGGGACAAGATTAGTTTGTTTGAGAAGCACTTGCGTGCAAAGCAAAAACTAACTGTATGGTGTCCAAGTGAATTTCTTCCAGAGGGGCCAGGATGCTGGACAGTTGCCCTTCACACCTCCCATGCCTCTAAAATTAGGGTGGTGAAAAACCCTACGTAGCTAGGAAAAAAAAATCACAACTGACCAAAGACACAGAATGACAAAGCAAAGCTCTCTTCCCTGTCCTCAGGGGAAACTGTAGCTGCCTGCTCCAGGTTAGCATCACACCTCAAACTGTTCTATGGTTTTCAAGAAACCGCTGGTTCCTGCAGCACAGAGAGAAAAATAAGGCAGTTGTGGAACTGAGCAATACAGACTGGAGGGGATGCCTTCTATCTTGTCCCTACCCTGCTGTATTGCCATGACTGAATCACAGAAAGAAATAAACAAAAGGCAGATGTCCTTAGCTGAGCACCAAGACAAACACAACCCTTCTCCTGTGGCTGCGCTTATCTGAATCATCTCAGTAGTGTCAAGAGAGAGTTTACCTGCAATAAATGTAGAAGATGACAGTGTTTCCATGAAATTAACACAAAATCATTGCTTCTCAACGTATGCAGATTCGCGAGTGGACATGGAAACAGTCTCCATATGAGAAAATGAATTGTTTCATGTACTGCTTGCTACTATGAGTGCTTTTAAACCCTAGGTTTAGTCCTTGTCCACGGGCAAGAAAAAAAGCGGAAAGTTCAGACATAAGGGCTAAACATTACCATGACCAGCAGCAGCAGCAATTGAGGAGCAGGAGCAGACTGTGGACATACTGCCCTGCTTTGTACACTTCCAGCTGTGCAAGCGAGCTGAACCCAACCATTACATCAAAAAAAAGGGTCAAAAGCCTTCAGCTGCAGTGTTGATTGAATTTGGGAGGAAAAAAAACCAATCCCTCAAACCCCCGACTTAGACTATCCACCAGGGCAAGGCTCCCAGGCAGAACACCCGAGATGCTTTGAATAAATCCAAAATGAATGGACTAAAGGAAAAGCAGGGAATTCTTACGGCTAAATTTAGCCCAGGAGTGATAAGGCAGCTTGCCAGGAGCCTGAATCTGTTGTTTGGGGTTTTTTTTAATTGAAATAGCCTAGGGCTACCCTTTACCAACCACTATATAAATAGAAGCAAATACACAAAGAGACAGGAATACCCATATTATTCCTTCCATGTTAAGCTTTTAGTCTTTAGCAGGTAATTTCCCCTAAATGTGTAGATTGACCTCTTTTTAATAGCAGAACTAGAGAGTGAGCTGCCTGTCAGTGAAATTTCTTCTTTCTAGCCCTTTGAGGTACCATTTCTTTGTCCTCCTAGCTATCTTGAGGCTGCAAGATCCCTCCTTATTTGGCTGCAGCTTTTCCTCTTCATGCCTACCAAGGGGAATTCCATGAAGTACAGGCAGCCAGGACTCCTCTGCTGGAGCATCAGCTCACTGCTGGTGACAGACTGGGATTATATTTGGCATGAGCGCTCTTGGCTTTCCCTGGCATGGCCTAGCCGTTACAGCATACTCTGCTCTCTTACGCATGCTTCCTTTTTAGTACTGATGAACTTTCTGCGGGACTGCTGCGTCCCAGGCAACATGGCAATGCTGCCTAGGAGAACTACGAAGAGCAAGCAAAATTATCCCCTATAATCCTCTAATTGAGTTTTCCATTACTGATGATGCATCTTTATCCACGTGCATCTTTATCGACGTCCACGTCCTCCTGAAGATGCAGGCAACTGAAAGAAGGGAACGGTGTTACACCCCTCCCCTGTCCCCAAAGTTTAAAATAATTTCATGAAAAGCTGCCAGAGCATTGCCTGAAGGAGTTTCACCGTCAGCACAAAGTCGGGCAGGCTCTGGTATGGCCAGCACTGCTTCAGCGCCCTCAAAAGCCACATCACCAGTAGGGAGGGCACCGGGGCACCGCTGCAGCCAGCGCCGCCGGGGCACGGGGCAGGGGCAGAGGCCCCCGCCGCCTCCGGCCCAGCCGCCTCGGCAGGGACGGGCCCGTCACCCACCGGCCGGTGCGCGCAAACCCGCCGAGGGAGAAACGAGACCCGCGGAAGCGGCGATTTCAGTTTATTGATTTTATTTCCGTTCCCCGCAACCGCAACAACTGCCAAAATTCCCCGCTTCCATCCGGCGCCGCCGCCGTCGGGCCCCCGGCCGCGGCGGGAGGCGGCCCGACGGCGGCCGCGAGGGTCCTGTCGGGCACGTGGCATGCTGGGATTTGTGGTCCCGCTGCCGCCGCGGGGGTCCTCGCGGGTGAGGAGGCGCGCGCTCACTGACGCGGTTTGACCCTTCTGCCGCCCCGTCCCCCTCCGCCCGTTGCCGCGACACTGCTCGCCACGGCACATTCCAGCGTGGGTCGCGCGGCGGGAGGGGGGGGTCCTTCCTCTCGGCCTGCCCTAAACACCGCCTGAACAGAAACGCGGGATCCTTCGCTCGCCCCGGGCTCCCTCCCTACAGAATCACCCGGCGTCTGTCCTCGCACCCGCGCTTCTGTTTAGCAACGCTGCCTGGCGCCACGGGGCAGGCGGAGACCGCCGCGGAAGGAAGGGGCACCGATCAGGCATGGCGGCGGGGCGGCCCGAGAGAAGCGGGGTGAGAGGTCGGACCGAGGACCTGCTCCTCCCTCCCTCCCTCTCTCTCTCTCTCCCCACCCTGACATGCCAACCCGGCAGTCGGCGGCGCAGCAGCGTGCGAGCAGCGTACGTGGGGCCGCGAGGGCCGGGTGGGGGGAGGGAGGGGCGGGCGCGCGCCGGGTTCTCTGCGCTCCCCCCCGCACCGCAAGGCGGGGGTGGGTGCGACCGTTGAGCCCCGCCACGGGGCCGAGCCGAGCCGGGCCGGGCCGGACCGGGGGCGGGCGGTGGGACCGCGGGTACCGGGGGCGCTGAGTCCCGCTGTCGCGCAGGTTCGCCCCCCGTGCCCCGACGCAGGATGGAGTTCGAGCTCCTGGAGAGCGACGTGCTGGAGTCGCTGGAGGACCTGGGGTAGGTGCCTGGGGCCGGCGCTGGCGGGGGGGCGGGAGGGAGGCTCTTGGCGGCTGTTGGCGGGGCCGTGGCGTCCTCGGGCGGCCCCGGTGTGGGCCCCTGGCGCGGGGAGTGCCGCTGGCCGCCCCGGACAGGCGGGGCCGGTGTCGCCCCGGAGGGCTTCGGGGCCGGGGCAGAGCTGCGCCAGGGTCAGCATCTGGGATGGTCCCTTTTCGTCTGAGCTGAGGTGCCGCCCCCCCCCCGTAGCGGGGCTGGTGATGGTGCCGGTTGGGCCTGAGAGAAGCACCAAGGCGGTTTTTCAGCTGTATGGCCTTTGCAAACATTTTGCCTCTTCCTGCCTGCTGATCTCCTTGGTTCTTCTGATGCCATCTCATCGGTACCCCTCTGTTCAACAGAGTGGTCCTAGCTGAGGGTGGGGAAGGGAGAAAGAAACCTTTTAAGAGAAGTCAGAGGGGAAAACTTTTGGGCTTCATATTTAATGAAAAATAATAGCAAAAAAAATTGTAAATAACAGAGTATTTTTCCCTTTACTTTTTTTTTAAATATAATATAGCACGGGAAACTTTTGTTGTTTAAACTTGTTGCTCTGTCAGAGTCAGTAAAGGTTATATAAATATGAAAGGGAGAGCAAGGAGAGTGTACCCTACTATAAGCTTGCATGTCTGTAAACCGTTGAGGGTTCAGACAAGAGGCAGTTACAGTATTACTGTTGCTGGTTCTGTGCAAACAGCTATATTTACTCACATTGGCCACATTCCCATAAATCACTTTGTGGCTAAAGTCATTATGCTCCAACAAAGATTATATTTCCAGGCTAAGTTGGTGATGATAGTTCCAAAGCTTGACAAATAGGTTTCTGTTTTGGGAGGTATTTCTCCAATTGAAATGCAAAAAGGTCTCTGACATGTTGCACATACCACGATCGGCTTCTTTTTTCTGCCATATGTTAAAAAGGATATTAGCAGCTTGAAGGAGTTGTGATTTGTGCTCCTGATCTGTGTAATTATAGACAGAAAGTGTTGCTGTTGATTTTGACATAAGAAAAGTGAACAATGAAAGCAGATTGAAAAATAAGTCGTATCGACCAAGATTGGCAACAGTGATTGAAAAGAAAATTTGGAGGGAGAAAGACGTGGGGCTTCAACAGTATTGGTAACAACTGGGAAGACTACTGCATATGGCTAAATGACATCTGTTTCCTTGTGTCTGGAAAGACTGGGGTGTTTGAAGTTTTAAGCTTTGGGAGTAGCTCTGTGATCCTTCACAGTCCAACTTACTTTTTCTAACCAAATACTGAAGACATACTGAAGACATTTCTAATATATTACATGATTTTTTTTTTTTTAATAGCCATTGCACATTAAAGAGTTGTTTCTTTTTGGATTTGTGCTCGAGGTGCTCAAATAGTGGCCTCTTGCTTTGTAAGTCAGTTTGTGAAACTATTGAAAAGTAAACAAACCGGATAGCATAATGTTACCAAAAGAGGAGCATAGCTCTAGAACATGTGGCATTGGCAGGGATGGAAGGAAAAAGCTGCTTGCAGTCAGGAATCTGCAAGTTGGATTACTGGCCAAATAGATGTGTAGCTGAAGTCATAATTATCACAGATAACACAGTCAAGGTGTATCTGTCAAAGAAAAATTCTAGAAAAGGGGCTTCTGATGTGACCAATCACTTAAATCCAGATCCTGCCAAAGCAAAAGGCTTGTTATCACTTCCCTTCTACTTTGATCTGTAACTCGATGTTTCTATTTTGAGCCCCAGATGTTCCTATACATGGGTAGGTCTGAAACGTCTGTGGGACGGGACTTAAAATTGCTCGAATTAGCCTGTTGGAATCGTCTAGCCTACTGTGGTAATGTAGTAGGGTTGTAATACATCAGATTACAGGTTCCCACCAGCTGCTAGTAGATTAACTCTGTGTTGCTAATCGAGCTGCTCTGTGAGGTAAAAGTTATTTTTGAGTGTGGCTTCTTCATTTTGGTTGGATGAAGTAACAGGCTGTTACAGTAAAGACCAAATCCTTTATATGTGATGTTAAGCACAAGAACAAACTGTGGAGAATAACATTTTAATTTGCTCTTTGAGAGATTTTTTTACTTCTGAGGTTTGCCAAGAATTGACTGGATTCACTGGGTTGCTGTGACATAGTGGGTGGCTTTACCTGGAAGTTCGAAAGAGGGAGTTCAGTTGATTATGCTCACTCTTGGATGTCTTTGTGTTTTGGGTGCAGTATATCAAGATAATACTGTGCATTTTTTTCTTAAATACTCTGGTAAGCTCTGGCTTTGTGCTTCTACCTGGTTAATAAGGCAGTCTTGTCCCTATTCTTCCTCCTCCCCCGACAGAGTATCAGTACACAGGTGTTCTGAAAACTATGTCTTTTAAGACCTGATCTGTATACTCCTGCTTTCTTACATTAGGCCTGATTTTGGCTTATTTTGTTTATGCAAAGAACTAATTCTATATATTTTTCTTGCGCCCATTTAAGAAGGTAATTTTTCAAAAGAGGATATTGTTTTGCAGATCACTTCTGTAACATTTGTATCGAAGGCTTTGTTTTGTATGGCAACCCTTTCATACGTGATAGGAAATGACAGAAAAGATGCAGTAGTTCAGCAGTAATTATTCAACATACTGTAAAACAGTGCTCAAGAATGATACTTTGAAACTGCAGTTGCCCTAGATAGGTATATTGTAAGTAACATATTCAAAAGAGAGAGGCAGAGAAGTTGCCACTGTATGTAATGACATTATCCAGGATGAAACCTTTGATGTTGATATTTTGTGACACAGTCTCTTTGTTGGTAAGCTAATGTGCATGGAAATGCTTAGTTTACTCAGATGTTTTCAGTATGCTTTTTCTTACAGTTCAGTGCAGGAATCTTATCAGTTTAGATGTTCAACATTGCAGATGTGATGAGGGTGTAGCTCTCTATGTATACAGCATAAAATAAATATCACAGGACATCAGTCATAGCAAACATTAATAAACTGTGCTTTTGTTTTACTTGTCAGCTACAAAGGTCCATTGTTAGATGACGGAGCGCTGGCTCAGGCAGTCTCTCGTGGAGCCAGTTCCCCTGAATTCACCAAACTCTGTGCTTGGTTGGTATCTGAGTTACGGCTATTCTGTAAACTAGAGGAAAATGTGCAGGCAACTAACAGTAAGTAGCTATAACTCTAGCACAAATGTACACTTAATGCGTGTTCTTGCATGCCATAAAGATTTGGGCTGGCAATTGCCAAATCTGTCGTACCAGGGAGCATTGTCTGCATGCTCTCAGATTTTGGATATTTTCCACTTCAAACTTGCCTAATGAACAGCCATTAGAGGTTGAAATAATAGTGAGGCTCAAACAGTCTTTCTTCTGAAGCTTTTTCTTTTAATTGTTCAACAACAGAACTTTTTTTGAAGTTCTTGGATGATTTAATGAAACATTAGTGGTTTTTTTTTTAATTAGATCATGAGAATACTTTTATTTCAACGCTTCTGTTTGTAATTTTGATGTAAGAAATACCTACTCTTCAAGGAAACATTGTCATGACTACAGTAATGATATTTTCTTTTTATTGTTGGTTACCTCAACTCTGTGCTTACTAGGTATTTTTTCCTCTTTATGAAACACTCTGTGAGAAGGAGCCTGAAAATGTTTGTTTATAGTTTTGGTGGAGGAAGCAAACCTTAGATTTCAAAAAATGTTATTTTTTATCAACTAGGCATGATATTCTACTGATTAAATTGGTATGATAACCCGTACTTCTGAATATCTAATGTATTAACTTATAATGCCTTTATGAGCTTAACGTTTAATCCACTCGGTGGCCAAAGACTGCTGCCTTTCACTTCGACATCTGTTCTTTTCCTCTTTCTCTCTGTTTTTGACATGTCCATCCTTTCTTCTTTGAATGTATTTGACTCTCTGTCTCTGTAACAATATAGCATTTCACCTCTTCTAATAGTAAAGGTTCCTGCTGTGTTTTGTGTAAAAATACAATCCAGAAGTATTCTAGCACCTATTTCAAATTCTTTGAGCACAGTGATAAAAACATTTTATCTGTAGTACCGTCAAGCCCTGCCTTCATTTTGTGGGACTTGAGTTTATAAGTAACAGACATTTTGGCTTGAAGTCCCTTTTCAGAAGAAGAAAAACTGTTACCTCTCATTAATTACTATTTTCTGCATAACTTGGCTTAACAAATTCAGATTAGTTTCGCTAATTTCTGACACAAATATCAGTCTAAGCTTTGGTTTACATGACTTAATTATTTTTAAAGGATATTGGTATGAAATAAGATCGATTGACAAATGTGAGCTTACAGGGAGAAGTCGTAAAAGCACGAGAGCTTATAAACCATAGTAGTTCTGATTAAAGTAATTAATATCTAATACATCTGTAGTGTGAAGAGTTAGTTGATACTTACAATACCCCTGTAAAATTTGTGATGTTTTCATTGTAGAAGTTGCCAGTGGCTGTCTGTGGTAGCTGGGGAAAGCTGTCAGTGAAACGTAATTTTACAATAATGAGGAATATCATGGCTCCAAGTAGGTTGTGCTGTGTCTTTGAGAAACCTAAAGAACGCATTTGGCTGCCGTTAAAAGCAGGGGTTTAATGTTAAATAGCAACCAGAGCAAAGCATTTTTTTTTAAAAAATATCTAATTCATTCTAATCACAGCCAGAGATATATAGCTGTAAATAAATTATTACTCTTTTCCTTCTAAGGTCCAAATGAAGCAGAAGAATTTCAACTTGAAATGAGCGGGTTGCTGGCTGAAATGAACTGTCCATATGCATCATTAACATCAGGAGATGTGACAAAACGTCTTCATAATCAAAAGAACTGTCTCTTGCTGCTTAGTAAGTTAAAAGGGTGCTTACAAGCAAATCTGGTTTTGTGTGAGAATCATAGTATTGTTTCTTACACTTAATGAGATACTCTTTTGTTTACCACAGTGTATAAAAACCTTTACCTAATTAATTACTTTTCCCTGTAATTTAGTGTGTCGGAATATTATTATACTTTTGGGTCTCATAAACTTACCGGTCACTCTGTAGCCAGTATATGATGGAAAATATTCTGAGTATTAACCTTTTTCACATTCACTAGCAAAAAGCCTGTCCTATTACTTCTCAAAAGGTACTCTGAAGAGGGAATAATTTGAAGACTTCTGCCAGGATTTAGTCACTGAACTTTGTTTAGAAGGGTTGTAAAAATGGCAACATCAGATGCATCATCATTTTGGAGCCCCCATTGTGATGACTTGCAAGGTGCAATAAGGCTTTCATTTTCCTACACTCTGACAACAATTGGAACTGTGAAAAAGAGAAAATGTTTTATCCCAGCTCCTAGTTCTTTTGATCATCTCGCTTAGTAAGTAGCTTCAGTGTTGCTTTCTGCTGATTGAAAATAAATTAGCAGTAGCAACGGTGATATCTTCCCTTTACTTTTCCACCCAGCAGATCTCAATACCTAAATTGTTTCTATTCCTGCTTAGGAAATGTTAGAGGAGAAGAAATAGTACTTCAGTTTGGAAAAAGTGTATGGTGTTGATTCGCATTTAAAAAAAAAAATTTTACAAATGTCAGAGTTAGAAATTGTAATACTAATTTTAATCTGATCTTAAGTAGGAGAAGGATGAGTGGTAAGATTTAATCTGAATTTGCTTTGATAGTATGTTCAAAAATGTCAGATAAAGTGCGGTAATTGTTGCATTTAAGATATTTTGTAGCTCAAACAATCCGCCCTTCAGCTTATTCTCTGTAAGCCAAGCCATTTAACAAATTTGGCTTGTCTGTGACACAGTTTACTCCAGAGGTCCTCTGTGATGTACGTTTTGGTAATACAAGGCCACGTTCAGAATCTGAACTCTGGTATCCCATCTGGCAGGAATACTGTGTTTACAGTCAAATGCGGAATTGAAATAGATGCCAAACTCCTTTTTTGTGTACCATGATAGCTGCATAGCTTTCTTTAAGTACAGTAAGCTAACTTATTGTGTATCGTGTTGTATGTGAACCATAAAACCATTTTTTTTTTTCAGGAGAGACAGAATAACCCTCTTTAATCGAATGACAGGTTATTTTACATTTTAACAAAATATAGCACAGTTTGTCAATTGAAAGATGTAACGGTATTGCTGGGAGAGGAAAGCACCAAATAAACATAAGTAGTTAGGATTGCCTTGGTGTTCAGTATCACTAGAATACAATGTTAAGTACTGGCACCTGCAAAAATAAAAAGTAGAAGAGTTTCAGGTTGGTTCAGAAAAGGTTGGCCAAAAAGAATCACTATCTGGAGAACATCCATGTCTTACAGTGATAGACTTAAAAATTTCAGTCTTTGTCAGAGGAGGTTGAAGGTAACTTGAATGTGATCTCTGAATTCTTGAAACAACATTCTGCTGCTAGTTTCTTTTTCAGGAGGTCCTAATGGGATGTAAATAATTGAAAGTTGAATATAAGAAAAATCTGTATAAAGTACCATTGAAAGAACTTACAAAGGATTCTTCACCGCTTTACATATTAAGAATTTTATAATTTATAAGATGTGCTGTGTCTTTAGCAGAAGACGTTCTAGAGATCTAGAAGTTCTAGAGATCATTAAAATGCTTTGTTCTTTTCTTAATCTTTTGATCTGTCCCAATTTCATAGGTAGTAAGCTGTTTTTGTATAGCCATGGGTTTACAGCCCTGCTCACAAGTCTGTCTTTATCAGTGCACTATTTATTTTTCAATCCTTATTTTTAGAAATAAGTATTTACGTTACTGTTATGGTCACACAGTATGATTCATGATAAAAGTATTGTTAAACCTCTGCATTTTTTTTCAATTCAGACTTTGAAGTTGTGACAATTGCAAGCAAAGGCTGTGTGCTAAATTTATATGACTATAACCAATACCTAATGCTGAAATTTTGGGTGTATACCATGTTCAGAAATTGCGATTTTAATTTTTTTTGTTTGTTTGATAAAGGAGTTATGTGATGGTAGGCTCTTGCAGTTGTGATACTGAAGAGCACTGCAGGCATTCTAGCTTCTATTTCATCAGTTACTGCCTGCCTTTCTGGAATTATTATAAACCTGAATTCTCAATAGTACTTTTAAAATTGGGGAGTTTTTTCCACTCTGCATCTTGCCTGGGGAAGTAGAGGAGATTCATCCAACATTTCACTTCTCTCTACTCATTTCCTGGCTTTATTTCCTAGAGCCTCAAGGAGTGCTTGCTTGTCTGTCTTAAAGTGCATATCTGAGTCCCTCATCCTGCTTATTTCCATGTTCCTAGTCTCCTGTCTTTGCTGGGCGAAGCCTGAAGGAAAAGAGCTGTGCTGTGTTGAACTCTTGATTAATACCAGTTGGAATCATAGGGATTTTTTTCAGGCTTTAATTGGTTGTACTAAACCTTTCCTGTGTTTTTTGTGTTTCTAGCATTGAGCTCAGTGATTATTAGAAATATGAGCGTTCTGTGGATACCGAAATTATAGCCCTAACCCTTTCTAAAACAGTTAATTTGCACATTTGTTGGTTGTAAGCACTTGAGTTCTCACTGGTTCTAAAATAATTTAACTCGACTATATCTGATGCTGAAATCTAATTTTTCTTACCCAGCATACCTCATCTCAGAACTGGAAGCTGCCAGAATGCTGTGTGTGAATGCCCCTCCTAAAAAAGCACAGGAAGGAGGTGGCAGTGAAGTCTTTCAGGAGCTAAAAGGCATATGTATTGCTTTAGGCATGTCCAAGCCTCCAGCCAACATAACGATGTTCCAGTTCTTCAGTGGAATTGAAAAAAAAGTAAGATCCAAAGGAACAAAACTAGAATATTTGATGTTACTGTTTTGATGGAAAATAGTTCTGCTACCAGGGAGAGATTTGCCTCTTGTGAAACTCCAGTGCTCGAATTGTGAAGGAGGGTTAACATGATTTACTGAGTATGCCAAGAGTCAGGATTCTGAAAATGAATTTAAAAGGCTTTTTCCATGCCAAGGCACGAGGTCAGGGACTACTGCTATCATTGCCTTATGGGGTGGGGTATTTCTTAGTCTGCTCTAGGTTTTAATGTCATCACCTGTTGCAGAAGACATGGAAAATGCTGAGCTTAGGCCTTAGGAAGAACATTAGGGAGAAACATATTCCAAGAAATACACCTAAACAAATTTTTACAGGAACCTACTGCTTTAAAAATGTTTAGGTTAAGAGGTATTGTAACTAAAGTCAAGTTTACCCCTTTTCCCTAAGGCTTCATCAGTTCTTGTGGTTCCATTTATTTTTTCTTCCTTTACATGTATGTGTTCTCCAGGTTATTGTGGGTTTTTTTTAAAAGAAATTTACTTTTGTTTGAGTAATTTCTATAAAGCAGAGAATTGAAGTGGAATGGACTGTCCACTGCACAGACCAAAGGTGGAGGACAGAAAGTTTTTAAGTTACATTAAGTAACTTAACTTACCAGATAGGGGAGAGCAGAAGAGAACCTTTTTGAACTTTAAAGAACAGATATGATTACAAAGCTCCCTAAAATATTTCAGAGAAGTTTTTTGACTAACCTTTTGGTTGCATTGTACTTAAACAAATCCAAGCAACTGAAAATAGTGCTTCATTTCTTTGCAAGAAATAAGTTTGGATTGACTTGTTTAAGAAGTGGAGGATGGATTTCCAGCAGAAGTCCAAGGTGTAGAATGGAAGCAGTTTGTTTTCTTTTGGCATTGTCAGGGGCATTAAATAGTTAGATACTGTGCTTCCATTTTCTATAAAAGGTAGAAAATATTCTAGAAAACAATGCTAGCAAGCTTTGCTGGTGAAAGACTCTATAAAAATACAGAATACAAAGTAGATCAAAATAATTTTAATCTAGGAATTCTGTTACGGTTTACTAATTGCCTGTTCTTTTACACTGTCTTGCTTTAAAGTCAAATTTGCATACACCTTGCGAAATTGTTAAGGTTAAACAAATGTTATCTCATTGATTTATATCCGTGGGTGGTTATACTAAAGAAACCCTGAGCAGTCCTTATAGCTTAATAAAATAAGTCAGGAATTTCTAACCTACAGGGTTTTTTAGAAATCATATATAGGTATATTGCTTATAGTCCGAACACTTGAGATATTGGTAGTATTTGAGAAGGAGAAAGTAAAGCTGACTAATAACTGAAAAACTTATTTCACTTTGCATGAAGATACATCACAAAGTTGAGCAAAATGTGAAAACTTAAATAACATAGAGTTAAAATTTTACTCTTGGCTGTAAGATGATAGTTATAACAAGAGATCAGCCTGAAGTTCCCTTGTTTTTAAAAAATGAGTCTTAGGCAGTATTCTCATCTAGCATGTGAAAATCAAGCTACCTTTTTCTTCACACATACATAGTACAGTTTGGAGTACGATCTTTGTATAATTGACTCTCTTTGTTAATGATCCACCACATTAAAAAAAGAAACTGCTGGTACTTGAATGAACTGCTACCTCTGCTATTCTGAAAGCACTTGGTTTTAAAATCTTCAAGTTAAACAAATTAGGCTCAGCACCTTTGGAAGACCAGGTCACTGAATGTGTTAAATTAATTGCTGGAATAAACAGCCAAGGAAGTTGAAAAATGTGGTTTGCAGCAGTGGAAAAGTGAAGTTTCATAACTCCAACCTGCTTTGATCCAAGTTTTTGTTGCTGCTACTCCATTTCTTCCCCCTGAAGTCCTCGGATATTTTGAGATGGGAAAGATAACCTAAGTTGTGCCCGAACTTTTAAAATGCAAGTTAAATTTAAATTTTCATATTGAAAATTTTTTTCTTTTGATTGTAAAGAGGGGTCCTTCTTTAGGCTGTGTTACATTTCACATAGTCTTAATACCACTTTTTTGGTACAAGTGTGGGTTTTTTTCTGAACTAGAGATGATGTGTAAAATAACCCCTCTGTCTTTAAGGGGAGCTGTACCTCATGGAATCTTTCTGTTTTAATTGTAGATCTACTCTATAGTCCCTTCTCTTAATTTTTAAATGATTATAGCTGAGACTACCAGAAGTATAAAAATAGTTTCTTTCCAAAAGAAGTGTGCTTGCTTCTCTGTCCCAGATAAAAAAAGTTGATAATGGAGGTTGCTAGGACTGTCCCAAGCGTCCTCTCCTTTAATTTGAATCTTGAAAATTTTTTTTTTTTTTTTTTTTTTTTTTTAGCCAGTGCTTATATTTTTATATCTCCTAACAGCTGAAGGAAACTCTAGCAAAAGTTCCACCTAATCATGTCGGAAAACCTTTATTGAAGAAACAACTGGGACCAGCTCACTGGGTAAGTAGTTGTAGGTGTTGGAGCCCATTTCGCTGTTTCAGGTATATAAAGTATTGATCTTGATTTTGTGTGTAATGTTGCAAAATGATTTTTCTTGTCTCTTTCTGATGATAAGACAATTTCTTGCAGTATTTTACATATATGTTGGTTCAATAAATGTTTAGCAACTGATAAGATCTTAGGCTCATTAATCTGTATGCCCAGATGTAGGTGAAAGTTTTCCAAAGTAAAGCGGACTTAGAGTGGTGGTGCTGACCTGCATGCTTGTGCAGTAGCTTAAGCCTTCCTCTCCTGCTCCTTGCCGGCACTGTCTGTGTGACCTAGCCTTGCTGAGATGATGTTGTGTGCCCACCCTCCTGTGGCTTCTTTCCAGCTAACCTGTGGGTCTTCCCATCATTTCCTCCTGTCTTTCTGTCCTGTTGGAGTAGTCTGCTTCATTCATAGCCTCTTCTCTTAAGAAGCAGTGAGCTTTCGGGTGGAAGCTGGGAGAGGCTGTACACCCAGGTGGCAGAGGCACAATCATCTCCCGGCTGGGTTTTGTCACCTGCTGTTCTAGAAGGGTGGTGCCTGGGTTAGATACTGCTGCTGCACCAGCATAAAGCTATGGCTACTGCTGCAAGACTGCAAGTCTCTCTTGTGTCTCTTGCTTAAGGTTGAAGCTGTTCTACTCCCAACAGTCTGCTTCCTTCAGTGCTTGTATTGTTGAGGCTGAAAGTGGACCCCACAGCCCCCCTCCAACCAGGCTGCAGTCAATACATAAATCATTTCCTTAATGGTGCATATCTCAACTGTTGCTCTGACTAGACCCCTGTCTGCTACCAGGTGTGTTTCTAGTGGTGGCTTTTCCCCACAGGGCACTTTGTTGTCTTGTCTGTATGCAGATTGTGCTTTAATCAAGATCCTCTTACAGTACTTTACTTACTTTTAGTCCTCTATCTTTGCTCTATCTTTGTCCTTAAGCTTACTGCTTTTTAAGAAGGCAAGGACACCCTGGTCCCTAGGACTTATGTATGTCCTTGCATCTCTTTCAGCTTGTTGCATGTAGTATTTTCTCACTTTTGCTTCTCTGTCCTGGTGGGTGTTGAGAAATGCCTCAGCAGTGTGTGCGGTTTTTATGTCCCTTCTGAAAAACAGACAGCTATGCTGTTAGAAATGGTAGAAGGCTGAACATGAGCATAACAGCCTTTGAAGCCTTCAGGAAAACAGTGTCAGCAAGCACTACTTGTTGTGAGCCCATTTGACAAGGTTGGTAATTGTGGGCTTAAGTCCTGCTTAATATCCCTGTGTGTGTCACTCTTCCATCCACATTGTTTATTATCTTCAGTAGAAGCATTTTATCTATAAACTGTAGGTTATATTTGCAAATTTTTTGTTTCAGGAAAAAATTGAAGCGATTAATCAAGCCATAGTCAACGAATACGAAGTCCGAAGAAAACTGTTAGTCAAACGTTTGGATGTTACTGTGCAGTCCTTTGGCTGGTCAGATAGAGCTAAGGTACCACCAACTTGCTGTGAAGTTCTGGTTGATGGTAATGCTTTATAATAAGTATCTCTGGAAAACTGCTTTCTTATTTCATCCTTCATGAGTAAGAAATAATCACAGGAGTTGTCTGGTTTTGGTTTGAGTTTCTGAAGAAGTTTATGACAATGTAAGATGACTAAAAAAATTTTACTGAAAACAGATTTGTTGTTTTTTAAAACAGTATGTAAAATGAGAAGACAGACTGTGTGTAACTATACACCAAAGCCAAAACGTACAGTTAAATAGGCCACTAGAAAAAAAATAGTAAGAGGAGATTATGGTACTCTGAAAGCAAATGGTTGGATCAGTAATGTGACTCATTAAATGCTGTGTCTCTGGTAGAAAAGCATCTTCCTGTTAACCATCCCTTAACTTACTTTGTGCTGTCCACAGTGATCAGATTTCCTTAACTCAAAGTGTATCTGCAAGCACAGCTCCACAGATACACATGAGAAAAGCTGCTAAGGCACTACTTGTTCTTACCTCATAGACAGGGTAATATTTTATGTGCTTCTTTTGTCTTTGAACAGTGCAAGTGGCTGTGACATGACGTCTGTTCTCTCTGAGTATGTGATACATATTCTGCTTTTAAAAATAGTTACATGGTTTCCCTATTTCCTATATTTCATAGTGAAAAAGGAATGATGATTTAAAAATTGGTACATATAATTTATTTTCTAGGACAAAACTAGAGCTGCTAACGTGCTGTTAATTATGCTGCTGGCACTGTTTGAGACTGAGTTATTGGTGATAAACTGTGACAGATGAATCATCAAGTGTTTTTTCTTGATAAATGATTTCTTAAAAAAGCATCTGTATTTTAATAACAAACCGTGACCTCTCCTCTTTTCTCTTTCATCACCTGAGCAGGATTTCTGCTGGTGTAGTATTTCTTAAACCTTGTATTTTTCAGGTTTTTTAGTAGATGGTTGAAGAACTATCTGATTATTTCAATATTTTAATAGTGAATGAAAATGGGCAAAAGTATGGATTCGGTTATAAACGAGGGACTTCTAATTGTGTTATAGCTTTGGCATCCAAATCCATGTTTGTTTGTGTTTTTCTAGAATTCTCAGATGTTTTTGAACTTGACTAGCTACGTGAAATCCTTTCACAAAACCCACACATTGTATATATGCATTTATATCTGTTGAAATGCAAATGCAATTTTTTTAGGACCGTAACAATACAAAATTAGAGAATGTGGCTGTAGTATTCCTGACATGCAATACAGTTTGTTTTAACAGTAACTTTTAGCAATGCTTTAATACATGATGGTAATTATTTTTATTTTAAAATGTGAAAAGTATCAGAGTACAGTAGTATAACTAAATAGTTACTTCTTCAGATAGTAGCAACACCAGTTAAAAACTTTATATTCGGGGGTTTTTAAGTTCAAAAATGTCAAGTTTCACCTAAAATAATAATATCATAGCACCAAAATACTGTGCTCAGAGCTGAGTCAGACTTGCCAGGGAAAAACATACCATTGCTCTGGTGAATACTGTTTTTTCTTCTGTCTATGACGTAAATGTTTTCCTTCATTTTGAATAAACCCTGTTCAGCTTGTAATATAAAAGTAGAAGTTTCTGGTTCTAAAAACTTAATCACTGAGTCACTTGGAAATACGTACTCTCAGTTCTTCCCAGTTCCAGTTTTCTGCCTTTAGATGGAAAATAGGATTTTAGGATTTTAAAATTTGCTCCTAAGTTCTTGCCCTGTCAAGAGATTTGTTGGAAAACCTGGTTTGCCTGTCCCCACTGCTGTCATCTGGGGTCCAGACAAAAAGCAGCCCTTTTTTCTGTGTGCAGATTGCAATCTGGTATATCCCAACTGCATCACCCATTGTACTCTGTTGATAACCGAAGATAGATGGAAATCCTGTATTACTTATGGCCAGTAGCACAGATTTCTGTTGTGTCTGTCAGCTGGGAAACTGCTGTCATACTTTTGAAGTGTTCAAAAAAAAACCAGTATGGTTAATGCCAAAATGCAGCAGAGGAAAAGAGATTGCATACAAGCAAAGTTGACTTGTAGGATCTCATTTCTAGCTTGGGCACTACATATGTGAGACAATGAGCACTTGAGAGCTTTAGTTCTGCCAGTACCTCTTGATGGCTTGCCTTTGTGAAGAAGCTGACTGGAATGAGGAGTGTGAAATAGATGCGGTTATGTTAGCCTAACTGGAATGGGTGTGGGTCAGGGTGCAGGGGCAGAAGGAGGTCTGGAGGCTGGACACAGATGTGTTTCACTTCCAGTATCTTTTAGACATCAGCAGTAATTTGTATAACTATGACGCAATTCTGTTCTGCGTTTGCCTGAAAGTAATATGGTCTGCATGTATATATTGTTAATCTTAAAATTGTCAGATCAGTGTCTCAGCAGTTCAGTCAGAATAGTGTTTCCTATATACTTAAGAAATTAATTTGACAAATACTAGCTTTGTTGCGGTGATTCTTAGTTATAAAGTGGTTCTCATTGTTTTTATATTAATTTTTGTTCTATTTGCAACAGCGTCTTGTTCTTCAGTGTTGATTTGATTCTTTTGGTGAGATGTCCCATTGCTTTCCTATTACTTTAGCTGACTGGGGTTTGTTTTTCTCCTCTCCAACAGAGTCAAACAGAAAAACTGGCTAAAGTCTACCAGCCAAAACGTGCCCTCTTATCTACTAAGTGCACTATTTCCATTGCAAATCTCCTGGCAGCTCGGCAGGATCTGTCAAAGATCATGAGAACAAGCAGTGGGTCCATCCGAGAGAAGACTGCTTGTGCCATTAATAAGGTACCTTTGGTGACAAATGGCTTGTTCTGTTATGAATACTTAAGTAATTTGAATGTAGTAATAAATCCTACCTTTTTTTGGATTGTAAGTGGAATTTGGAACTAAAGGTTAAGAAATGTGGTGTTTGTGTACTCCAGATTATGCATCAGTGCATTGCGGTGACTGCAATTTCACCTGGTTAGGTTCAGAGTGCCCCTTCTTAGGGACAGTAAAAAATTGCTGAAATATCTTTGATTACTTTCAGTGGGAGTAGGCCTGCTCTGTCTAACCAGAATTACTGATGTCATTACGCTGCTGCTACCTAATTCTGTCACCATGTCTGAAGTAACACCTACATAGTAACTGTGTTTCTGGTCAGTGTAAATAGAATGTACTAAGATCACAAAGCAAGGGTCTCGCAGGATAGATTCCCTTGTGTACACAAATAGAAGAGATTATAGTCAAGTGTGTAGTTTTAGTAATGACATAGTAGGAATATGATTTAGACTAAGCAATTTACCTTGTTTCAAAAATTATGATTTTACAGGAGTAATAGGCTTACAAAAGTATCTGTGGTGAACTTGAAGCTCAGTAGCTATGTACAGCAGTGTACTTTGTACTTTAAAATTTGTGGGTATACATGCATGCTTTTCTGCCTTCTGGGTACCAACTGTATTTCAAGTAAAGTTCTAACTAATTTAGGATAGAATGGTGGTATGCTGATTTGACCACATCCTGTCCACCCCAAATAATTTTTGTACCTTTTTAGTGTAGTTGGAGTGTGGAATGTAAGAAATTAAGTGGGAAGATGGGTGTGACTATTGTCAGACAGTATGTTTGTTTTACTAGGAATGCAGTACTGCCCTCCTGCTCATCCGTATTCTGCTAGTTTATCTCCATTATCAATATTAAATGTTTTCCAAGACAGTAACATAAAGTAACAAAGTAACCTGCGTCCATTGAAGTTTTTCTGTTATAATATTATAAAACTTGAAGTAGTGCAAATGTCCTGTCCCATTTTTGAGTCTTGCTAAATTCTTAATATCACAGCATCCTTAGACAGCTGAGGACCTCTACCATCTTGCTCAACTCTGATCAGTGCTGTCTGACACTTGTTTGGTGTGTAAGTTTTTGTGTGTCCTTACTGAAAACCAAAAATCTTTGCACTTCGTTTACCAAGCCAATGGCTTCTACAGCAGTTCAGTGCACTAGTTAGGAGAGAGACTGTGTTGCACTGTACTTGTGGTTGTTTGAGATTAGCAGTCTGCACTAGTAAACAGTTTAGTGAAAGACTATATTGATGCTGCTTCTACTGGTGTGCCTGCTGTTTGAACAAAAAAACCAGGTCTTCTGACTTGTTTTGTTAGCAGTGCTTGGAGTGCTAGATAATCCCTGTTTAATTTTTATTAATTGGAGACAAAGGTCTGTCACATTCAAACAGACAAAAGTTCGCCTTGATGAAATCCTCTGGATGAAAGAACCCTTGAGCGGCTGTTGTTTGTGGTGTGTATCAGTAAATGTGACTCTTCTGTTGAGGTGTTACAACTCCTGTGGCAGTTCTCCCTTTCCCTTTGCAGGTGCTAATGGGCAGAGTGCCTGACAGAGGAGGAAGGCCCAATGAAATTGAACCGCCACCTCCTGAGATGCCACCGTGGCAGAAAAGACCAGAGGCTGGTCCTCAACAAGGCGGTGGCAGAGGAGGAAGAGGTGGCTACGAATCCTCATATGGAGGGCGAGGAGGTTACGACCATGGGGGTCATGACCGCGGAGGAAGAGGAGGCTATGACTCATCATATGGAGGACGAGGAGGTCATGAACAAGGAAGCCATGATCGGGGGGGACGAGGAGGACGTGGTGGTTATGATCATGGCAGCAGAGGAGGCGGAAGAGGAAACAAGCTTCAAGGAGGTTGGACAGATGGTGGAGGTGGTGGCTACCAGGATGGCGGCTACAGGGAGAGCAACTACAGAGATGCAGGTTTTCAAACAGGTGGCTACCACGGTGGTGGTGGTGGTGGCTACCAAGGAGGAGGTTATGGTGGCTACCAGTCATCTTCATATTCCGGAAGTGGCTACCAAGGGGGTGGTGGTGGCGGTGGCGGCTACCAGCAAGACAACAGATATCAAGATAGTGGGTCCCACAGTGACCGAGGGGGTGGGCGTGGAGGAGGGAGGGGTGGCCGTGGCGGTCGTGGTGGCCGTGGAGGTCAAGGAGCCGGCTGGGGGCGCAGAGGTGGACAGCACGCTAATCCCGGGGGCCAGTTTGAGCAGCACTTCCAGCATGGAGGTTATCAGTATAATCAGTCTGGCTTTGGACAAGGAAGACACTTCACGAGCTGAGGCTGC
Organism: Sagittarius serpentarius; assembly: GCA_034782735.1. Classification (NCBI taxonomy): domain Eukaryota; kingdom Metazoa; phylum Chordata; class Aves; order Accipitriformes; family Sagittariidae; genus Sagittarius; species Sagittarius serpentarius. The sequence continues at coordinate 1,109,410 of JAVKLA010000049.1, forward strand.
TAAAAGCTTTTGCTTTGGCAGAGCTCGTGTAATAGAAACCTGGTTTCAGAGGCCTAGCTTAATTGCTGCTTGAATTAGTACAGGTTTGTATGTGGCAGGTAGAATCTCTTTGGGTGGGATGATTCACATTGAGCAAAGTATGACTTTCTGTAGACTTCTTCTCCCCACCCCCAATGTGTCTGAATTAAATACATCATCACTGCACCCTAAACATCAACTAATAGCCATGCTTTTTAGATGTTGGACTGGTTCCCTCTGCTCAAACCACTTTTGTTCTGAAACTACCTGCAGTGTTTGCCTTCCACTTTGATTCAGAGAAATATCAAGACCTGTCTGTCAAATTTGTCTGTTATAATACACAATAGAACTTCTGCATTTTTCCTCCTAATTATTGTTCAATTACATGTTGTAAACCCACTTCTGAGTATTGCTTTTTGGCTCACCGGCCTCTCATTTTAGTCATGAAGATGTTACACCTGCGTGCATGCACAGTGCACTCCCTCTGACAAACAGGTTTTTTGTCTATTACATGACCTCTACTGTGGATGCCATGTTCAGTAGCCTTATCTCCTGCTAAACAAAGTTTTCGCACCTGCTCAACTTTGAAGACTGACTGCCGCCAAAATCTGCAAAGATCATTTAAAACTAAGCTAAATTGTGAACCAATAGTGTGTGTAGGCCTGTAGTTAGGTGTAGCAATTCAAACTGACCTGCATCCATCCAAAACAAGTTGCTCCTCCTCCAAATCTAATTTTTACTTGAAATCAGATAGAAGAGATGACAAACTGAAATTTATTTTATTTGCAAGTTAATACCACTGGCTCAGCAAATCTAGGGCAATTTGTTTTGGGGGTTGTCTTTTTAAAGAAATGCACTACGGCCTGGGAAGATTAGTTCCTGCCTGGAGGAAGCCCTTTTATTATTGCTGCAGAAAACAAAGCCTGGCTGAGTTTGATGTTCTAATGTGTTTGTTTTTTCTTTACTGAAAGCCACATAATGCTTCTTGCTGGGTTTTTTGTGTACATAAACATTGTCAAGCTGTGAAAGAAAATGGCTGAAGGTGTGCTGTTGTATAAAAGGTGAGCAATAAAAGTATCTGTATGTTCCCTTTGCTTTAGTTTCTTTTCCTTCTTGGTAGTAAAAAGCAGTTGCTACAGTAGCTGGGAATTCATGAGGATTTCTGTCTGCTCCATCTATTTCACATTTTAATCTATTTTAGATGTTGTGGTCGTCCCAGCCGTACTGTGCGTTCTGCCCCCTGAGAAGCTGTCAGAACAGGAGTGGAGGGGAGGAATTGATCTGCAGTTGCTCTGAGTTTTGTTCTATTCCTCCCTTGGAACTGGCATAGCAGCACATAGTACTCTTGCGGGGGTCACTATGTCAAGTTACTCTTAGGCTCTGTGAGCAACTGTCTCCCAGCTTATGCTCCTGCATGCCATGTGAACATGGTACGCTGCTTCTGGGAACTCTCCTGATGCTCTCCAGCCTTGTAGAAAATGTAGGTTCCTGCTACTGTGCTTGGATCACTGTAGCAGAGGCTATGCTGATGGCAGAGTCTCTGGCTACCTGACGTGGCCTTGGGGCTGAATCCAGGTTAATGCAGGCGGGAGGAGTTCCTTGGATTACAGAAATAACACAAGCATTTAAGAGAATCTGTGTAACGCTGGTGTTTCTGTAGTTCAAGCTAATCATGTAAATAAGCTGACAGACGTTTAGAACTGATTTCCCTGTATTTTATTCCATGATCAACTTGAGAATCTCCTGTTTAATTTATTGTGGCCACTAGATGCTGCTAGTGATACATAGGTTGGAGGTGAAGGTCTCTGTGAAAGGCACTTGGGAATCTGACTTAATGTCCCTTTTCTAATGTTTCAAAGAAATTTACCAAGACTGATGAGGGAAATGTTTTCTATATTGGATCCAGGTCTTTGAGGATTACCAATATAGATCTATCTCAGCATAATACAGTTCAAATTATGAACATCTAAAAATGAATGTTGCTGCTTCACAAAGGTATTGATGGTTTCTTGCAGTGGGATGCTCCAGAGAAGGTATCTCCCTTGTAGGAGAGTAATACCTTGTGAGCATTAGCTGGTGACTAGCTGCATTCATAGAAAAATAAATAGAGTGTTTTCTAAGAATTAAGATCCCTACAACTGGGTCAGTCCTGTACTGGTAAAGGTAGAGACACTGACAAGAGTTAAAGAGCCTTTTGCTGGGAATGTAGTATCTTCAAGTTGACAGCTTCTGCTTTTCTTCACACCACTCCTCACTGTAAAGAGGCTGGTGTTTTCTGTCAGTGCATTAGAGTGCTGCAAACTTGTTCCTAGCAAGAGCAAACCCAGGAGGCTCTTCAGAGAGCCTCTGGTTGAGTTGCATCAGCATCTTCAGAGACTTCTTCCTGTGCTAGAGCTGCCAGTTTCTCTGTGAGGCTACAACTGTTGCTGCAGCGGATAGTCTCACTTTTGCACACTGTGACATGGTGAGATGCTGCTGGGGTGGGGTAGGAGCACAGAGCTTGCCCTTCCCCCTTATTCCAGATAGCTTTTTCTTCTCCAAATATGTTGCTTCTCTTCCTCCCTCTTCCAGGACTTAGGGCAAGCTGAGTCCCAGTTCATTGCTGTTTGAGGGGGAAAGTTTAAAAAAATAAAAAGTAAAAAAAAAAAATTCAGAAGGTGGCAAAACAGGAGGCTTTACTCTTCCAACAGGAAAGAAAACACTTTGCTTCTGCCAGCTGTTGTTGTTTTTCCTTACTCTATTGTTTCCTCCTAGTGTGCTGTGACTTCTTTGTTCTGCAGAGAAAACAAGCTTTGTATATGTGGAGAGAGCAGCTTTGATTAATGAAAGCAAACAGCCACTGTTTTGTTATTGTCTGTAGGATGCTCTGATATTTACTGTTTTCCATACAATTCCTGCTGCACTGGAAGGAGTCGCTTAACTGGAAGCTGGGAGAGGAGAGGTGGGTTGTTGAGATTATTAGGCTTGTGGTGGATTGGATATACGTACTTGATTTCATTGTGCATCATGATCGAAAGCAGAACTCCAGCAGATCAATTAAGTAAGCAACCATTTCCACAGGGGAACAGTGTTCTTCCTTTTAAACATGGTGGTTCTTGCCACTCTTCTTCCACGAGCTTTAGGCATCTTGTTTTGTTTTTCTGTCTGCCTTTCTTTCCCTAGCAACTTTTGTTTCCTAAGGCTTCACTTGCATTGCCCTTCCATTCCTTCTATTAGGATCACCCTCAAGTGTTGTCATTGTACAGTAAAATAGCTATGGGGAGCAGGGGATACACTTGCTTCCCACATCAGGCACATTAGTACCTGTCTTAGAATACCATGATCAATATGCATGGTGGTCATGGTTGGGTTTTCCTTGCAGGTCTAAGGAATGCAAAAAAATTTATTCCTTACTGTGTGCCAAACAGTAACCCAACAAAGGAAAGGGCGTCAAGCTGAGCCTTCAACATGCATCACTCCCCCCAGGAAGCCTTTTTGCTTGTAGCTGTTCCCTGAGTGGTTTTTACCATCTTTAGGAGTTGGCTGGTAATGCCTAACTTGCTTGATGAGATTCCTCTACTTCTCTAGACAAGCCCCTGAAGTGTGCAGCTTCATGATGGTATGCCATTACAGCTGGTGGCCCTCAGAGGGGCTTCTCTAGCTACAGGTTAGACTTCTTAGCCAGAGTATGTGGGTCACCTGCTTTAATGTGGTAGGGCCTTTGACTATATGTCTCCATTAAACTGCCGTTTGCATCTGAATTAATGAAAGTGGCAAGTGCCTCAACCAACTTCTGACCTAATTAGAAACTAGACACTTACCAGTCCAGTACCTAAGATAGAACTGGGAAGAAGGGAAGCAAGATTCATGTCAGCAGATCGTTACGAGAAATGGGTGGAGCTTGAAAAGTCCTGTGGCATAAGAGTATTCCCCGTAATGGTTTATGTACCCGGGAAATTAAAATTACACTGTGCTGAAGTGGGAAGAGTTGAGTGGGGAGCGGATTCTCACTAAGATCTGATGACTCTTTTGGGTGTCCAAAAGGCTCATGTGGGTTCTTAGAGTACCAGAAGTTAGTTCGGCTCCCTGTTAGGTTAATGAAGGCCAGCACACAAAAGCCCTCAACTGTCTGCTCATTGCACACGATTTATTCTTAGACTGCAGTAGAGAGTCATGGTGTTGTTGCTGCTAAAGACTGCCAGGCTTGTGATCCTGCTTCCTCTCTGAACTTTGGATTTTCCTTGGACAACAGGGATGCTACAGAAGTACGTATGCATTTTTAAGGTGTTGAGTGTGATTTAGCAGTCCCAAACAAGCTGGCTTATGCTAAACTGCAAGCTTGCTGTATCAGCCTCCCAGCATACCCTCAGGTTAGAGTCACACCAATGTTGTGATCAGAGAGCAGTACACCGAGGTAGATGCGAACTTCTGTTTCCCCTGTGTAGTCTCTCAAAGTACTCATGTGCTTGTTTGTTTCAGGTTATGCCTTTTCAAAGGGACACAAACTGAAAAAGCAAATGCTGTTACCAGCTGTAAACATTGCCTTCTCCTCTCTTTGGCTGAAAGTAAGTCACACCTCTAATGGCTTAACAAACAAGGGTAGAAGGGAAAAATATTTTTCCTTTGTGTTTACTTTGTGCTTTTTACAGCTCTGAGTGCTGTCAGTGTCATTGTTTCCCCTTTATTGTCCAGTAATTTCCCCTTTTGTCCACGTGGGTCTTTCCCACAACAGAGGAGAGAAAAACAAGTATAAAAAAAAGGAAAACACTATTGTAAAACCAAAGAAAGAGGGAGTCTGCCTGTGCTGTGGGCAAGTGGAAGGTCATAACTCGTTTTCACACGTGAAGGAGAGATGAAGGTGATAAGGACTCTTTAAACTTTCCGGCATTAGCTTAACTCATGGAAAAAGCAGACTTTTTGGCTAAATTTCATACTGCCCCAGCGGCAGCCTTTTGCTGATGGCTTTTCTGTCTCCTAGGACCAGATTGTCAGCAGCTGTAAACAGCACTTTAGAGTTCAGCACACATTTTCCAGTGAGTTTAGCCTGTTGGCTGCAGTGCTTATTTTGAAAATGCAGTTCAGATCAGCGCTGATAACTCAAAAACTTGTTCCAAAGTTACATCTATTTCTCCAGTGTCCCCGGGTGGGCCAACTCTGTTGTCAAGACTCTCTTCAGAAGTACTTGGAGCTATTTTTTGCGCTGCACAGAGGCCTATCAGTTAGCAGGCTGATGCTGAATGAAGCAAACCTTGGTTAGATTTTTTTGGCTACGACAATCATGAAACAACAAGCCCTTGTTTCTCCTGCCTCTTGTGTTTCCACGAAATCTGCATTCAAATCTCCTTCCTTCCTTCCGTCCGTCCGTCCGTCCGTCCCCCCTCTGCTTGGTCTCCATTGGGATCCCCTTCAATTCTTGGTGTCACGTAGAGAGGGAGAGCTCTCCTAGTGTGCTTCTTCCCACGCTTACTCCCAATTTGTCTGTTATTTGTTCTCCATTTTCTTTCCACCTGTGTCCAGGATCCTTCACATGCAGCTATTTCCCATACAGATGCCTAAAGCTTCTGAAACTTGTGTCCCAGGCTGTGAGGACCCTCCTGTGGCCACTCGGGCTGTCTCAGCCAAAGGCTTCAAGGCTACCCATGAGGAAGACCTTGGGGGCTGCATTAGGGCTTCCTTTCACTTTGGCTTCCACAGAGGAGTCCCTGAGCAACCGTGCATAGCACTCAGGGCTACTGATAAAGTTGACAGCAAGGCTGAAGCTCTCTTATTTGCAACATGAGGCTTTGCAGAGGTTTTACACAAGCACAGAACATCCTAGTGTGTTTGGCTGAAACAGCCAAATCATCTCTTACAGGGTCTATCTAAGCACTTGCATTTTTTTACCTACTCTTGTTGCTTGTATTCTTTGGCATTTGCAGATCAGGCTGTAAATAAGGTTTGACATAATCGTCCTTTCCACTGTGTGGTGTTTTTTTGTTTGTTTGGATTTTTTTTTTTTTTTTAAACAACTCCTCCTTCTCCCCCCAGTTTCTTAAAAGATCCTGAGACAGGGAAGAATGGATGTGGTGGAAGTATCCAGCATCATTTGGGCTTGTATCTCAATTTAGCTACTTCATTAATCCAATACTCTTGTCATGAGGACACTTTCCCCTGGACAGTCTCCTGGAATTGCTCTACTTACAGTGGGCAGCATTTCACCAAGACCAGCAGAGGCACATAGCTCAGTCAGGAACTGTGATGGCTGATACATTTTGCCTTTTGTTAAGTCACGGGAGATGAACAAGAAATTCTTTGTTGCTTTGCCTAGATTGGGGAATTAAAGTTGTTTTTGTGAGGTGAGGAAAAGTCTGGCCTCTGTTCAGAGAAAGATGTCAACTTGAAGTAAGGAGAGAAAAGGGTTTTTTAATTCCATGTATTCAGGCCTCCTCCAAGGTAAAGAACTCATCTTATACCAACTTATTAAAATAGTTGTTCATGCCCTGTCAGTTCTTCCCATTCAGGTGTTTGCTGTGGATCTAGAAGATGAATGTTCTGCTGCAAAGAGCCTGTTAATGCCTTTCCCGCCCCCCCCCCCCAGTGTCTTTTTCTCAAGTTTTCCAATGGCCATGAACACTTACTGCCAGCAACACACTCTCAGTGTTCCCCTTCTTGAAATGCCTAAAGCAAAGGGTTTCCAGCCGGAATGGGTGCTTGAATTTTTTTACCTAGGATGAGTCCTCCTCTTTGGATGCTGCAATATTTTGCTTAGAAGGATCAGCTGCGTAAGCCTGCAGTCTATGCTTGATGTGCAACTGCTGCTGAGGTAAGCACCCAACTGTCCAAAGCTACTAGGCTTGCGAGAGATGTATTGATGAAATCTCTACAGTGGGTTGAAACTTAAGCAGTCTAATCGCTAGCACAACAGTCCCTCAGAAAGTGGGAGCTGCTTCTGCAGAAGGCATCACTTTTCTTGCTTAAACGTGTCTGTGCCTTGATAACCGTATAAGTGGAAAAAAAATGTGTCCTTGAAATGGCTTTCATCCAAAGAACATAGAGCACCTACCCTTTTAAACAGTTTAGGAAAGAAGCTTGTTAAGTATCTTGGGGACTAGGTAAGTGAGAAGATAAGATTATGTATGAGAAACATTCTTGTCCAACAAGAAAATGACGACGGGCATGGTTTGTGGGCCTGATAGATATAGGAAGGCAGGTTACCTTTCAGAGCAAGAGCTACAACTAACTTTTAAAAGCCTGCAAGAAATGAGCTGAGGTCTACAGACTAAATGCTGGTTAAAACTCTTACGTGGTATTAAGAATGAAGTTGCACATGAACATTTCGTTTATAAAGTGTTAAAAGGCTTATCTCAACATATCCATCAACAGCCTGGATCATAACCGAATTTCTCTATTCAAATTCTTTATCACATCATTTTCATTGTGTGCAAGCTGTACACTGTAATGGTAGCTGTGCAGTCAGCCTGTTGTGACCTGTCACCTGACCCACCACAGGAAATAAAGACCGTATTTTTGCTAATGCTTGTTCTTTGCCCACAGCAGTAGGAGTGAAGGATGCTTCTGGTCCTCGTCCTAGCTTGGAAATCAGTGCTCTCTGCAGTGCTTATTTCTCTTGAGTTTAAAACAGTAAGAGCATGGTTCTTGGTTTGGCTGTTTTGGGTTTTTTTCCTCTCCCCAGATTTACTGTCATTACTAGTTGTGTTGGAACACAAAGGAAACCTGCAGGATCCGAGATGCAAACCTGAGCAGGCATCGTGTAGTCGCAGTGCAGATTACAGTCAAATTACCATAAAGGAGTGCAGCTGTCAGTTTTGGTTAGGGAAGTCTATGAAATTACACTCTGGTCTTGAGGGCTTATAACTTGATGAAGGGTGCAATAACGTACAATTTTGTAGGAAATCTTATAATTGGGTTGCTTTAATTCAGAGTGGGTGTTCTACACACATACCTGTTTTTGTGGGGAGACGGAGTAAGAATAATAATACATGTATGCCAATTTGGAATGCACCTTTCAGGTTTGAGCTTTGTGCTGTTTTGTTTTCTTTTTCCAGATGAGGGCTGTGCTCCTTAAGTAACTTAATGTTTCTGAGAAATGCCCCTTCAAACCTGCTTCTTAGGCCATTACAGAGTCACGCGCTAGATCCTGCATTAGCAAACTGCTAATTGGGATATTGCTCTTCAGTCCATTGAGTCTTAACATGTACAGGTTACTCACCAGAGAAACACATATATACACACACACACACACACACTTAAAACTAAGGTGTTTATTACATGCTAATTTTACCGTAATTGGTGCTGGCAGAGATGATCCCTCTCCATGGCGGTGTAGCCAAATGCATAGTGTCTTGGAATTCCTTCAGTCTCAGCCATGTGCTTGCTGTCTGTTTGAAGGATCCCCAGTCTGGGAACTGGTATCACTGTGCTGAACACCAATATGCTTGCTGCAGCAATGTAAACATTGCCAAAATTCAAAACCCCAGGTGTGCAAAGAATTTCAGCATAGAGGACTTTGTAAAAGGTTTTTGTTTGAGATTTAATCAATACACACACCTACTGCTTTCCTTAAAAGATCATTACAAGCCTCTAGAAAAGGAGTGTTATCGAACAAGCTTAGATGCTTGGCTTCTGTCCTCACCATTGTTTTTGCTGGCAGACATACCGAAATGATGCAGTATATTTAAAGGAGGCCAAATATATCCTCACTGGCATGTAGAGGAAGTTTCCACAGAAGTCATACGAGAGAAAACACTGAGCGCAGAGATCCATTCTGCGGTGTCCGTGCAATGTTCATCCAAATGGCTTACTCGTGAGAAAATAAATAGTGCTTTATAACACCTTTCAGCTAAGAAAACAGGGCAATGGTTGAATTTAAAAGTACGAAGTACAGGAAAACTTCTTATGGCCAAATGTGGTCTGTGACAGTCCATCAACACTTGCTGTATTACAGTTGTCATCTTCATTTTTCTGTGCTGCAGGGTGAGGAATCAGCTGTCCTGTAACCAAAAGAAAATAGGCACTTACATGCTAGCAAAGATGGTCAATAAAAGCATGAGTCTTTGGAAGTAAAAACTTTATGGGTGACAGTAACAGAAATCAGACCAATATCCTGCCCTAGCCTGGAGTCTTGTATTTATCAGAATGCTAATTCTTGTGAATCTAACATGGAGCCCTGAACTGTAAGGGTAAACAGTACAGTATTTGGTCAGATATCCACCAGGCTATTCTAATATTTTCAGAAAGAACAGTGCCCAACTCCTAAAAGCACATACTGACACCAGGAGCCAAACCCCCAGTTACAGTGTTGCAGTAAATGCACACTGCAGTGTAGAAAATAGCCATCTATGGATGATTTGGCATCCTTCTGAAAGTAATTCTTGTGCAAGAAGTAGTGGCAAAGCTGAATGAAAAAGCATCCTGAAATTCATAAGATAACCTTATGAGACCTCAGACACTGACAGATTTTAAACTGTCTTGGCTTCTTCTGCAACTCACCTCAGATTCTTGTCTTTCTGGCAGGGTTTCTATTCCGTTGTGATCCTGTATGTGTTGCGGGGCCTCAGCTTCTAGCTCGATATCAGCCTGTACATTGGGCTTTTCATTCTCCCATTTTGCAAAGCCTTTGTTCTTCCCAGCTTTGCCATGGAATTTGGATTTCATTTTGGGGAAAGTATGGGAACCTGAATCATTCCAGCCTGGCTCATGCCAGAGTGGTTCTGTCTGTGTTGCTTGGCTGGTGGTCGCCCTCTGCAGCCGCACTGAAATTTTGCGTGAAGAGCCAGTGACGAGGGTGATCGCTCTGCCATCAAGGTCCTGGTGTTCCGCAGCAACGCTGGGAAATTCAAATACTTCATCTTGGACTGAAAGACAGGGTGAAATTGTTAATTTTAAGTATTCTACCTCCAGATCTTTACAAAAAGGAAACTTCAGCCTGAGGGGGGTAACCCCCTATATGAAGCAGTGGTATAACTAGCAATATGCATATGCTGCTTGGAAACTGATTCTGGCCTTGTGTGTGCATATTTCCTTCTCCCTCCATCTGCACGCTCAGGGGATAAGGCAGAGCTAGAATTGTGCCCCATGTCTTCCAGCCCCTAAGTGGCTTACAGGGAGAAGTACAATTTCCCTAATTATAATTTTATTTCTTTTCAGCTGGCACAGGGGTGCCAGTATAGAGGACAAGGAGCCTCAGGCAGGAAACTAAGGCCATCACTTCTGAAAGGGATGTTGTAATCTGAGCACTGAGCACAAGCCACAGCGCAGTGGAAAGTACAGGTGCTGCTCTGTGCATTGATACGAAGGAAAACAATTAATTAAAAATGGCAGCAAGGACACTGGCCATCAGAGAGGGGTCCAGAAATGGTTTAAAATAGGAACAAAAGTGCTCTCACCTGGAGGCAGAGAGGGACTGCTGGGCAGAGAACCATGGTTACTGCCTACTGAGGTTCCTCTGGAAAATTTCCTGCACGCCAGCACAAGCAGGTCTCTGCATTGCTTGTGACAGTTGGCACCGCAATCTGTAAAGAAAGGAATTGTCAAATCACCAAATGGAAAGTCACAACTATCTGGTAATCCCTCAGGGCTATTAGCAGACAGGTACCAGGAGGGACTCTGAAGGAAAAAAATACTTTGACAGAAGGTGTGAAGGGAGTTACAGAAATCAGTCATTTGGTGTGAAGGGTGTTAGAAAAAATGGATCATTTCCATGGCAGCCATTAATAGAAACCTGGCAGCAGAAGGGAAGAGGGGTATGATATTTTCATTAGAAATCAATTTCAAGGAAGAGACCTGGAAATACTGGTATGATCCTGTGTATGCTGTGCATAAAGCTGCTTCTGCTCCATTGCATGAGCCTCCAAAAAAGATTTTTTTTTTTTTTTTTTTTTTTTGACCCAGCAGGGCCCATTATAGTAAACACACTGGAGTGTCCGTACTCTGAGCCTCTGGAAAGACAGCTGGAGGTCAGTGTAGACCACTGTAGGTTAAAACTAGTCTAAGTAGCTCAGCAAGCAACATCAGCACAGAGTAAGCTCTGTGGATATGTATCATCCACCTGGATGAAACTGGCTGAGTGCCTGCACACCAAGCCTCTGCTGGGCTTTGCATCACTGCAGATACACTCGTCACTACGTACATTTATCTGAAGTGTGACTGCAGCACAGATCTTATCTGTAAGAAAGGGCCAAAGGGTGGAGGATGTGTTGCCCCAAACACAGGCTCTCTCTCCTCTGTGTCCCTTGCCCCTGTTTGAAGCTTTCTGTCTCCCTTGTTTCTCTGTTGCTGCTCCGTGACCTAACATTTTGTCCTAGGTGAGCTGTTGCCAAAGCATTGTGTTTATCACTCTCTGCTAAAAGAACCATTCTGCTCAAGGCAGCAGCTCTAGCATGATGGGTGAGAGTTCTACTTTTTCCCCATCACCTTGTTCATATGACTAACACAGAAGTACCTGCCCAGCTGTGGTTTTGTCTGCCCTAAAGGTAACCCCTCCTCCCAATACAATAAAAATTGCTCTTGGCAGTGGAGAACCTCTTTCATCACTTGTAGACCACACAGTCTAGCTTTATCTCATTATCCACAGTGCTGGGTTAAGCAGCAGACCTGAACAGACGAACTCACTCCCTTCCCCTGCTAGCACTGTGTCAGAGGTTCAAAACAGATGACAGCTCTGTGCTCAAAGACAGAAATCCTCCATAATGCATGCAGCACTCTAGTGATGCTGGCATATGGAGCAGCTGGTAGCTGCTGCAACAAAGGGCAGGCACTAATTGCCCTTGTTGACCAATTTAAGATGTGAGCGAGCAGCTCTGCTCTCTTACTCTCATGCTCCATTGCCTATAATTTTGACCCTACAGAACCACTTTTGCTCTCTGACCACTGGGCCACTGTTACAAGCAATGATGCAAGACAGAGCTCAGCTTCCAGCTCTCAAGTTGAGTTTACAGGGCTGCTGTGATAAAACCCTATCCTCCTTCCCTCATCTTACCAATAAAAGTAGAGACCACAACTAGCCCTTTCATAGCTGCTCAGATGACAGTAATCGGGAATAGCTGAATTACAGACTATGGTTTAGCCATGGACCTTTTCCCCACTCCTCTCTGAGGAAGAGATGTTCATGGGTGCAGAGGGAAGCAGGAATACGGTTTGTCCTAAAAAACAATACTGTCAATTCTTCACCCTTCTCCTGGGAGCCAGTGTAAGACTAAGGGAAAAGAGTGCATATAAATACAACTATGAAGCTCCAGCGTGAATGTTCCCTGGTGAATAACTGGGATGCCACTACAACTGTGAAAATCAACAGTGCCCTTCAGCCAGAGCTGGGCTGCTTAAGAAATAAATAGCTCCAGGACTTTAAAGCCAACGAGGACCACTACAATGTCATTCTTGGTCTGACCTGCTCAGTATGGTGCAAGTACTGCATAAGAAATTAAACATTTTATGAAAGCAATAAAGGGGGCTGTAAGAGCTCTAGGATTTTTTTTAAGTTGAAGTCTGGAGAAGACCTTGCAATGAGATCTGCTGGGCAGTCTAGGAATTAAATATTTCTCTATTTCTAGCTCAGCCAGTATTGCACTGCAAGGCCCGTCAGGCTTCACCACAGGCATGCGGATGTGCATGACAGACAGCATGGCCAGCAGACCTTTTCCTGACCCCAAGTCTCAGGAGATATATTTCAGGATATCTCGGTGTTAGTTTTCCAAGACGCAAGGTCTTTGCTGGTAGAAAGTGACACCTCATGGAGTCAGTGGCTGCTTTGGGCCTTTAGCTCAGAGAACCTGTGTGTTCTTACTGCGTGCTATGTCCCCTAACGCAGCGAGACTTCATAGCATACCAGCAGTCACTGTTCACGGACAGTACCAAGTGTAGAAGCAAAATGTGGATGAAAATATGTCATTTTAGTAAAAAATACAGTTGACCTACTTGTGCTAAAACCCACCACCTATAGCTTGAAAAAGCCATGCAATGTTTATTTACCTTTGCATTTGTAGCCTTGTTTGATTATACCCCAGAGCTGCAAAGAAAGACAAAAGAACGTCAAGGAATCAGAAAAGAAAGCCGGAAGGAAAACAAGGTCACAATGAGGAAGTACCAATGGCTACAACAGCACAAACAGGATACAACTGCTCTTAACACCCTTCCTGTTAGGCAGACCTCCCCCTCTAATTGTGATAAGACTTGTGTGGCTCCCCCCTTATTTCTACTACTTACAGTGGGACTATGAGAGAAGGAGAGACACAGATGACATTTGCTTCCAGGAACGGGTGAAAAATTGCCATCATATCAAGCTTGCTGAAACCAGCAGAGCACATTCTGCTTCTAGGCTCACTTAATGTTATCTGCGGGGGAATTTCCAGTGTACATCCATTCTCCAGATACATGAATGACCCATGCCATTCAAACACAGCAGAAGAAAACAACACTGGGGATAAAAATCAGGTTTTTGTTTCCCATACTGGTCCCCAGCACACCTAACCACAGCAATCTGATTTGTCCACCTGACTCCACTAAAAAAAATGATGAAGACTGAAACAGGCAGAAAAGCCACTAAATTCCATCTTTGCCTCCTCCCAGAAGCTGTCTTTGTTGATGTACACAACAACCAAATGCTAAACCTCAGGAGGCAGTGTCTGCGGTCCCACTTTTGGGAAGCTTTCACTGCAACATGAGCAGGATTGCTTGGAAGTAGGAAAATTCCCTAGCAAATTGTTATCTACACATTCAGAAGTGCTGCATCTACAGCCATGGCATCATAAAAACAAGCATTTTCACTCTGAGAGGCAGAGAGAGGAAGGGGCAGTTTTTCTAGCTCTAGCATTAAAGGAAAAAAATCAGGGACTCCAGTGTTTATTTATCCTAAACTCATTCAAAACACGACCAGGGAGGGTGAGCACATTGAGGCAGTTGAAACTGCACGTGGCTCCTTACTATATTTATAAAAATCCATGCACAGTGTGCAGGGGGTGAATATGGTCATTAAAGAAATGTTCAAAAAGAAGAGCTGGAGAACATTCAGCATACAAAGGAAAGAGTAAAGTAAACAGAATAGGAAGATTCTGGGGGGGAAAATCCTATACACTGCACAAAAGAATTTGCAAGGAGAAATGGGGGCTTGGAGAAGCAAAATAGATTAGACAAGGTGGAAGAACAGTGAATAAAAGAAGAGAAGGGACAACAGTGGAAGAAGGGTCCATAGAAAGCTTGCTGCTTGCTTTTTTTCCTGCTAATGCTGTATATATGCACAGTAAATGCAGTTGTTGTGGTCAAGCAGTGACAGCGGAGTCCTTCAGCCCCTCTTGGAAGAGCAGCAATGACTTTTTTTCCCAGGTCTCTTTGCCAGGATCACTGTGAGAGACATGGATTGTTATTTCTTTAATTTAAGCTCTTATCTGTTCCCACTGCAGAGCTTTCTCCTCACCTTCTTAGCTCTGCACCTTCCTCCTACTCAAATTTGGCACCACTGTTGTGGTTACACACAGTTGTGAAAGCTTAGCTGAAGTGCCGTGTCATGAATTCTGACCTAAAGCTTTGAATCTGTCTGACACAGCTTTGCTGCAAAGCTGGTCTGAGCCAGCTCCAAGGTAAGAGGATCTGTGCAAATTCAGATTATAAAGCTCAGCAGGATGGCTGGTCACCTACCCTGCCACACAGTGCAACTCAAGCCGTCGGATGGAACTGTGACTGGCCATGGGCATATCAATTTCATGCTGCTTAATGGCATTAGGTTTTAGCTTGACCTTCAAAGTTCATATTATTTTAATAACAGATATTTTATTGAATACTGCGTGCATTGTACTGTCATGTCAATTCATCCTGCTGCACTGTCAGTGCACATTATTTTGACTGTGAATCAGTGCATCAGTTTGAAATTAGGTTTCCACCCATGGATGAGCAGCAGATTTTGTAACTGGTTCCTGTCCTATCAGCCCGACTCATCCACAGGACAATGCCAATGACTTCAGTGAGCTGACCGGAAAAATGACCTTATTTCCATTTCCTGTACAACCCCTTACTCGTTTGTATTCCTGCGCTGGACGTAATCAGGGAGACGTGAAAAATCCAACAATGGCCAATTAGCAAATTGATGCAGGAGAAAAATACCTGATGGAGATGATATTGCAGGGCAGTCCTTGGGCCTTGCTTTGCTATGGAAGCCTTCCAAACATGAACTGAGTGTCACGAATGCAACAACGTCTTCCCAAGGCTGCAGGCAGCCTGAAACATTAGGTTCAGGCCAGTGACCTACCCTGCCCCGCCACTCTGCTGGAGCTGTCAGCTCAAGAGCCCACCAGCGCGCTCCTGAATCAGCATTGACCATGTCAGCTCCGAGGTTTTGGCAGTTCTAGTGGAAATAGGTGGCATTCCTTCTTCCACCTTGGCCTTCATCAGCAGTTGCGATAGGGACCATGAGCATCTGAACAACACTGACGTGTCGCAAAAGAAGCGAGCGGAAGATGGGAGCATGGACAAGAGCAGGAACACCAGAGCTGGTCTGAAGGGAGGCATGTTTTTGCACTTAGCAGTGCTGCCATTGTTACTTTCAACCATGAAGAAATACTACTTAGTGGAAGAGTTCATGTAGCACCAGCTGGAGATCTTGCTGCCGACAGCAGAGGCAGATCTGTGCTGGAGAGCAGGGATGACGGTCTGAGCTCACACCCTGTACATGGGCCACATATAAGCAGAGGACACGGCCCTCTGCCCTTATTGCTTTAGCTGTCTAAATATGGACATTTGATTTCAGCAGCGTGTGTGCATTAAAGTAACTTTTAAATCATAGTAATTCCTTTTTCTTCACTATACTTTGTTTGAAGTGGAGAAGTTGGAAGAAGTTTACAAGCAACACAAATATTCACAAACCCAATCATTTCCCAGTTATGTACAGAGCACTCTAATAAGTGGCATCTGGTAAGTTACGGCTGAGAGAAAAAGCAAATAACTCCCCCCCCCAACAAATAAATTTAAAAAATTCTTATTGCACAGAACTGCTGGAAGCACTTTTGATTTATTGACCAAATTAGAAGACCTGTTAATTCAATAGAGAAAGGACTAAGGCTGTTATGGCCATTCAGAGAATTATGAACATAGCTATGTTGCCATGTGCAATTTCCTGAGAAAGAACGGCTTTTGCTTCATCTACATCCTCTGTTCCAGACACCCATTTTCCCTTGAGCTTGTTTACATGGGAAATCAAGCCAAATTAAAGAACTTAAGATAAACCAAGTAAAGCCATTCATATAGACTCTAATATCCTTTAGCTAACATAATTTTAATTTTTTTCCCCCTGCAACAGTAATTCTTACAAATGCCAGTATTCAGGAACCACTAAAACAAAACTGGATAGCAGAGCTACAACATGAGTAAATGTTTTGTGCTGCTGAATGCAATGAGATATTTGGCTAAGAGACTTCAGCAATGTGTGGAGCCAGTTTCACCCTGTCTATGTTAAAGGGTTAAAAATTGTGTTTAAGAGATACTATTATGAAAAACATACTTACAAATCCTGCACAGTGCTCACAGAAAGTTGGTTTAAGATAGGTCATCTCCTGAAAGTTATGTATAAACCCTGGTCCCATTTTACACTGGAACTGTGATTTAGCTCTCAGAAAGTAAGCCATCATTTCTTCTTTGCTTATAAGACCATCTCTGTTAGGAAAAAAAAAGTAGAGTAGATCTGTCACTGCTCACAGCACTGAAAAATTCAGGATTTTCTCATTCCAAAAAGCATGCAGCACACAAAGCGCATTCTTTGAAAGGGCTGCAACAGTCCTGGCAGAAAAAAACCTTAGAGCATTTGTGGTTCTTATCCTTCATTAAACAGCAAACATTGGACTTACAGCACGGACCTTGGTTTCTCACCTGTGCATAGTGCCAGAGCACAGACCAGGCCATTAAGTGAAGGATCTTGACTTACTGCTCACACAGACCAAGCGGTTATGCCCCTGGCTGACCACCAGCCTTGACAGCCAAAGAGATTCTGGACAACAAGAATTATCAAGCCCAGCTGGCTAGGAAATACATATTATATATAACTTCTAGAATGTCCTGTACACAACTTGTTTCACCAGTCTGATGCCTGGTCTGGATACAGCATCTCCGCTCTAATTTGATGGGACTCCAGGGGTTTTGCCTCAGTCCCAGCAGGAATTCCTCATTAAGCTATTACATAAATGATGTTTAAAGTACCAGGTAAAGCAGGACTCCAGCCTGGGTGGGCTTATAGAACCAGCTACAGCATAAGAAGTTAAATGAGAAGAGTATTCAGCCTTCAGTGATCTTCAGTTCCTTAAGCAAGATGTCAGACACAAGAAGCTTGGGAGACACTGTTTCTTCAATATTTGGTTTTCATGAGTGTTTAAACTGAGTAAAATAAAAAAAAAACCACAAAGAAATCGCCAAACTTACTGGTCTTTGTCCAGCACACAGAAAGAGTCCAAAAACGGGAAGTTGGCAGCTATACTTTCAAAGTCTTCCTGAGAAATATAGCCATCGTGGTCATGATCATAGTTCCTAAAGACAGACTGGGGAAAAAAAGAAATTATTGTCCTAATATCTAGCCTGTCCTGAATCTATAACAGCTCTTCAACTTTATAATTACATGTAACTTGTTCAACATTACTAATCAGATGCTCTGCTGCCTTGTTTCATTCCTTTTATTCCTACTTGGTACTTCAATATGCATATTTATTGGACTGTAGGGGGAAAAATGGCTAATTTTTAAAGAAGACTAGACCTCAGTATTTATCTAGTGATGGTCCTCCACACCTCTTCAGACATAATTATTCTTGCTTTACTTTTCTTCTTTATTGGAAATGTCACTAAAATTCTGCCCCGTGACATATTCCCCTTGCTTCATTAAGTATACTTTTTAATCACAAAAAAAAGAAATAAACAAAAAACAACCCAACAGCAGCTTTCCCATGTGTATTTTGGATGTTTTTGGCTTCACTGCTCTTTTAGTTGGTCACCTCTGCTCTGCCACAGTACTGTTTCAATCTGATTTGTTTACTAATACTTTGACATCCACATCACACATGAGCACTTCATATCTAACAACCATTCCCTCCCATCAACCCACCCCAGCTGACCACTAAGTAAAAACAGACAGGGGATCAAATTTAAAAGGTTGCATAAAGTGATGGAAGCCCTCCTTAGCTGCTAAGGAATTACTATATTCTGTCTAACTGGTTGCAGGGATGTGCAAGGGGCGTTAAAGCTACATGTGATGCTGATGGGAAAGACATGAGTGTCAAAGTCAACATGGCCACATATTGAAGCACAAACTCTCTCATTAGATTAACGCTTGCTTGACAAAGACAAGAATTTAATATACTGAGACCTCTGAAAGGTGTTTGCGTTGTCCGTTTTTTAATGAGAACGTGACAAAGCCAATTTCTAAGCATGTTAAACGACCTGTAACCGATGACTGGCAGATCTCAAAAATACATCATCAAGAAGGAACCAATATGCAAACCCAAGTAGTATTCAACACTTTTAGTAATAAAAACAATGCCTTAAAGCACAACTCTAAGCAGCTAGTAAATGACAAAGACTGGCAAAACAAAGACAGCTGTACAGTGTGGTGTGAGCCCCTTGGTAGGCTGTATCCATAACAGCCCCAAGCCATGTTTTAATCCTGTCAAAGTCAAGATCATACGTCCTGAACCAGGCCAAAATTGTGGAATGGGGGACTGCATCTCCCCCACCCACCACATTCTGGAAAGATTAAGGAGTTGCAACAGACTTCCTATTTAAACAAGCTATCAAAGAGAGGTTTGGATGTGGAGTCATTTTTATCAACACATATGGCACTGAGAAAAGCAATACAGGAACAGCATACGCAGTTCTGGCATCCCACATTAAGAGCAAAATGAGATTTTTTTTAAAATACGGCATGTACAAAAAGTAAATCACAAGATGTATTTGAAGTCTGAGTGAGAGAATTGAATACTTTGCTTAAGTTATCTTAACAGCATAACCCCAATTAATGGCCTGTAACACAGATGAGGTCAGAATTTAATAGTTCCTCCCAGACTTAGTTATTAATTTGTAAAAAGCAGAAGGAAATCTTGCTTCATTTTCTACAACACATTCCTGGTTCCTCTGCATGCTGCTCACATCACTGAAAGTCCCTTAACACACCAACACAACAGGGCTCGGTCTCTCCAAAGGAACCTAGCAGTGTTTAGTTTTGTTTGCATTACCTAACAACACATCACCTTCCAAACTGAAGCTGGAAGGTCCCAGCTATAATTCTCCATGACCTCACGCCCACATTTTTAAAGTGATATGAAGACAGTGCTATCTTTACTATACATAATATACTCTGGACAGTCAAATGACAGCAAGTTGGAAACCAGACATAGGGTTACTGGAAAACTTCTCTGGACCTAGTAAAGTGTGAGTCCTTCTTTCTGAGTATTTTTGTTTCCAGCTGTCTGTTACCAGACATAAACTGGGTGGCTAGAGCTGCAAAAACTCAACTTTGCCCTCTGATCTTATATTTTCTAATCAAACCTAATGAACAGCAGCCAGGCTTTGGATGCTCCTGAAAGTTTGCTCCTTCGCGTCCAGAAACCTGCTTACCAATCCCATTGCTGACTGCAGGAATAAAATAAATATTTCTCAACGTATCAATAAAGGCTCAAATTTGTTATTAGATGTCTGAAATTCATCCCAACCATAACAATATCTTGAAAAGCTTGAAATTAACTATAATGATGACAATATTGAAGCTATTGTTCTCTTCGACTAGTATATTCTTCCAAATACTTACATCCACCAGCTTTCGTATGTGCTTGTTAATGACTGTAGGGTCAGGTTTTGGTACCACTCCAGATGCCCACTCCAGCGGCACTACTGGCTTGTTAGGGGTTGTTGGGGAGGTAGGCTGCTGAGAGATGGATCAGAACACAAAGATTTTTCAAACCTGAATTATGAAGTTGAATTTCCCATTAAAAGTGGCTCTATATATCAGAGCTACAACCACAAACTACTGGAGTCCCCGTGCTGCAAAAATGCACTTAGCAAAACGTCAGGCAAGGTTTTAAAGGACTGGTTTCCTCCGCTAACAGCTTCAGTTGGGCGCTCTGTGGCACCTCGCAGCTACACCAGCAGCGGCAGCACCCGCCAAGCTCAGAAGCAAAGTGAGGCAGACTTTCCTCAGTGCCATCTCCAGAGGGTTCAACAGCAACGAGACTCAGAGGAAGAGGGAAGGAAGGAGGGGGTCTGGACACAGTGGGCATCAAAATATGTAACTCCAGAAACCTGCTTTTCTCCTTCTCGGGAAAGCCCCTGAGGGACTCTCCACCACAACGCAGCCTGGCCCCAGCTCCCTGATGGAGCGACCGTGCCCAGGAGCCACGTGAGGGACTGTAGCAGCCCAAGTTAACATTCCTGCTCTGTGCAGCACCAAGAAGAGAGCAGGATGCAGAGGTGGGGGCAGAATTGTGCTCAGCAATCCCACCAGTTTCCAGCCGAGATGCACCAGGATGCACAGCTTAATTCATCTAGGCAGCCTGGGCAGAAAGAGGTTAACCTTTGACTTGTTCTGCAGATAACGCCAGCCAGACTTTTATTTTGAACACAGCTTGGTCTTGACAAAAAGCTAGCCGACAACTCACTTGATGCACAGAGCATGCAGTCTGACTCCTTCCACGCCACTACAGCACTTTGGGACAAGCCCTGGCACGCAGCTCAGCTTGTTCAAGTAGAAAATATAGGACAAACCTGAACACAGTTTCAGGTAAGGCTTCAAAAATCACCAGTTAGCATGAAAAAAGCTGCAAGCTGTACTGGCCTTCTCATGTATCTGCCACTGGACATCTAGCAGGTGAAGCAGTGTCAAGCAGAAAAAATTCAGCGTGGGTTGGACTGGAAGGGAGATGGCCCACAGCCTCAGAAAGCCCCTGTATTAGCTGATGAGCAAGAAATCTGGGTCTCATCTGTCTCCCTTTAAATTGGTGTGAGTTGAGAGGAAGATAATTAAGCTATGGAAAGATGTTAGTTACTATCAAGTATAACAAAGGTTTTGTAGACTTTGCCATTGAGATGAAAAATGGTCGCAAGGTCATACTCTACTGTGTTTGGTAGGAAAATAAAAAGAAGGATATGTTAGTGGGTTGCTTTATTAATTTGGTTTTTCCTTATTCAGTTGTCAGAACAGCTTTTATCAGTTCCTCAATGGCTCTTGACTCATCATACAAATCTGCACAAGTAAGTTCGGGAAGAAAATATCTACAGAATTCAGTTTCAACAAGAAATACAGTGAACCTCGACATCCAGCTCTATATTCCAAAAGCACTTACAGAATGTTTTAATCCTAAAATTAATGTCACCACACAGTGATAGACCAACATGCTGGGAAGTGGTTTTGCTCTAAAAATACGCAGAAATGCAGCAAACGTTTAAAGATGACACATTACATGATAACATGTAACATGCCAGTATTGTGATATCCTTACTGCTATGGTCAGAGAAGAAATTTGAAATGTGCTTTCTCTTAAAAAAATCGTAGACCAAAGGGACTGTCGTGGTTTAACCCCAGCCAGCAACACAGCACCACGCAGCCGCTCACTCGCTTCCCCCCCACCCAGTGGGATGG
>JAVKLA010000049.1:1131098-1240281 GCA_034782735.1 Sagittarius serpentarius
AAAAGTCCTTGACTGAGTCTAAACAAGACTGAGCAACAGACGAAAACATCAGGGTGTTATCGACATTCTTCTCATACCGCACTGAAAACACAGCGCTGTACCAGCTACTAGGAAGACAATTAACTCTATCCCAGCCAAAACCAGGACAGGGACTCAAAGCATCAGCATCAAAGTGTCAGAGTGGAGCTAGACTACCAATCCTCGCAAAGAGCTTTTAATTCCTGCTGGTCAGAGTGTAAAATGGCAGAAAGAGACAGAATCTGCTGGAGCCTTCCTCTTTCTTCTGGGCTATTTCATTTGAAGCCTTATTCAATTTTTATGGGGTTTTTTTTGACAAGTTGCAACAAAAACTTCATGTTACTTCCCACTAGCCAAAGGGAAATGTTGGTTCCTCCTATTTCACTCATAGACTTGTATGAGCAACCATAATTTATTTATGTATTTGAAATGCATGCTATGAGGAAAGAGAGTACCTCGCTGAATTTATTAAATGTTCAGAAACACAGTATCTTGTCATGCTGTTTGTGATTCAGCCTGTATCTTCTGACTGTTTCACCAGCGCAGGGATAATGGTATCATAGACTGAAAAAGCATTTTTAGATGGATAAAAACATCTGCATATTTTGGTGTTGAAAGAAATTCTACTCAAAAGCAAAAAAATTATGTAAATGTGTCTTCAGTGGCATAACTGCACCAGGCAGAGTTGTTTTCTAGCCAATAGCTGTACTGGTAAAAGCTCCCAACAAGAAGGTAACTAATGGCAGGGAGATGCTATATTACAAATGGCGATCAGTCTTCAGTATTTTTTTAGGCTGCTACACTGACTGAAAAGTCTCCTCCCAGTTTTAGAAGAATGAGTCTTGCTCAAGTCCCTGTCAACAGCAGGCTCGTATGCTAGCAGATCAGCTCCACTTTTGCCTCGAAAATGACTACAGCAGCCTGAGGCACTTCCTCCTCAGTGCACCTGCATGGGAGTTGTACCCATACAACAATAAATCGAGGAGCAGTTGGAATGATGTAACTACACTGTCATGTTGCCTTTGACAAATTTTTCCACATACAAAAGCTCTACAGATTCTTTCCTCTCTTGTGTGCTTTGGCACTCCATCAAAGAGGAGTATGGCTCAAATGGTCCAGCTTTTGTCGATTCAGCTGCAGCTTTCTACCCATCAGGGTGCTGCAACAGCTCAATGTCACTGGTTATTCATTAATCATTATACAGAAGTCTCCCACAATTGCTGGGTAGTGTTAAAGTTCACAGCACTGTTTATATCGCTTTTGTCCTTCTTAAGGCTCAGGCTGGAGATCAAAGCAGCAACGTGGTAATTTTCTTCATTTACAGTAGTGGCCCATTAGTCCTTCCACACACAGAGCTGTAACAAATCAGCTTTGCTGGCAGTAATGGGAGCAAGAGGGAGCCAGAATGACTGTGGTAGACGGGAACCGTTGTGGTCAACTCATACCTGACAAGGACGGGAGACTCTAACGAAATTACAGGTGTTCAAAATGAATTAGTGTTGACTATGGAAGTATTCAATAGCTTCCTTGCTATTGCTTATCATCCACCATTGAAAGCACACACATATAGTCCTCAAACTGGTCTCCAAGACTGATAAACAATCTTAACACCCAGAGAAGCCCTGTACATGGAAATTAAGGGGTTCTGCTTCCTTGCTTGCTTTTACAAACACTTCAAAACATAAAAAGCGCTGCAATGAATCACCTCAGACTACTGGACTCTGCTCTCACACCCTGCTAAACATTTCCAGCCACCCTTAGTTTTTGCTGGTGTCAGACTAGAGAGGGCTCAGCCTGAGAGAATCACATGCTGGATATGATAGGTAATAAGGATGTCAATGCACTGATTAAATACTCAGAGGGAAGAGGAGTCCCCAAACTTGGCAACAAAAGAGAGTAATGCTTTAAATGAAATTCAGCTATTAATTAGAAGATTTATCTGTATCCTCAGACTTGCAAAGCATAATGAAAAATGCACCAATGCAGCATTTGCTTTAGTTGCACACACTAAAAATAGAGTAATATCTATTCTGAAGTGTTTCAACATTGGTTGAGAGCCCAAGATACAGCCAATTCTACAAAAGCAAACAGTTTTTAAAACACTACAGCTAATGCTGTGGCTTACCTAAAACAGATCTTTGGACGCAGTATTGTTTCATGTAACTGCACCAGCATCCAGAAATGAAGTAATGGTCACATAATAATAATTGATGTAAACTTACTAAGCAAACTATGTTTTCCATAACTTGCAGAGATTTTGTTGAAAAATAATTAATAATGAAATCTGGCATGTTTCGCTATTTACTTCTCCCAATATGCATTGAAATCTATAAATAGTAACTGTGTTTACTACACAAACATACACACTAAAAGGCTTTAAATGAATAGGAATAATGAAACTCATTAACTGTTATTTAAAAATTTAATTAATTGCATGCAGACAAAATAAGCAATATGTGAAAATGCAGTAAAAGATGACCTACAGATTTGGAGTTCCTTGGTTCCAGCACCAGCGAGAGCTTGTAGATATCATCCTCTGTGTGATAGAGGTCCAGGGACAGCTATGTGTAAGAAAGAGAGAAAACCTATTTATTAGACTGGGTTGGTTATGACAGTCTTGTAAGCAGAGATATACCTCTCACTGAAGCTAAACAAAAAGTTTTGCTGCTCGAAGCTCAGCATACACACCAAAGCTGCTTGCAGCTACTGGGAAAGCAGCTTTTCATAGAGCTAACATAACCCACGCTGGTGAGCACACGTTGCTGTTCACGCCTCTACTGAGCCAAGCAGGCGCTGTGCTCGAGGGCTGTCACAACCTGCATCCCAACATGTCAAGGGAGAGGGGCTGCGTGTTGACCTCCTCCGAAGAGGAACATTGGTAGCAAAGACCACCCCTAGGCAAAACACTTTCTTTCCGCAACTCAATGGTCATGAAAGATCTCAGAGAAATAACCTGGTGAATACAAAAACTTCAGGAAAGAAGTTGTAAAGGGGCTAGGCGAGAAGGACTTCAGATTGCGTTCTGGTCAAATTTTGTTCCTGAAGAAGCGTCAGAGTACTGCAGCTCTTCTACAGAGATCAGCCCATGCAGCAAGAGCCTCTCTGGAAAGCCCAGGGCACTGACGCAGGCCCGGGAGAGACAAGCCAGGTTTGGCACCACTGTTGACGCACCAAAGTGCTCCAGGAAGAGCAATCTCGGTTACTTTAGCCCAGCTTGGCCTGTTCCTGATCCCCTCTCACCAAGCAAGGTAAACTTTTCAGCTTCTGTTTTTAGAGAAATGAAAGATTTTTTTCTTCCATGTACTCATTCTTTTCTGTATAGGATTTATTGCGGGAAAAGAAGGGGCATAAATACACTTAAAGTAAAACGAACTTGTTTGTTCTTGCTGTGGTCTTGTGCTGATGCAGGTCTGCAGTAAGTTCCTCCTCGCTTGGAGTGATGAAGGAGAAAAGTAATCAACACTGTGGCTAATGTTTTGCAATGAGAGGAAATGAACATTGCATGTTTCCTGTGATCATGTCCCTACATTAATTAGCTTTAAAGTAATTGACATGATTTGAAGTTATCATCTACGTTGCAAATCCCCAGTTAAGCTAAGATTGAGTTAAAAAGATGTTTCCCAGCAGGCAGATAGAATTGCTACTGACTAAATGACTGTGACAGAAGTTTATTTTTAGAGAACCTGAAGTGCCGAATTAGTAACAGGCAGGACCAGTGCCACCGTACCGCAGAACCACCTCTAGGAACCACCTTCTTGTAGGCAGAATTTTGTGCAATGAGTAAGACAGGAGTTGTGCCCTTCCCCAAGATAGGTACACATCCCAGAGCAAACACATGGCTTTAGAGGTGTCTGGATTTTGCATTATTCAATTTGTCTAGCTGTAACACTATGTTGATTTTTGTGCTTTGTAATTTGGTTGTGGGCACCAGTGAAAGCCTGAGCATCCTGCAGGTTCCTTCACCCAGCTGGCATGCTGCTGTCAGAGAGGAATGTAAGGACCTGTCCTAAAGATAGTGTAGATCCAGTTAACTGTTGTAACCAATATCATTCCTGTACTTAGTTATTCAGTGACTGTATTCTTAGGTTCCTTGGTGGTATAAAATAAGCAGAAGTCAGTTGGAGCAAATGATATCATCAGGTCAGGCTGGGACTGACAGCAAAATTGCTAGTTCAAAAGGCCTTGCCCTGTCCCTACTAATGAGCACAGTTTTCTCAGCAGGCCAGATGAGCAGGGTGTGGATTTGGGGATGGAAATGCATTAGTATTTACTTAGCAAGTTTGTATCTCCCCTCCCTGAATTATCTGACCTTATCATAAGCAGCAGTTATAACTTCATTAGGCACAACGTGTAAGCACACAGTGGACAAGGTATTGTCTAGTACCGAAGTTTCAAAAAATAGCAAAAAAATTACGAGCATGATGGATGGCTATGCAGTTATATAAGCTTTCATTTTATTTACAGTTTTGCTCTGACAGATGAAGTGTAATCTGAGTTTTCCTAGGACAACCTTTACAGTGGGTGGCAGTTTCCATTCTAATTTGACTTTCATTGCTGTCCTGTTTTTCCACAGGATTTAGGAGGGTGGAGGAGGCATCAGAAAGTCATGGCTTTCTTTTTTTTGTAAGTGGAACTTATTGAACCAAAGTTAGGGAGGGTGACTTTCAATTTGATTGTTTAGATATTTCTCATTCTCTTCACTAGACTGTACAAATGACTGGGACTTTCCAGTCATTTGCATACAGTCTCAGAACTGGTTAGATAAATAGCTGTTGAGACCTAAAAATAGTGGGGGGAAAAATGGTAGCACCAAATAAGTTCTAATGCAGTTAGTATAAATACACTGTAGACTAGCTGAGAGACTGAGATCCTCTGCCAGTCCACAGAAAGTGATAAAACATTTACCCACAGGCTTTTATTCATGTTGTGAAATAAAAACAATGTGGAAATACTGCACAGCAGGTAAAGAAATCCCTTCAGCATCCTTACCAAATGTTAAGTTTTCTAATGATGAAAATGTCATGAGAGCTATTATTCCTCTCTGGTGCACTGCCAAGCTCATGCTCGGCCCTCTTTTCCTACTCCTGCTTCTTAGTTCCAGGTTTCAGATGCCAGGGGCTGGTACAGAACCAGGTACAGAGTCAGTGGAGATGGAGCAAGCGTGGCCAATAAGGAAGGAAAGGAGGAAGAAGCACACAGACTAAGAGCAAGCATGCACTAAGATGTCAGTCTATCTTCATGTAACAAGCTCTGGCTCACTGGCCGGTGAGTTACGGCACATTTACTTCTCTTGCCCATGTAACTCAGGCTCATTTACACATGACCAAGTGGGGACTCGCATCACTAAAGCTCCCCCGCAGCTTTTGCAGTCTCCTGTGCCAGTAAGCCTGGAGTTTGTCTCACTGCCTTCCATAAAACAAACTTTTGCCTTATTTGTGGCATTTTAACTTCCATGCAAAAAATTGGCTTCTTTCAGGTACTTGTTCAAATCTAAAATTCTGTGAGCTGGAAGCTGGTATTTTATGCTGACAATAAGAAGACGGGGGTGGCGGGAAGCAGACTTCTAAGTTTGTCTGCAGACATCTAAACCAAGAGAGAGGCCCAGCTTTCCAAAATGCTGATCATTCAGCAGCTACAACTGCAACCACAGAGATTTAAGTTCTCTTGTTCCTCATTCACCCTTTAGGTCTATGCACACAACAGCATCTGAAAAATGCCCATAAAGACTGTTGATCAAGTGGCCTAAAGTTTACTACTAAGCTCTTGCCCCAGCTTTTAAGCCAAGCTCTCACTTCATAGCTCTTAACACAGTCTCCCCAAACATCACCATTTCCAAACCACTTGAAAGGTATTAGCTGCCCCAGAGCAGATGGGGCTCCACCACGGAGGAAAAGAAAGACCAGGGCAAATTCCCACGTGCCCACTTAGTCCATGAAATACACATTTTATCTTTTTGTGCAAGTTGTTGGACCAGCAAACCAGCACCCAGTGATTTACTTGTCAAGCAAGCACAGGCCAGGCTGTTAGCACTTGCTAAGTGTGGTGTAAAAGGCAATTACTGCACGGGATGGAGGCCAGGCGAGAGATTTACACATTGCTTATCAGGAGAAAACACCTACTAAAAGCCTGCCTGGATAGAAGTGGCTTAACGGGAAAACAGCAGAAGTGAACAAATAGTTGAGTCAGCTGATTCACACGCAAATGAAAAGCACTCTACACGTTTATACAGATTCACTAGTTTTGAAAGGGAGTTTCTCTAAGTAAGTTAAAGATGAGAAAAATTTTTACAGTTTACATTAGAGGGAAGACCTAGCGATAAATAGAATAGTTATTTCTTCAGGCTGTGAAAACTGAAGATGACTTTGGCAGCAAGGGAGGCTAAACCTGCTAAAAGACCATTTGCACGTAGCAAGGTCAACTATTCTTAGTCAGCTCTTGTCAGCTTTGGGCTGCAATCCTAGCTTTCTTCTCCTCTTTCTCTGACCTCAGCCTATAATTTAAAACTTTCTTATTAACAAAAAGATTGACAAAACTATTTCACCTACTATATAAGTTCATTATCACCGTTTAAGAGACCACTGTAAAAAAACAAGTACTGTAATGTATTCATATGCACAAATGAGGACAAAACCTACATACTGGAAGAATAGTGAGAATATTCATAATATTATGAGGTGTACCAAAATTCAGATCCAGGAACATTTTGTAGAAATTTGGTTTTATCCTTTCCAGGAGTCACCATCTTAAATCGGAACTCCCACACTATCAAAGCTACTTGACTCATAACTACACTTCCAGTGACTACTATGGAGACAGAATTACCTTTAAAAGGTTTTGGGATACCTACAGCTGTCTACCTACGGATACCTACAGCTGTCTCCATCATTACTGAAAGGTACCATCATGGAATCATTGTAACAGGTAAAAAGCAGCACAAGTTAATTTTAACCCATGATCAGGTCTGGAATCAACGCTGCAGCATGCAGCTTCATTTATTTATAATCAGATTGGCTCAGCTGTAATCAAAATCAACAGTTATATTAGGAGTTAATACATCAGAGCATAGTAAGCAAAAAAGTACTTGTCATGTATTCAATGACTGAACAAAATATTATGTAGATAGAAACAAAATCTGTATCATTTTGCTAAAAACAAACAAGGAAAATATTAAAAAAATTGATAAACAGGTAAAATACATAAACTCGGGTTGATGTAATGATGGGAATGAACCTGCAAGGTCTTAGAAAAATATGAAGCTTTCTGCTCCTTTTGGAAAGCAGGCTGTCACCCAAAACAGAGAAGAACAGCTAATGAAAATGTCAGCAGTGGTTCAGCTTCCATCTCTCACTTCATGTTGTCTAATTTCTGCCCTTTAGGGCTCAGTTTCTTATTGCTCAGTTCTCTAAAACCTGACGTTCCACTTCCCCCTACTCACAGCCAAGCTTGTAAGAAACTATGAACTTTCAGAAACGAGCAGAGAGGGAAAGAGTGGCACGAGATAAGAAAGCAACTCTCAAGACCTACTAAAACAAAACAAGGTAATAAATATCTGCCTTTACAGTCTAATATAATTAGGTGGGCATTGCAGTGGGCAATACATGGTCTCTTCTCCTCCCTGTCCCACTAACCGTGATTAGGACTTGTTCCCAGATTGCTCCATACAAAGCGCAACAGAAGAAGGTTTTCCTGTTCCCCCGAACTTTCCCATTCCTTATTACAATGAAGCCACAGGAATATCCACACTGTCTTGGTTGCTTCAAACTTAGGCTCATATTTGTCAGCCTCCGTAGTATAAACACCTGTACCGGATCAGTCCCAGCATAAATCCACCACAAACTACAACCTCTGCTTAATTTCTAGATATGCACATTTTTGAGCATTTTAAAGTAAAGGATGAAAGGCAAAAAATCCAAAGTTCCTGCCAATAGCCCTCCAGTTAAGGCGTTTACCTAGAACAAGCTAGGTAATGAGAGTCACCTTGAGTCTGTGACTACCTAGAACAAGCTAGGTAATGAGAGTCACCTTGAGTCTGTGACCTGACTGAGGAAAAGCTGGAATTTGGTTCCCACCTCCCCAGGGAGTAAATTCTGAGCAGTTCATGCTATCCAACAAAATAAACACTGGAAAAATTCTGAAATCTGCCCTAGTTACACACAGGCCTTGCTTACTTCTAAGTTTATTTTTTAAAGAATTCTATTGATTTAAGGAGAGCAAAGAGATTTTCTTTCAGTCCGGACTAGAGATCTGAAAGACAAAGTTAAATAACAACAACAGAAAGGGCATAAAATTATTACATATTAAGAGAGTCCTTTACCTAACATGACATATTTCAAACTACTCTCAGATGAGCAGGTGGCTTTTATTTGCTTGCAACATCAACTGGTTTGTAACAAATAACATTCCTTTTGTCCAGGTTTGTTTCACAGGTTCAATCTTTAATTCCAAGACACTGGTTTTTGCCCATGACCTGAACAAACTGTGGTGTTGGGCCAAACACTGCTGCAGTTAAGAGCAGTGCTAAAATGACTAAATTTCAATAGAAACAGGATTTGCCTGATGGTTCAGGCTCCACGCTTCAGTATGTTTTGAAATAAAGTGTAGTTTTATTCAAATGACAGTCATTCTCTACACATCAAAAGGGGGACTGAAAATGAACTCCTTTTAGCGTTGTCAGTTGCAGCTTTAAAAAAGAAATGTTTAATTCAGTTTTTTTGAAGCCTTACTTTCCTTTGTTTTGAAATGGGACATTCAAATCCTTATCCATACTTCGTGTGTGCAAGTTTCAAACCTCCCCAAATGTAGCCACTGCCAAGGAGTAAGGGGAAGGGAAAGAGCAGGGATTGCAGGGGTTCTTTTAACACCATTCAAGAGCATTTTTACTTACAGGCTAGGAAGAGTACTGTGTTGCAGACAAAGCACAGGGGAGCAAGAACAGGGTGACGGCCAATTTGGAATTTCACTTTTGTGTCCATGTCAACATGTCACCCGATCTTTGCACAGAAAACATAAGCCTCAATTCTAAGTAGTCAGAACTTAGTTTTTACTTCTCCTAACACAAATACAGCCCTCATTCTGTTGTCTTTAAAATAATTAATCAGTAACGATCCTGTTGCTGCTTCCAGCCATCACACACTATAGTAATGAAACTCTTTTTGACTTTTTTCACACCTCATGTGAACTTGTTTCTGTTTTGTACTCTCTCCCTTTTCTTTTACAAAAGTGGAATAACAATGTGCACTTATCTCAATAGATATGAATATTCCTACTGACATTCAGCATCTGAATAACTGAAGTGAATTGAAATATGCTCAATACTTACGGTTAGCAGGTTAATTAAATCCATATTAGGCTCTAAATGATGAGACGCAGTTTGCAGGGAAACCAATTCACTCA
Organism: Sagittarius serpentarius; assembly: GCA_034782735.1. Lineage (NCBI taxonomy): Eukaryota > Metazoa > Chordata > Aves > Accipitriformes > Sagittariidae > Sagittarius > Sagittarius serpentarius. Next base: position 1,140,510 of record JAVKLA010000049.1, read on the forward strand.
AGGTGATGGAAAGCTGCTGCATTTTCACTATGTTAACTTTGTTCTCATCTATCCAGTCAGGAAAAATTACATGGACAGCAATCAAGTCTTTCAAATGAACTCCTAAAATAGGAATTTTGAAGCCAACACAGTCAGCAAAAGCCTTGCGGTAGCTGCAGTAGTTTCCATTGGAAGAGACCAGCTCTGTCATTTCGTTCCAGTCCTACAAATAGCCAGAGAAGCAAGTCTCTGTGAAAGCATTCATAGCATTTCCTTAATCTGTTTTAAATGAGCACAACTCATGTCAGGGTGTTGACAGTGTTAATTTCCTCTCTGGCACAGGCAATCAAGCGAGGATCTCCGTGAACTGATCACCAAAGTGCTCTTAGGATGCCCTGCCATGATCCAAGTATTGTGCTGGTGAGACACCTGCACTGCAGAACCCATCAGACCTCAAAGAGGTGATGTTCTGCTCAACATGTCTATATTCTAGAGTCCACCATACCTTTGTGACTTCTGAAGACAGATGAGAATGAGTTTCTTTCAGGCGAGAAATAGAGCTGTGGCTTAGACCTCCAACAACTGCCATCAGTGTGTTGAAGTTCTGGAGGTGAAGGAGCTTCTGCAGGAGAGATTGGTCATGTATAATTAAAAACCGAGGAAATACGTGTGGCAGCTATCCAATGTCACACATGACAAGTGAAAGGAAACAACCTATCACTGCTAAAGCAGAAATCACCAAACCAGGGGACATAACAAAATGGTTCAGCATTTATTTTTTTAATTAGCTTAGCTCCACAAGAAATACATAATAGTGACTGCTGTCAACCAGAATACAACAAAGAAAAATTATTTTATACTTATGTCTGCTAGTTAAAAAATGCAGATATACCACACCTGAACAAATAACCTGGAGTGATGTTGAACAGGCTATTCACTGAGGAAACAGCACAAAGAGCATCAGTTCGTTTACTGCAATCTCTATTTGTATTATTGCTTTATACTGGAGGAAAAAGACTCATATGCAAGACTTACCTGTGCAACATTGATAAACTTTGTGATTACTTCTGCCCTTTGCTGGGGTGTTGGTTTGCTGAGAACCATGAGCTGGACCCATTTGGAGATACCATTAAATAAAGCAATAGATCTCTCCAAAGTAGGATTGTTCTCCAAGCAGCCATGGATCACATAGCTTTGGTAGTCTGTGAACTAACAGAAGAAAGGCATTTTTCAGTAAAACGGTGGACAACTTAAGAATTAAATTGAAGCTTTGATCATTTTTTCCTTTTAAAGCTCCTTTTGTTTAGAAAGTGACCAAGACTCAGGGTCAGCAGACCCTGCTGCACATCAGTTCTTTCTTAAAATTTTGTTGGTTTTTTATTACTTAAATGTCATCTTAAAACTTTAGTGTTTGTGTCAGGTAATACAGCAGCATGCATGATAAGCAAGATTACTACTTCCACGGAATCATCTTTCCCACAATTTACTCAACATTTACAACATTGAATTCTGTGTAGTTGGACATTCTCACGGCATGATACTCTATAGGAATTATCTAGTGCTACAAGCAAGAAGCATATAAATAAGAGCTTTCATCCCACTCCAATATCCTGACCAACTGCATTGTTGACGTAAGGAGGGAAATCTTGGCCCCACTGAAATCAACAGGAGCTCTGTCACTCTTCACAGGAGCTTGAACTGCATCTCAAGAAGCTAACTATGTACCCATTTTCTTCCTCCTATGTCAAAAAAATTCTGTAGCACAAGGAGCTACTTTTGCTAGATCTTGCTTCTTTTGATGTTATTGTTCAGTCCCTGTATGTTCATGGGCATCGTTCTACATGGGAGAGATACTGCTCCCAAGAATTAGCTTTCCCTAAATGTTTGGAAAACTTTTTTCAGCTGTGCCTTTAAGATGAATTTTCAGAAGCTTATGACATAACTTTAGCTTGTGCAGGGAGCTGATAGCAATGCTAGGCAACACAGGTTTCTTGGTTTTAGCTGATCAAAAATTACCTGCTAGAAGACCATATGATGGCATATGCTTCCACACAGCAGATGCTCATCTCAGAGATAAAGATAAAATAGTATCTCAGTGTTCAGATACTTTTAAATGCTCTCTGTTGTAATTAACACTGCCTTTCCTTCTCCCCCACTTCTTTTTATATAGGTAAAACCAAAGATGGGATTCAGCCTAATCATCTTTTACAGTTACATAGCTTTGAGATAACACCTTTGTCTACCTTGCAAAAATAAGTGGCACTCTTACATTTCTGAACAGTTTACAGCAAATCACTTGGTCTCATTGACATCTCCAAATAAATGCTAGTTTGTCGCAGTTCTCAATTGTTCTTTAAATTAGATCAGTGATCCTGGGTTCATTTTTCAATCTCTATGTTTTGAGGTGTGCCCTTCACTTTATTTCCTGGAAATGTACCATTCTTACAACTTTTTGGTTACCAGTCTCATATAAACAAGCAACACATCTTTCAAATCTCTTCACTGCATTACAGAATAGTGTAAGATTAACTCTAACTGGTTGCAGACAAACATCTGAGATAGCAAAATTCAAGCTGAAGAATTAACAGACAAATTAGAAACAGCAAAGAAAAAAGAAAATTCATTGCAGGTCTGAGTTTTCTTTCTGGAATTCCCAAAGGCATTAAAATATATCTTAAGTCCAGTTAGAAATCCATCCCTTTTTTCTTGTCCGTCCCTCCCTTCTTTGAGGTTAGCATGGCACAGATCACGGTAGGGTGTTTTCCCATGATTTGAAGTCTAGAGTAATAAACATTTGAACGTTATTAAATGACATCAAAAGTGATTCTATTTAGACTGGTCTCAGCTCCTCATTGATCTCTTTTTCCTTCCTCTCTTGAAACAAACAAAAAACCTCTTATATTTTTCTTAGGTTTGGAGTTTGATTTATTTCATGCTCCTAAACACTTTTAAAAAGTCTCATTTTTTTGCTTAAGAGAACTTGTAATCTTGAGAATTTACTGCTTCCATTTGCCACCAGATACAGTGGCATCATGTGACCTTTTCATATGGATATTTGCCAGCAGAAATTAGCATTTCTTTTGGCATTTGTTTTGCTTTAGCTTCTACTTTCATTTTCATCCATTTTTACCTCTTGTTAATGTACAATCCTGTGTGAAAAGAAGCAATTGTATCTGAATTTTCCTCAGGGCCAGTATGGGAGAAGGAGGAAAGAGAAGCTGTGCTGTCTCTGTTCTTGCAGGTTTTGAAGACCCAAGTGGCTACGTCCCTGAGGAACACAACTTGTCTCAGAGCTGAACCTGCTTTGGGCAGGAGGTTGGCCTAGAGGCCTCCTGAGGTCCCTTCCAACCTGAATTATCTTCTGATCCTAAGATGGCAAATGAAAGGACAGTTTCTGAAGACAGGGTTGGGAGTGAATGGAGACTATAGAAGGACTATATATATTTCAGTCTCTTAAAAAATTATTCATTGCAAAGACTGTGATGTTTCCTGAAAAGTAATTAACAATTTTCCTCAGAGGAGAAAAAAACAATTGAAGATTTTGAACAGTAATATTAGTTTAATCAATTGCTGCAACACATGGCTGCAGTAGCTTTTAGCAGTAGTTTTTGCCCACAATTTCTCCACAAAATTAACTTCTGTCACTAAAAGTGTCAATCATGAAAAAGATCAAGGAAGTGCTGGTGCAGCCATGGCTATGTACATCATATGAAGGATTATAAAGATTTACTACACTGAAATGTCAAGGGAAAAAAGTCATAAATGTTAAACCATGTGAATGCTCTTTAAGGACGGGCTCTTAATTGCAAGTGACAAAGTTGTAGGCTTCTTACAGAAATTCTCCTAAAAGATTTATGCTCCAGAAAAGTAAGATGTTCAGCTAGCTCAATGGGCTCCAGATGGTCAAACAGCAGGCAGGCTTTTCCTTTCTTGGAAATCCTCTTCCTCTGTGTAACTCTTCTCATCCAGTCATAGGAAGGACTGCAATAGAAAAAGATACAACTCTCATTTCTGTTTGGGTACATGCGAGTGTAGCACACAGTTTGCACACGGTTTTGTACCAAGAGACAGATCGTGAGTTTTCTGATCTGTGACATCCAGCACATAATAAACACTCAGAGTAAGTCCCACTCAGGTGCATAACAGAAGAGTTTCAGAGGTGCTACTGCAAATGATAAATAATAGCAAGTTTCTACCCGAACAAAAGGACAATGTACTCTTTTCTATGATACAGGAAGCTATAATTAAAAAATGCCTTGGGAATACAAGAAGAACAGGTCACACCAAATTCTGATACAGAATAAAAAAAGACTTGAATAACATCAAGGGTTAATTTTTACTCTGTAAGACCACAGGTCCATGAAATAATGGGACAGCAGAAACAGTCAGTCAAACAGCTAACAAAACAGTAAGAAGTGGGTGGACAAAAAGGCAAATCATCTGCTTGCAAGCAATGGAATAATTCCTACCCATATACAGTAAAAGCACTTCAGAGAGCAGAAAGAAGTTGCTAACAATATTTTAAAGTCAAGTTTTAAGAGACAATATTCATGTGATTTCATTGGTACTGTTCTTGCAGGAAGTCTTGCAACCTTCACTGGGATTAGTAGTGCTGTCCTTCCAGGTTACTATGACATTTTTAAAGAAGGAAAGGTCACTATGCATATGCCGTATTTTAAAAGAAAATCTACAATATCAGGTGAGATACAAGAGCCTGTCTGGTGATGTTTAAAAAGTAACTTTCATTTCAGCATGTCAAGGAAATAGTAGTGTAATCATTTTGATGCAATAAAACTACAAATGTGAATGCTAAAGATTATCCAGTTAAACCATAGAAAAGAAGTACACAAAAAGCCATTAGAGAAAATTAACAGGTTACTGATGAGAGAACAAAAAAGCTTTACACACAAGATTTACACAACATACCAGTCACTGCTTTGCGCGTCATTCTGTATGAAAAATTATAGGAAAAAAGTAGCATTAATCACTTAATTGGCACTAGCTTTGTCAGGAAAATTCTTTTCCATTTATATTAAAAACTTATATCCAGCTAAGAGTCTTTACCGTGACACTACAACTAGAATGTCAAATTTTTAGCAACTTCAAATTTAGAAGACAATATAATCTTTTTGTAACTGCTTTTTTGCTCTCTCAAGATCAAGATGGCCCTTAGTATTTTTATATTTTGCACAGGACTAGAATTCTGCTGTTACAGAGATGGAGAGAAAGATGTTGAAGCTTGTAACATCCTTACATGCTGGAGATATCAATGAGATGCATGTGATCCTCATATCCGAGCTGGGTGGCTACTTCTCGAAACTCTTCAGTCAAACGAATCAGCCCAAGATCCAAGTTAAACTCCGCAGGAAATTCCAAAATCCAGTATCTGAAATCCACAAACAGCGGTTCAGAGATGACCAGGGATTCAGGTGTAACATTCAGTAGCTGCATATATATTCTCACATTTTATTCAGTGGGACCTATAAATATTTTAGACCCAATGGCTTTTGGGCAGAGAGGGTAGACTACCCCAGCTTGTTGCCATTGTGATTATCTGTGATGCTGAGGTGGCAAAAGCCACTTTATCATATAATTTCCTTTGGGTAGCTCACCACAGCACAACACAGCAGCATTCTATTGAAATGCGAAATTAAAGTGATGCCTCAGGTGACACACACATATGTCCTGACACATGCTGCCAGGACACCCAAATGACACTTGCACTTACCTCTTTTCTAAGTGAGACACTTCATCTGCTCAGAAAAGATTTTTCAATGAAAATGAAAATCTTAATGTGAGTGGCAGTTCTATCACGATAACCACGTAAACGAGACATCTCGTCTGTTATTTAAGGGGGTATGGAAAAGGCTTTATCAGTCCTGCTTTCAATACCTCCCTCCCTTTCTTCACAGTGATATAACTTAGTCCAGGGGAAGAAAAAAAAGTGTTTGTTTGAGGGAAGTAGGTTATATCATGTTAGCTTAAAAACTGATGCTTTCTCTTTTACAGAGAGATGTTCCTACACAAGCATGGCCTAACACATGAAAGCTTTCCCATAGAAACAAGATCAGGTCGACATACTCGACCTGTAATAGCTTTGGCATCACTAACACACTTCTGTTGTCATAAATTACATAGGGATTGCATGAACTGAAGCCGACAGCCCAGAGACGATCTTCCTCTACCACACTAGATTACATCTTGAAGCAAAACATGTCTCTCCTCTGCATGGCACTGAACTAGTCCCCCTTTAAGACTCTAAGAGATGTCATAATCAAACACCAGGTAAATCATAGCACAAGTTTTTCATCAGCTTTTTAGCTCAACGCAGTTAAATGTCTTAAAGGCTGGATGGCTCAACTTAAACAATTGTTTTCAAAGCACAGAAATTCACTGTTCACTACGGCCTGGAGATCATCTTAAAAGAAAACTTTTATATTTCCACAGTTTAGTTTTAATCTTTACAAAAAGAAATTACATTGAGAGTATTCACAGAAGCATAAAAACAAAATGCTAGAGGACCAGAAGCATGCTTACCTCATGAAATAGCAGATTTTTAATCTGAATTCATTGCAGTTCTCCCCATTGGCATCTCTATACGTATGCTAGTTAAAGAAAGGTTTGTGTGCCTTGATTCAGTAATGTTTTTATCCACAGAAGACTCTGACACTACACCAGCTGAATAAAAAACAGTATCAAACTTTTCTTTTAGAGATAACCACAACAAGCACAAAATGATATTTCATTCACTTTCACAGCATCTCAGGGGACAAAGACCATTTCCCAGATGCCACTTTGTTTTTTGCCCTAGCAAAAATGCCTCTATTATACCATTCTGAATATTCTGCTGAACAGTTTCTTGCCAGCTCTGGCTAACCAAATATGAAAATACTTACGATTAATGAATTCTTTAAGAGGTACTAATAAAATGTAGGTTCTTAGCTACCACTAAAAGTTCATAGTAGTCAAAGGCCAGCCTGCCATGATACATTCGAAAAGTTACCTTGGCCACATCTTTCCACTTATTCAAAGTTAATGCAAAGTATGCCTCAGTATGCTTGTACATATGGAAAAAGTCCATAAGCAGTAGCGTAAAGAAGCTCACAGACTTCCATCTTTTAGGCTGAAAAAATTTACCTCTAAACCTTGTTTGTCATTAATTAATTGACACATTTTTACATGCAGTTACAGAAACAATCTGCTTTTGATGTTGTAATGTCGATTTGCAAAACACTGTGAAAGGATATGTGGACAGAAGCTTGCCAGCCAGCTCTGTGGAAGGCAGATACCACCGATGCATTAAAAGGAAGGTTCTTGGCAAATGGCTTGAGCACTGGTTTCCTTTGTCATCTGCAGAAGAGAAACAATGAGTTAACCACATTATTCATGAACAGAGAGGGGCTTTTATTCTTCAAGTTGAGTCAGAAAGGATCAAAAGTGGAAATATTGGCTCTATCTACCAAATGGGTAAGGAAACAAAAGCAAAGCACAAAAATGCTCCTTAAATGATAACTATTGCTAGATTGCAGTGCTAGGTATTTAAAGGGAAAAAAACGCAAACCAGTGTAGATAACGGGCCATAGCTAAGAAAAATGGGACATCGACAGCACTATGCTAAACGTTATACAAAGAGACTGCCAAAGAACAAATCAAAAATTAGACCACCAAAAGGGTGGGGAGATGATTTATGTACAGCCAATTCCAATATTTGTTTTCTTGCAGCTTTATTGCTTTATGTTAACAATTAGATTGTTAAAAAAGGGATCTGCCTCAATGAATTCAATGTCAAACAGCACCTCACATATGTGCCCAGGTTTCAACCTCCAGCTGCCTTACAGACCCATTTGCAATGTAGCTGCTGAAACTGCAGAAAGAGTTATTCCCTGGCAGGCTGGCTGACCATCCGTCTTCCTCAACATCTGCAATCTTAGATTATTCTGTCTGTCACTCTTTTAAAAGACAGTAGACAGTATGCATGTATGAAACAGGAACCACACATGAACTACACTTGACAAGAGAGTGTGTAGACAAGGAAGAGAGGCACGATTTCCAACAGACAACAAGTATATGGGATCTGCTAATACTTTCATTAGGTTTTGGAACAACAGGTTTGATGGTGGTCTACAGAAATGGATATATGAGGATTCACTACAGTCAGTAGCAAGACCTGTCCGTCCCTCAATTATTTAATACTCTCTCACCTTTAGATACTTGTTTCTCTCCACAAGTGAAAAAAAATTAATACCTTATTCCAATCACAAGCTGTCCTGCATTTCAAGAGAATCTAACTGTAGCTTTCTGATTTAAGGCCCCATTTCAAAGCATTTAAGCTCATCCATGAACTCATCTGACTGCAATGTGACACGTCATGATTAATGGTGTTACGGATTTCATCACTTCTTTCCCTCAGACGTGGTACATCACATTTTAATAAAAGTAAAAAGATTACATGAGCCTTAAGTCATATTCTTGCCAATTATTGCATGATGATTCGGAAAACCTTTCAAAAAAATGACTGGTCAGAAATGCAGCTGTGTAACCACTCAAGACAAAGATCAATGCCAGAAATAACTCCTTGAGTAATTCAACTAAACATTTCTCTTAGTGAAGGCCAGCATTTTAAAAACCACTATACCCACCATTGTGCATTATCTGTATTAAGAAAATTTAATACAATATGCATGTGATTAAAATTCTGCCCCATGTGGTTCTGGGCCAAAATGAAACATGGAAAATTTCACAGAGCAGAAATGTTGTTTGCCAAGGGAAAGACTGGCTAAATCAGAGAACAGCAGGGGTTATACTATAAGATGAATTTCAAGAAAGCAAAGTAAAATATTGAAAAAGCGTACCAAACATTTCAATACAAGTGTTCAAAAGCTCATCTAATGTTGCAGCCTTCCCAAGTGTGTTTGACCCCATTGTCCTTTAATCGTTGTCAAAAAATAAGAGACATTTTCACCAAGTAGAAGGATGTTTCTTCAGCTGCATAGCTTTTTCACTTTATTGTTGGTTGCATTCTTAGCTGGACTTCAAGGAAAACCTGAAGAAAGTAAAAGAAATCATAATCATATGACTATATGGAAGACTTATCAGGATGCAATGTTTACAGTTCAACTCATCTTCTCTAGAAACTTTTTTCCCGACACGACACAGAGAACATGAAAGACTGCTGTAAGCTTTCCCGACATTCCAGCTTGTGTTTTTAAGTGTCGTCCAATTGTTTGTCTGCTAGCACAAAATAAATCCATAGCTAGGGTCATAAAACAGAAACCAGATGGTAAATGAGGACATGCATGTACAATGACGCACATTTTGTTCAGGTCATTTTATTTACACTTGATAAGTAACTTTTTGTTAATAACCCTGCTTTTATGTTTTTAAGCATAACCTTTTTTTTTACTGGTTCTTGGTAATGCTAATGGTCTTAATTGGCACAAGCTGCATAAAATGTTTAATGAAGTTCATAGCAAACATTGAACTAGGAGGCAACTTTTCAAAGAACCTTAAGATCAGTCCCTACAGCTTTGTTAAATAAATCTTCCCACAGTAGCTGAACACTCACAGAAAGCTGAACACATCCAGAAACTACTAAATTGTACCATACATCTACTATGCATTTAATTATTAAACATACATTTACCTGAAAGATGCACAAAACACTCTGTTACAAGTTTTCAGAAATAATTTTACACGTTACATTTAAAGAACAGAAGAAATCAGTATTTTATTGTCTGTCTGTGACTAAGTCCCACTACTGCCTGACCGTAACAAGTGTTTGAAATGTGACAAACAATAACAAAGTACATCCAGCAACTTTTCTAGGAAAAAAAGCCAAGAGTAGAGCTAAAACAATCCTTGAAGCAAAACAATGCAGGAATTTGGGAAATTTCTTTTCAGAAGTTGTTGCATGTAACATAGCTGTTTAATGTTGGTCATGCGAAGCACTGATGAACTATACGCCTGCTTTAATTCACCCACAAATACCACATTTTTCAAACCTACCATATCACAGACCTTGTACTGCAAACTCAGACCTGGTAGGACTGGCACCCTTTACCCTTTTTACTAACCCACCCTGCCCCCCTCCCAAATGCCACTGTTAAAATGAGCAGAGAGTGCTCTGAGCTAGGTCCCTGTGAGCTTGCAGCCCTTCAGAGGTCACCGTGGTTCAGCCACCCAAGGGACACCAGGCAGCGGCAGCTTTGCTGGCCCTGCTGGTGCCACCTCAGCCAGCCAGCCAGCTCACACCCATGGCGCGGGCACATAAGCTCCTTCCTCAGCAAAAGGCAGGGCCAGTGTATCCTGACACAAGTCACACTTCCCAGAAAGAGGAGAAAATGCTTGTTCAGGCTAGGTCTGCACTACCGAACTGACCATGCCCAGACCAGCTCCCAGGTGCCAAGGCCACAGCTAGCAGAGGCTGGCCTGCATCTACATCAGTGGAGTCTCTCAGCCTCCCAAACAGAGCTCATTGCTGGCCTATGCTAACTCCCACCTGCACCTCACATCCACTTAGGAGACCACTGACTGGTCAGGGACCTTCTAGCAGCAGAGCGCATTGCATCCCAGCACCTGGAAAAGCGTCCCGCGCTGGATAATTCTCCGTAGAACCTGCCGGTCCCAGGCTGCTTTAAGCATGCAACAGTGTTTTGCTTGGAAGACCTTCAAAATGTACTGTTCAGCCAAAGATACTATTACTTTTAGATGGGTGCCTACAGCCAGGTTCTTTCTGGTCCCATCCAGCAAAGGATTTAGGCATGACACACTTTTCCGTGAAGCTGAGAGAAGGAGCCTGCGGGAAGTAAGCACAGCTCACCGAGCAGGGAGTTTCTACATGTCAGTGCACACACCATGCTGCAGCAGCCCAGGTCAGCCAACAGGAAACATGAGCAGAGAGGTGCAAGTATCTGTCCTGCCCTGCCAGTCCCTTGCTCCTAGCCGGAAGAAAGCACTTTCCTCTGTTTGAGTTTGGTGGTGCAGAACCTCCTCTTGAAGGAACATACATCTGTTTTTCCAGGAATCAAACAAAGCTCCTATTTGTGACCAACTGGGAGAAGACTAGTCCTTTCACACAACAGTAAGCAGCCAGAGCACTCACCTAAGAAAAAGCAGAAGGTGGGTACACAGTGGTCTGTGGCTTTGAACCCACGCTTGGCATTGTAGCAGAAGGCATCCTAACAGTTAGGTTTGGGCCTAGGCTGGGCAGCCTCAACCCTTCCTGCTAAAGCTGTGCCATCACACAAAAACTGAAGTTGTCTGAAGTGGACCAGAGAGAGATCACAGGGAGATAACACGGCTCTCTAACCTGCTGGTCAGGCCACACATGAGCCAGGGTCACCCTAGCTTCAGTCTTTCTTCCCAAGACTATTTATGTATTTAAAAGGAAAAAACTAAAGCAGAGCATTTGCTTGGTTCACTTGCTTTCAGAGTTAGCCAGCAGCTAAGCAGTGTTTTTCAAGATCACGACTTTGTACTTTGGCACCTAACTTTTCCTAGAATCCCACTTTGGGCATGTTTGTCCTTTTTGACTATCCCAAAATCCTTCTCTAAGTGCTTAAATTACTGGCTTGATTTTTTACAGAGCCAGCTACCTAGCTCTTCCAACTTCATCTGACTTAGTTTTTTCTTTTTAAGAGGAGAAAAACAAAATAAATTTTACATTGGCTATTTCAAAATATTTTTAGTCAGCTCTTTAAAAAATAGGATTGAGAAAAGCTATTGCATTTTCTGCCTGTCCCTTGAAAACTGTTGAGCATGAAATATAGGAGGCGAAGAGATTTGATCCACCTTTCCAGTTTTGTTAGTATTACCATCCCCTATAACATATAGCATGGGAGAGTGTCATTCCTATCTTCTGTGGGTAACAGTATTAAGGCAGCCATATAGTAATCAACAAATAATTCTCCATGTAAAATTGCAGGATTTTTTAAAATTACATGACAGCTACATAACCTGTAGATACCTAGATCCTGATGTTACAGTATCACCCCACCTAAACAGCCTATCTGACCCCTAAATGGTTTTATTCTCATAATGCTTCTAAAAGAAGAATAAAACATTTCCACTGGAAGAAGAAGTGGCTGACTGGGGCTAAGCCACATATCCACAGCTGAGCCAAAACCTGATATCACATCTCTTGACTGCAGACTCCAACAACCACAACCATTACATCATTATTTGTGTGATTAAGCACTGCTGTTCTACTAGAACAATAAAAGTCTTGTCTATATCATGCCACAATGATATCCAACCACACCAACAATTCTAGAGGTGGATGAGTAAAACACAACTATGAATTTCATCTACATAAATTAAATAAATTATATTTTGATAGTCAATAGCTCAACACATGAGCACAAAAAATCATATACGTAATAATACATGTATATTATATATACACATGTATATTACTGTGTATATAGAAATGTATAATATATGTATATCATACATATATATAATACATGTAAAGAATTAAAAGCTTTCAAAGAAGCAGTTACTATTAAAAAATTGATTGCCAAAGGTGCAGTTGGACTTCCAAATAAAGATACCCTAGAGAATCTCTGCCCCCAGGTGCTTCTTAATGTAACTCTGAGACATTTCATTGCCATCCAGCTGTTTCAGGAAGATTCAGGAAAGCTGGATAAGAAAAACAGAGCTCACGCACTGAGATCACACAGTGAATGACTGCATACTACAATGAAACTAAAAAAAATGTCTTTTTGTCTTATAATGGAATTATAAATCCTCTTGGGTTTACTGTGGTTAACAGGAGGCACACAACTCTCCACAGCTATCCATTCTCTTTTCTTAATCAGGTCACTTGAAATGACAGACTCCACTACGAGTGTTGCTGGGAACCTACCACATGCTGGGAAGGGACTTCAGGGCAATAGTCAGGAATGGGTGAAGGATGGTAGGAAAATGATCAATATGAGCCTTATTGTTCCCTCAAAGGCTACAGCTTTGTCTAAAGGACCCCTTTCATTTAGGTAATGGATACAACCATAATATTCCTATGAACCAAGTCATAGTATCAGACATGTCATGCTTTATTTCATGAAAATTTACCATTATAGGATGCGCACTTCCTACTTAGGGGGAAAGGAGAAACATCTGCAGTGATGTGCCCAGAGGTTAGAAGTCCCTGATGGACTGCACTACAAGACACAGAGTCCCTTCCAAGTCTTGCCGTCACCCCGACTGCCACATGCACACAGTTACTTTAAGCAGATGGCTTTCCTCAGCCCTCTCGTGCAGTGTAATTGTATTTTGTGTTCAATATTTTGGAATTCTTAAGATAGTGCTATTGTGGACTGTCTTGATAGATGTATTTAAAACTAGTGTGTAGGCTGTGAGCTCCTGAGACAGATGTGGTCAGGTGTAATACATTAGCTTTTAAAAGAAACCGGATACCCTGCCAGTAAACTTGTGGTCTTATGCAAAAGCACCAAATGGTGTGAACAGAGTGGGGCAGCATGCAGTCAAGCTTTCAGTGTTGGCTACCGTCCTTAGTAAAACCAAAAGACATCACTTTTACTGCTGGAGGCTACTAAGGGGAGGTCCGCACCTAAAAGTTACAGCAGTTTAACTAACATTAAAATGTCAAGCCAGCACAAATCCCTGTGTGGGCACTTTCACGTGGATTTCAAGCAAGTTATATTGGTTACAGGTGCAAGCTAAACCAATAAGTTGGGTTTAAATAGGATTAAATTTGACATACAGAGTAATATTTATTTAGCTAAATGAAATTTAAACAGCTTTTTAGCCAAGCCAAAGTAAATGTACATGTAGCATTTTCCCCATTAATTAAAAGTGGGCTATTTTCCTTCTACTTAGGGACAATAAATAGAGCCACATGCTAACAGTTCAACTTTGACACAGAGACACCTCTATGGGTCTCAGTTTATCCATAAACTTTCCAGAGGCCTGCACGCAAGAGAGTCATATTCTTTACAAGATTAGGACATTCTTGGCAGTTTAAGTAAGCCAGACCTCCCCTCATCTGCCCCTCCTCCAAGCCTACACAACACAACACTTAATGCTTGCATTAAACGGCTTCCACCTGGCTGCTGGAGAAAGAGTGCTAAATGTGAGCAGCTGAACAGGGAAACAGAATCAGTAGCAGTATGCAGAAAAAGAAGCCGAGAAGAAATGGAGAGCCTCATGAGAAGGTTTAAGGGTAACTTCCCTTGCTACACCTTTTTCCTTTATCCTGTCTTGCTCATCTCCAGGGTAAGCTCTCCAGGACAGAGTTCACCTGCTACCCTGTAGATGTAGTGGAGGCTCTTGCAATGAGGCCCTTTCTTATGATTAGTCTCCACAAATATAAGTGTAATTACCATAATAAGAATCCCAGCTGGGACACATAATGGCTGCACCTTTGCCTACACAGGTGCAATTGAGACATCTGTTTGGGGTCAAGTCAACAGAGGTCTTAGGTTGCTTAATGCATGGTTCCTGAAGTTTTTCCTCTCCAAGCAGTTAAGTATTTCTTGTAGGTGGTCAGTACCAGTTTATTTTTTACAATACACACAAGTCCATTTCTAGAAAACTCTGAACAAGTGACATACATGGCCAGGTTTCTCCAGCATCTGACACGTGCCGAAGCTGTGCTAGGAAAGGGCAATAATGCTGGGCTGTCAGGCAGCCTAATGCTACCGCTTCTGCCCCAGTCCATGACCTCAGCCATCACATGCAGCTGGCTGCAGGATGGCACATCTGGCTAACCGATGACGTTTGTCATATGTAGCAAGGACACAGAACAAGGGAGAGAATGTGGCACTGCTCCATGAATGCAGGCTACAAGCCTCGCTGGGGGCAGGGGAGGAATAAAAATGAAATATGAGAGTCTTGGGCTTATCTGATGTGACTCACCATACTCATTCACCTGCTAGTGCTACAGACCTTCAGACAGTAGTTACACAATAAGTCACAGTAACTGTCTGCACTCGTATTACTTTGATTCACTCTTTTTATGGATCAAGGGGGAACTTCAAAAGACACTAACCAGAGTGGGGTATCCGTGTCTGAAAAGGGGAGAGGACAGGGGCATGGTTAAATGTACACTGCTGGTGGATGGCTAAAACAAAACATCATATTAACAACAAACACTGCACAGGGGATGTTAGTGGCTCCACAACTCTACAGACTCCGTGGGATAAAGTTTCACCTACTCCATTTCATTCACCTACCCCAAACCAGTGTAATCTCTGTAAAACTTAATTCTTTGCCAATTAACATAAATATTTAGTTACTGATTTGGGTATTGGGAAACAAAGAAGACAAACATTAAAACACCTTTCCTCCCACTTTTCCAGGCTCAGCTTAACTCCAGACCTCTCTCCTTCCCCCTTGTTATTGCTGCAGGTTGCACCCAGTCCCTTTGGTGAGGCAACAAGAAGTGCAAGAGGTTAGGGTCAGTACACAGCAGTTTCTCTCTGCTGTTCCTTCTTTCTCACTCCTGCCCTATGCTCCAGCATGGGTTCTCTATGGGCCACCGTCCCTTCAGAGGTATACTTGCTCTGGCATGGGCTTATCCACAGGCCACAATCTCTTCAGGGAAGTACCTGCTCTGCCACAGAGCACTTCCTCGTCCTCTGACCTTGTTATTCCCTCTGTTCTTCTCTCCTCCTCTCCCTTCCCTTGTTCTCTGTGTCCCGTCCCCCCCACCTTGGTGTTTTCTGCCTTTTCTTAAATATGTTTTCACAGAGGTGCCACCAACTCGGCTGATGGGCTCAGCTGTGGCCTGCAATGGGTCCCTTGCAAAGACAGCTGGAAGCGGCTCTGTCTGACACAGGGCAGCCCCTGGCCTCCTCCCACAGAGGCCGTGCCTGCAGCCCCCCTGCTGCCAAAATCTTACCATTTACATCCAATATAGCCTCTAAGGGATGAGCATTTGTCACCTTAGCACAAAAGTATGCAAGTTACAAACTGTCAAAATTTATTTCAGTATGCTTAATTTTGAGAGAAGAGTCCACTGAACTAAATATTTACTTTCAGGTCATCACAGGTCACCCTATTAACATTGTCCTCGTTTTGGCTAGGATAGAGTTAATTGTCTTCCTAGTAGCTGGTACAGTTTTGGGGTTAGTATGAGAAGAATGTTGACAACACCCTGATGTTTTCAGCTGTTGCTAAGTTGTGTTTAGACTAAGTCAAGGGCTTCTCAGCTTCTCCTGCCCAGCCAGCAAGAAGGCTGGAAGGGCACAAGAAAGTTGGGAGGTGACACAGCCAGGACAGCTGACCCAAACTGGCCAGACGGGTATTCCATACCACGGGATGTCATGCCCAGTATATAAACTGGGAGAGCTGGCCTGGGGAGGGATTGCTGCTCAGGAACTAACTGGCCATTGGGCAGCAATTGGTGAGCAACTGCATTGTGCATCACTTGTTTTGTATATACCAATTCTTTTATTATTATTATTGTCATTTTATTATTGTTATTATTATGATTATTATTTTCTTCCTTTATGTGCTATTAAACTGTTCTTATCTCAGCCCATGGGCTTTACTTTCTTTTTTCCCGATTCTTTCCCCCATCCCACTGGGTGCGGGGGGAAGTGAGTGAGTGGCTGTGTGGTGCTTGGTTGCTGGCTGGGATTAAACCACGACAAACACAGAAGGGTATTATAAATTATTTCAGGGCCTAGACATCTACTCTTCTATAGGAACAGAGGTTAAATGAATAGGAACACAGGTAAGAAACCAAGTGGTTATATGGAGCCACTCATAAGCACTACCAAACTATCAGCTCAGAGCCACATAACGCCTTGCAGAAGTTCATAAATTAGCACATGGGGTACAATACATGCTGACCTAACATAAAAGAGAAGCTTACAGAAATCATGAGGAATGCTAACGGACAGTCACATGACCAAATACCTTCAGTAATCAGAAAGTCACTTGATTAAGTCTTGGGCTGCTTAGACAGCATTTTGTTTGGCATTCGTATCTCTTTCTGTGAAATATAACCAAGATGATTTCTGACACAACAGAAAAAAAAGCAGGTTTCCTCACTTATAAACCACCTAAAACAATGGATAACTTGATAACTGGATTTGTAAAAACAACAAAGGCTTCATTCTCAATTGTAATTCTAGCATTTTATGGAACTGGTTATCTACCATACTTCAGTTTTGTCCCATCCACTTCTACATTTGTTTCCTCAATTTACCGTGTTGGCATTTGCCTCTATAACTGTAACTCCATCTAATAATAGCAATAAAATCTGAACATACATCCTTGAGTTATTCCATGTACTATGATGATGACATCTTACTTCCACTTTCCATGGGTCAAGGTAGTACAATTGCCCAGAATGCACCAGGTTAAAAGGAAGAGCTAAGGGAAGACTTTAGTTCGTCTTCAAAAAGAGGAAAACTTTTCAGCCACACTTCTCAGTAGATTTGTCACAAAAATTGTTTTGCTATTCCCAGTAAAGCAAAAATAAAAATACAAATATCAGACATTTGATTAACGTGTATGATGCCAGGGGATGCAGCACTTCCGAGAATCTTTGCCCTTCAGACACATTAGAGATCTCCAACACCAAAGTACAACCCATCGGGAGAGGGCAGCTAACAGCAATAAGAGTTCACATACTCTAACTCAATCTTTCTTCAGAAACCAAATCAATACACTGTCAATACCTCTTACAAGTTATACTACTGCCTGTAAGCCTTCAGAGAAACTCTTGGCAATTACCTCTGCTATTCACAGACTTGCATACAGCTCTTTACAGTCTTTCATTAAGAAGTCTGCTTTGTTAACCTAGTCACATAGGTCAAGTCATGGTTAAAAAACCACCTTATCAGCATATATTCTTGACTGGTTACACTATTACATGCCTTTAACGAGACTGGACCAGCCCAAGAAAAAACATTTTTTTAGTTATTTTAAAAAATGTATGGGGAAATAATCAACCCTTCAGTTCTGAAAGACTAAGACTCAGTATATTTATTATCACACATCTGTTACAAAATATTTTAATATTTTATTATTATTTACCTTCCTGAGCTATATTCTCTTGAAGCCAAGCTAGAGAAATCACACTTATTTATTAATAAGATTACTAAGAAATCGCAGGCCCTATTTACCTAGACCTTCTGATATGTTCAGCTTGGAGATCTACATTTTCCCCCCAAAAGTTTATTTTGTCTTATTTTTAACTAAGCCATAATTCTTCGATAGTAGCACAGTCCCTGCGTAGTCTTTTTTGAAGCTGTTAAATCTTCCAAGAGCTATGACAGTTTTAAGAGTCACTACTGCTTTGACTTTCATAGCACTTTTCAATTTTAATGCAAAGAGGAACCGTAAGAGCCTCTAACTTGTATTAAAATTCAGTAAGTTTGGTATCAAAGTTCTTGTCTGATAAACCCATGGCTTCCAAATTGATTTTCCCTTGGAAGAAGCTTTTTCACTCCATATAATTCTGTAATTTCCAGTTATTCCTACTGTAGACTAACTGCTCATGGCACTATACTTTCTAGGCCCATGCTGGCAGACAGGCACATTGCAAACATCTGTGCCACACATTATAATGATGCCACAGGAATTACAGACAAGTATGGAGCTTCTCAAGCACGTCAAGCTCTACAGGCATCTGCTGGTCACCCAAACAGTAGAGATTATAGCTAAGTGCCCCAAAAGGCCAGATGGTAAAACACATCCGCTCTTCCCTTTTCCATCTCTGCAGCTACTTTGTAACAAGAGAAGAGAAAATTATTATCTGCAGTCACAGGTACCAGTGAAGGGAGACTTCACACCTCCTACCTACCTGCTATCACTTCTAGCATTGATGACCATATCTGATTTCTCGCTCTTTCTGGTTTCCGGCATTCCCTAAGCTGAAGAACAACTGCAGTTACTTTACATCTAATAAAAGCAAGGGTATCACCTTGTGAAGGGAGGAGGTTAAGTGCGTGTTTATTTTTTCTTCTCTGGCCACGTTATCCCATACATTACCTCACATCTCTCTCCATGAATTCACAACCTATACCTATCCTGCTGTGAGGAGTGGCCTCTCCGTGTAGCGAAAGCAGTTCTGCTGCTGACCTTTCCTCCTGTGACTACAATCAAAACATGGGACAGCTTCAGAAGTATCTCAACCACACAGCCTGGGAAGTACCTATCAGTGCAGTAAATTGAAGGCAGCAACTGGAAAAACAATAAAGGCAGGAAGAGGCTTTCAGAGACTTAAGTAATGGGAAGCTGGATGTCTGAGATGGAGCAAGACAGAGTTAAAGGGACAGAGGGGCAGGACAGAACTTTGGCTCCTTTTGCTCATTTGGCTGTTATGGTGCATTTCTAATGGAATCCTCCTTCGTTTGCCCTTTGATGAATATAGAAAATGGTTCACATGTAACTGCTGTTTCCTCACAGATGTGCTAATAGGTCCCAGACAAGGAGAGAGACTGGACCAGTTGCTAATGGCCAGTAACCCTTCTCACTCCCTGGTGGCAGCTTCCCATTCATTTGAGAGAAGTCACCCTTTAAAGAGAGAATGCAAATCAAAATGGTACACTAGAAAACACCGACAGACACACATGACAGTAGACAGACCTGCTGTGTGATCCTAGGAACTCATGCAAATTGCTGTCTACTGCACACGCACATGAATCAGGGACGCTTGCCTTGTGCGGTGCTATGGTTTTGCATCTGTAGAAGTCACTGATGACTCACAACTCACAGGCAAGCAGGAGTGCAAAAAAGCTGGTAAAGTGAAAACACAGCCTGGAGGTCAGGAGAGATCCAGCATCTTTCTTTGTAAAATTCTGTCAGCAGATGCTGGACATCAAAATACATGAGCAGTTTCTTACATCTTGTTATTTTCAGTGAGTTTCCCTTGGGATGACAGGTGAAACAATGGCAGCTTTGGATTTCTTAATGATGCAGAGAGTATTTTAAACACAGGCATACAGTGTTTCTTAAGCCAGTTCAGAGGTTTTTAAAATAGTAAGCCTCCAACAGAGAAGAGCAGGAAAGAGATTACTTGCTCTTTCTAGCACATCTGACTAGATTTTGTACTTTTTTTCAGAGGTAACAGAGCAACTTCAGCTGACTAAACCCTGTTTCCTTACTAAGCAGTCTACTAAGAAACATATACTGGATATACGACCATATGAAGACACACAGCAAATCTCTAAAACTGTTTACAATACAAGAAGTCTACAGAGTACAGGATATGAAAACAGTGTCACCACAGTTGACTCCTATATCCAAGCACTTGGAACAGAGTTTTTTTAATAACCACATACCTTCCTAATAATAACACAGTTTGCAGCCAACCCATTAAATGCCTTCTTTAAAAAGAGAATAATGGCAACAGAGAAATTTCTCATCAAAAGAAACACAAACACAAGCTCATATGAAGAAGGTGCTATATATCAAAATATACAGAACAGCAAGACAATTAGAAAAAGGGGAAGAAGCAGTGTAAAAAAAAAAATCTGTCTCAATGAAAAAAAGAGGAAAAGCCTCCTACAGCTCCTGCTTTAATAAGTAATACATTAAACAAGTAACTTTGATCTTTAGTTTGCTAATATTATTTTGGTAGTTAAATATTTATTGTATGAAAGAATATTTAACACAGGATTGCAGCTACACAAATATCCCACTTCCGCAACAGCAGAACACATTGCTACAACAGGACTTCAGAGAAACAAACCTTACCAAAACCCATTGGTTAAGTTTGCAGTGCTCATGTCTTAAGATACAACACTGTAATTCTCTAAAGTTCATGTATGAGTCGTGCAACCTGTATTTTCTGCCTAAAAGAGTAAGATCTGTAGAAAATCCCATAATGCATACTTTGCAGAGATGCTATGCCAAAGATTCACCATTATTTGAAAAGCAACAAGAGCATACTCCACCAAGTATCTTTTTGGCTGTGTGGATAAACCCCCATCAGTTAATTGGTAGTATAATACCTTTGCAGTGGCTGGTTCAGGCCATCCCAGATACCTGTCACCCTCATGAGTAACTTGGAAGACACTTACTAAATTAATCCAAGCCTGTTTGCTTTGTATTTATAGAGGAAACTCATAACAATTTACTCCTTTGCATGTACTTATCAAATTTAAGGACCTTATCAGAATTTGTTGAAGGGTCTGCTTAACTCCAATAATGATTAAAAAAAAATAAATCCTGTGGCTATGTGGTAAAGCTAACATAAACTGAAAAAAGTGGTCAACTAAGGGGAGGAAATTAAAGGGCGGAAGGTGTTAGAAAGATCTTGATTTAGAAGCTGAGATAGACTCTTAGGGACTTGTTTTCCCTCCCCCAGTATTCAGCACTGAAAGACTGACTGCTATTGCAGTCAGGTTTTCAAAACAGCTCACTCCTTTTCAAGCTTACTTACAGGAACAAATTGTATTTCTATAAGCACTGGTATACCAGACAAACATGCCTGATTCAGAGTTTACACCAATTTCCAAATCAGTATAGTTAAATCAGTGCAAGAATTCCAAAAGGAGCAGATGTTGAAACACAGACATGAAGCAAATTGCAAAAGAGCCTTTACTTAAGATATATTAATCTGAAAACCACCTCTTTTATTTTGGTTCCTCAATGTGAGCTGAGAACTAGATCCAAAAGAACAGTTAAGCGCCCAAATCCTGGCTCCCTTTCACTTTCAGGGCCTGACTCCAGGGATGTGATTCTCAGCCTGGTCTCTCACTTATTACCTCCTCAGCCCAGAAGGTGACTGCCTAGAGCTTTTAACCTCTTTCTGCATTTTCAATATTGAAGTCCCCAAATGCCCAACAGTGGACTTTGAGAAGCCTACCAAAATCAGCAACACCAAGAAGCTCCCTGCTTAGGTCAGTCCTGAATGGTTTTGGGATCTGTACACCAGAAACTCCTCTGCCTTGCGTGTGTTAAGCATCCTCTGGTCACACCTAGCATGTCACTCCCACACTAGATAGGTGCAGCTGTGGTGCCCAAGCTCTTTATCCAAGACCTCTGAACATTCCTTGAAGCTGGGAGAGATACAGGATCAATTCTGCCATTAGTGGAAGGATTGTAAAGCTCCCACTGTCTTGGCTGAGACTACAGAGTAGATTTATCTGCCCAAGAACATCAATGAAATTCCATATTAAATGAAATAATGAAGTTTTTTTGGGCTGTAGGGAGAAAGCAAGCAAGAACATGACTATAATTTAAGGGGAAGAGCACTCAATCAAGAACAGTGAAAAAACCAGTGAATTCTAGTTCCTGCCCCAATGCCTGCTTAAGATAAAAATATACAGACAGTCATTAGGGCAGGGCCTGGAAACCAAAAGTTTTAGGAAGGGTGGCAGCTGTTGCAGGAAGTATGCATTCATGAATTCGGTAAAGCAGAGCATGAGTAAGCAAGCTAAAGTAGGCAAGACATCTTTATTAGAGGAGATTATTATTAGTCTTTTAAGGAAGCTATTTCATGAACAGTGTGATAAGGCTGGAATGTCATGGCTATTCTGATGTGGATGACAAAAATCACTATATATCCAGACAGTAAGTTGACTCAAGCCCTAGTTCAGCAAAGATTTTTCTGATGTAATTTGCCCCACGGGTAATCAATTACATATTTGCATAAACTGGTTTTTTACTTCCCACTAGCAGCACCAGAAATTTCCAAACAAGATCTGGGTTAAAACACTGGGGCGCTACAAAACAAACAGAACTTACCAATGCATGCCATATGAACCAGCACCAAGATTATGGATTTGGTGGACCTAAGTAAATTATGGGTTATGAACAGAAGCCTATCTGTAATAATGCTATTTCAGATTAAGGAAATGCAATTTGGTGAAAACAGAGTTTAAGCTGGAGAAATGTTATGCCTTTTTAAAGAACATGAAAAAGAATATAGTATCATGACAAAGAATATATGCAACCTTGGGTCATGTGTCAAAGGCAGCCTCATCAACATGTTTAGCAAGCGTGCAAATATACCCAATATAAGTCACATTCAATCTATTTGACCATATCATGTATAACTTCTTAAATACTAGCCTCTAAGAATGATTCCTACATTGAAAATTATCAACCTGTTTCACGCATCGGGAGCAAAATATACTTCAAAAGGAATGGAAAATCCTTGTTCATCTCGGAGATCCTGTTCCTGCACACACTTCCTGAACTCCAGACTTTCTTGCACAAGCTCACCGCTACTCTGAGCGGAACATCTGTTTCCATAGTAGCAGCTGAAAAGAGAGGCAGTTTTAACAGTAGCAGAAGGAGTTGTATGTGGAAATGTATTGATATACATAACATGTAATATCAATATATATTAGCTACTGGTATATTAAGCTTGGTATGACTTTTGTGGTAGTCCAAAGCAGACATAATGCTGAATCACTAATATTAAATTTGTGTTAATTTAAGATGATATGGTTATTTTCTGTTTGCAGGTACTAAATATATAAAACATCTGAACAAGAATAGCTCCGGTTTCACTAATTTTGCACAGATTATTATGCCTGGCAGGTTCTTGAGATGTTGAAGCTTTCTCCCCTTGCCTGAGAAACTCCTGATGATTAGTAAAGAGAATATGCATAAATCACAGGTGGGAGAGCACAGTGAAGAGAGAGTCAAACCATTTCACCTATTTGAATGTGGTCAGAG
Source organism: Sagittarius serpentarius (assembly GCA_034782735.1). NCBI lineage: Eukaryota > Metazoa > Chordata > Aves > Accipitriformes > Sagittariidae > Sagittarius > Sagittarius serpentarius. Next base: position 1,164,096 of record JAVKLA010000049.1, read on the forward strand.
GACACTGCAGCAAGGGGAGCAGTTATTCAGAGAAGTGAGACAGCAGATGGCCACCAAAACAACCAGAGTAATTCTCAGGGGTAATTGTATTTTCTGCTGAGCTGTAAACATCAGTCGTGTGGGTATTTCCACACACCCACACTTTGACCCTGACCCCACACTTAGAGGTAATCCGAACTTTCTGATGGGACCACTCACGAGTTCAGCTCAGCAAATACCTATCCGTTTGCAGGATTAGTCTTTGTATCTGAACTGGACTCACCAAGTCTGTTTTGTTGATATTGCCAGTGCTTGTAGCTGATACTTTTTTACCTTCGTTACAAGAGAAAAGTTCTCATATTCCAACGCCTCTAATCTGGTGGTCAGGTGGTTTTTAGATACGTTATACCAATAAGCAAATCTATTAATGACAAAGTACTACTGCACTGGCTATTCACATGGAATAGAAAAAAGTGCAGAGAAGAGCAATGAACAGCAAAAATCAGCTTTTTATTCAAACACTCGGGTATAAGACATTGCTATTCCTGACTTAAAAGAAAGGGCCAATGAGAAAACATGTCTATCAAATTTAGCAGTGAAAACTGATTATACCACAAATATGTTAATGGAAAACATTCTGTGCAAGATGTTTAAAGTACCTGTACAAATGTTCTCTAGCCAGGCCTGGACAGCTTAGGAAAAAAAGAAAACCACACAAGTACCCCTTCAGTATTTTTAAAAGTAGGTTCCTCTCTTTATTCAGGAACATCCTGGGAGTGGCTCCTCTGTATAATGGCATTTTCAACCAGAGAGAGGGGCTGGCAAAACTGTGGTTACTCTTCAGCTAGGTGTTTTGCTGTAGAGCAGAAATATGTCCATTCAGAGAACTTGTAAGGCTGCCCTGATCATTTCCTCAGAGTAAAGGATTTAACAGGAACTTTACAAGGCTCTCAGTGGTATGAGTATGCACTGAGCTTCTGCAGAGGGACAGCAATGGTCATGCTGTTACCAAATCTCCTCTACTATGTAATAAAAAAAATTCCAGGATGAACAATTTCTGATAGGTATTGGACTTTCTGGAGATGCATCAATCGGAAATGCAAGGGCTGAGCACTTCCTCAAACAAAGCATGCTGAAATTTAATTCAGGTACTTTATGCCTATGCAGACCTGCCTTGACTTACACGAACATAATGGGTATATGCAAAAAGCTGAGCACATGTTTTTGTGAGATCAGGATATTATAAAATAATATAGAAGAGTGGTGGTACAGAGGTTGTGTCTTCTGCTCAGATGCAAAATCAGTGTGTGCCCCGGTGGTGTTCCATGACTGGTGCTGCAGTAACAGATGCTGCGGTTGGAATTCATCAGAAAAGCCATGAAGTGAGGAGAACCTGAAGACTGCAATACTCTCATTTCTTGCAGTACACTGTCTGTATTTAACAGTAAATATCCCTACCAAAATGGGTTGGTGATAAGGATTGAAACAACTGTACCCTTAAAAATCTTGTAATGTTGATGAAGTTTTCTTTATTTTGTGGACAGCAGATTTAAAAGTCTAGTCATGAGTCTTGAATTTCATTCAAAATAAAATACAGTAAAGACAGGTGGCAGCTGTAAATAAAGCAGGGTTGTTTACCTTAAATTTTGCAGATCCAAGTTATGAGTTATTCTCCTTTATTGTAAATAACCTTAATAATCAATAGTATAGAGGCACAAAGCTGAGCTCTCCCACCACATTTCTTTAAGACAATTCAGTGACCACTGTAACAATGTGTTTTCAGACATTATTACCTGAAGGCAAGTTCAGCAGTGTAGTTATCTAATGTTTACTATGCAATCATCACTAGTTCCCTTTTACACTACACTTTGTTCCCAGGGATGCTTGAGAATAAAATCAGTTGCACAAGAGGCACATATAGCTGGCTTGTAATCCAGCTGATGCAGAACCACATGGCTTTACATCAGTCTTCTGCACCAACCCTGGCACAGCGGTTGTGCCAGCGATAGGGAAAAAGAAGGTACAGCAGGAATGGTTTGAGCTTCTATCTATTTTCTGGTGGATTTGGGGTTTAACTTAGGTTCAAAGCATGGCCCTTCAACAGTCCTTTTCATCTGACTGGGCAGTTTGCTTAACAGAGAACATTCATCACAAACATAAAATACAGTGTCTGGAAACAAGCACACCATGGCATAGTCTTGCCCAAAATGAAGAATTCCTACAACTCTGAAGAAAAAGGAAGTTATTCTGGGATCAGAATAAAAAAGCGAGAGCGGACCAGTTATTCTCCCTGCACCACACGGGATGGAGACCCGGACAGGCCTAGAGGGGCCCCATTGCAGCCAAGGTTCCTGGGGGACTGGGGGCTCCTGAGCACAAAGCCAGGCACCTTAGGGTCCCATAGGCTTGCTGCATTCATAGCGTCGCATGCCGTCTGCATGGGAGAGCTGCAGTGCAACTGCAGCCTGATAGTACTTGAGCTCTTGGTTCAAAGGCAGTCTACCCTTGGAGACGTGAACATGCAGGAAGCCAGGCAGACTTCTAGTTTTGTGAACAATTGAAACTGATTGACATTTTCCTATAAAATTTCCAGTGAACTGGCAAAGCCATAAACTATGGTTTAAAAGAAAATTAAAAGTCTTTGGGGAGAAATAAATAAAGTTTCTCTTTCTTATGTGAGAAGTCTTTGAATAAGGATTATTCTCCCCATCTTCAAAGGAGGGACTACATGATTCACTAAACCTGCCAGTATTTACCCTTGGTCCTGTTCTGAAATTCAGGCTTTTTGACTTGATATATACCTTTCTCAACAGGACCCCACTGTCCTCTACCTCTGCCCCTCTTTAACCTTCTCCAAAGCACCTGGCATCCCTCAGTCTCATCACATATCAAGCTCTATCACCCATTCATTTGTTCCCATTCCTCCTAACTCTTCCTCCAAAAAAACTAATTCATCTTCATGTAAATAATTGATCAAAAGTTCCTTTATATGTATACAATACTCCAGTTCTTGTGTTTTAAAGCAAAACTTCAGACCGTAACAGTCAAAAATTATCAGATGAGGAAATCAATCATTCATGAAGCAAAAATATAAAAAATGCAAGTATCCAAAAATAAAATGAATTAAAAACTTGGTGATACTTAGGAGACTCACTCCCTGTTTTTAGGGAGGATTTTTTCAATCTTCACAATCAAATTATGCATTATTATCCAGAATGACTCAATCATAGCTTAATAAGTGCATCTTCACTGTCTTCCTATATTTCTCTGCTTCTACCTTTTTCTTTCAAAAAAATCTCTGCATTCACCTCCAAAAAGTAACCAGTTATAAGCAACTTTCTATGAAATCAATGACACTATTTTGAGGGGGTACCTCTGTCAATTCCTTACATGAGTACTTTTAAGCCAAATACTGAAATTGTTCTATACTCAAGTTGCATCATTACCTATTGACTAGCTTTACAGAGAAAGGAAAATACGTTCATCATAAACAACCTCTTCACTCCATCATCTGAGTAAATAAACACCATTTTCCCTCCCCGACTAGCATGAGGACAAAACACCATACCTGCCTTGTTCCTACAAGAGCAAAAACAACGCTATTAATCACAGGTCAGAAAAATATAGGCATTCTGAGCATGAATGACTGCTTATCAATGAAGTGACAAAACTACGCCTCACCCTTAAGTGTTTTTACGAAAGGTCTAGGATTAAAATAGGAAAGCAGTGGCAGATTAGAAAAAAAACCACCAAAAACAGGGAAAATCACTTACTGTACTTGGTTCTGCAGAGGTATTCAACACAAACATCACCCTTCCTTGTCCAGCTGCCAAGTGCTAAAGCATGAAATGAGCAGCTGTTTCCTTCAAGCTGGGGCTGTGTGTCTTAACTAGTCACATGCCCCTCCTGATAAATCTCACTGCTGTGCCAGGAGGTCAGAATCTGAAGATCATTATTCCCCTTATTAGAAAATCCTTTTCATAACAGCAGCCTTTGCTAAAGCATTTGACTGGAACATGGTGCTATGTGCTCCATAACTTCTTTTTTTTTTTTTTTTTTTTGACTAACACCAAACAGTAGATAAGCCTTAATCAACGGTAGGGGCAGCACAAATGGAAAGTTAAACACATCCCTGTTGATCACTTCAGGTTTGTTTCTGACTTCACAATTTGCTGTGTTTAAATTTAGGAATTTAAACCATCAGGAACAGGACAATTTAAAACACTGTAGCATTCATAGTGTCTGTAAGACCAGGCCACTCCACATATGATGCAAAATACGTGAACAATCCACTTTCAGGGATTAGTTGTACTTAAGGGGCAATATCACTACCTTTTGAATTTGGATAGTAGAGTGATGAGTGCCTTATTAATACTGGAAATCATATTAATTTTGGTATCTAGCATTTTTACAGCACAGATTGTGGGGCTGCATTGTGCCAGACGTTGTCTAGTCAGACTGTGATAGCCCTTTTGAAGTGCAGACTATCGGTCTAAACAGAGACAGCAAAATGGGAAACAAAAGCATCCTTATCCCCATGTTCCCACATGTAGGACAAATGAAGGAGAAACACTGAAGTCAAGAAACAAACAGATTCTGATGGAATTTTCCAGGGTGATATGTAGCCATGTTCCTGAAATTCAACTGAGACTCTGCGCCTAATTCCCTTTAGCTTGGTCACATATTTAAAGATATTTAGGTATTTAAGGGCAAAGGAATACTGTCAATGGGATTTTGAAGGCGAGATGCAAAATGTCATTTTCTGAAATGCTTAATTCCCATGCCACTTACAGGACATACTGTGCTGAAACTTTGGCGGTACTTTAAATTGAAGACTGACAGGACACAGGCAATAGCCATACCTCAGTACAGGATGTGGTAATGGTATTTTATTGTTTGGTAAGCAATCCAGATCTTGCAAGACTGCGCAGTCTCATTGGATTATAAAGGGCATTATAGGGCATTTTTCTGAAATACAACCTGCACCAGCAGTACTGCGCCTGAGATTTGAACAAATTCAAGGAATTGCTCAGAGCCAGACAGGTGCCTGTTGTTAAAATTATTAAATTATAATCGCGTATCTAGCTGGCACATTTGTCAGAATTGGATGAAAACCTGCAAATCACTGAAGACGAGGGCTGCCGCAAAGAAGAGTAACTCAGGTTGCTTCCTTTGACCTTACCCAGCTCTCCACATTACGTACACTCGCTCACGGTTACAAAACCATGCGGCCACCAGCGCTGCCAGCACAGCCGGGAAGCAGGGAAGCAGCCCTCCTGCTCGTCACCCACGCCTTTGCGGGTCTCTCCTTTTCGCGGTATCGCAGGGAAACCGCTGGCTTTCCTTGACGATTTTTCGGAGAAAAAAACCGCCCGCGTTACACGGACTCTCGAGACCCAGCCAGACCCGGGGGTACCCAGCCCGCTAGAGGACCTCGTCGGCAGTCTGCGAGGTGAAGGTGCCCCCAGCAGCAGCAGCGGCGGCGGCGGCGGCCGGGGCCGGGGCCCCAGTGAGGGGCCTCTATCAGCACCTCCCGCCCCCGACCTTTCCCTGGTGACGCGGCAGGGTTTGGTGCCTTGTTTGTCCTCGTCTGCCTGTGCGGCCACACCCTGGTAACGTACGTAAACAACAAATAAGCAAGAAGGAAGCATCAGCTGAAAGTCTCTTCAGTTTATGGCCGGGGAGGCTCGCTCCTGTAGTTCCCCGGGAGGACGAGCCGGGCCCGGCCCGGCAGCCTCCCGCCCTCCGCCGGCGGCGGGGCAGGGCTGTTGGCGCGCGCCCCGCCAGCCGTTAGGACCCTCACAGAGCGACGCCCTCAGCGGCGGCACTTCTAAAGAGAATTCGCTCTTTCGGGCAGACATTTCAAAGGGCAGAAGCGCACCAGGCGCGAAAGGCGACGGACGGGAGCCCCTGGATGTCACCCAGGGCCCGAGGTTGAGGGGCACCCGGCGCCGGCGCTGAGCCCGAGAGGCGCTGCGGGGAGGCCCCACAGCAGCCCCCAGCGGCCTGAGGTCCCCGGTGCAGCCGCCTCAGACCCCTCACCTCGAAGACCTGAGATGTGGGTTCGTGCTTGAAACGCTTGAACGTAGTATGATGCCAGGCCTCTGTTCTGCAGTGGTAGGCCGGGTAAGTGCAGCACATGGAGAAATGCTTCTGGAATAGTAAGCTAACGGCTAGGCAAACTGCAGATGTTTGCTGCAGATGTGCAGCACCATTTCGTCCCAGTGTGCAATAAGGCTTGGCAACATGTCTGTAAGTTGCTGCTCTTGGCTGTCCTGGGCGGCTGCATTGAGGAGGCCTCCGGGAGCTTCCTTGGGAACTTTCATCTGGCCTCTAAGGAGGGTGTCCCAGTGCGTGGGGCTGTGTGACCCTGGGGCCTTCTGAGGTGCTGAGGAGGCTTTGAAAGAGGGGTAGAGGAGATTGTAAACACTATGAATTTAAAAATGAGGAATGAGTTCATTTAAGTTTAGGACACTGGTGGGGTAATGATTTCAAAGAGGGACTGAGAGCTGCCCCTGCAGAACTGAGTTGGAAGCTCCTGGAGACCCTGGCCATGGATGGCTGCTCATGGAGCAGGGCGTAAAATACCAGGCCTCACTCAGAGAAAGGAGAAAGCATTCACTGTGCTTTAGGGCATGGCCCATTGACCAAATGACTTATCTTTGATAAATGCCATTTCAGTTCCTCTAAAAGGCATTTTAATTTGATATCAAGGGTAACAGAACTTTATATGCAGCTTTAAAATGAATCATAAATTTCTTTACAAAATCTGTTACAAAATTACTCCCTGCTGATACTGAAGAAAACATGATTGAAATGTGTTCCACAATAGTCTACCAGTCCACAAATGCCATTAATACTACTTTGTCCATTTCTCTGATTATGCAATATCAGTCACACTCTTTTACATTTATCAAGACCCTTTGATATCATTGCTTAAATATTGGTAGTACGTGGGCCATTTGAAATAGCACACAGAACAGAGTCATCACTCCGCACTGAAAAGCTGCCTAGTTTATTTGGTAGTCATGCTCCACATAGGAACATAATTTGATGATAATGACTGAATGGCAGTATTCCATAAACAACTTGGGATACACTCCCTAAAAAGAAAAGGAGCCTTTGTACTTTCTGAAATGAGTAGACACATGATTTTTTTATGGTTCAGTAAAACAATGCCATAAACTCTGATTGTGGTTTATGCGGGAAAAAGTTTATCAGTTCCTCATGCTAGATGGACAGATTTAAGTCACCATGAAACAAAACAGAGAAATAATTTGGGTATAATTCCTGAAAATAAGTCTCAAAAAGTTTTGTGGAGGGTTTCTTCTTCTCCTGTTCTTTCCTTTTTTTTAAGAAATACCAACATACAAAAAAGGTAAGGTAGCTAATGCAGAGACAATGTTGTGTTCTTATATCTATCAGTTGGCATCTTCTGTATGACAAAAGCTTTGCTGTTTGTTACACAACAGTATATTAGCTTCTCTTTCTGTTGAGAAAACAACTCAAGGCTGGATTGAAAAGGGTACGTTTGTCTCTGTAGACATTGATGCCTCAAATAAAAACTAAGAAATGAACATAGATTTCTTAGACGTGCTGTGAGAGATACTGAACAGGAACAACAAAAAATGAGTACAGTTAGCACTGAGTTGTGGTAGGGCTGGGTGCCTGTAAGTTTAAAATTTTAATGTCAAATAGCATGGATAGCTTTTAGAAAAGCCACAAGGAACTAAAGAATGGAAGAGTTGCCCATTTTGGTTCAGTTTAAGACCAGGAAGTTGTTTGCTTTCATTGATGCTGTATAAATGGATCCAGAGCCTCTCCTTACTGTAGGAGAGGCTTTATTTCATGGATTGTTTTAAACTATTGTTTCTCTTATCTTTTTAGACATACTTGGCTATGTCTTGCTTATGTGTCATTTAATTTACTGTATGTGCATTCATTTATAAATTGATCACTGATAAAGAGCTTATGTCAGCATAGTGCTTTGATACTGTACAAAATTTTGGAATATAGAGTTATTTTCTGAATATGGCAATTGTGGACAGCTGTTGTGGGTTGCCTGAAAATGTCTTTTTCTGTTAATGTGTTCTTCTGGAGTTTATGTAACAGGAGGTAAGACTCTCAGTGGACATAAATGTCAGGTTATACTAACTGCAAGTCTGTGTTACTACATTTGTTTCCCAAATGGTTGCACTATGATTTGACTGCAGCATTTTAGAGTATGTGGAATCCATAACTAATAAACAATGCCTGCTTTGCTGGTCTACCTCACTGCCTCAGATATTATATAGCCTTCGCTATCAGCAGAAGTGAATGAAAGCAGACCATGGAAGCCTTCACTAGACAGGATGTTTTATAAATACCTAAGTGTGATTCAAAAGTCTGCTATAAATAGACCAACAGCTCTTATGCTAAGCTGCCAACTAAAGGGCATCTGAAGGACATAATGGAAAGGAAATTTTGCTGAAAATATTGTATATAAGACTGTCAACCTTACATTACATTAAATCAGCTTTCAACATCTATAGGCTATGTTATGTCCCCAGCAACCTAAATCAATTCCGGGTTCTTCAGTACAATGCTCTAGGGGGCACAGGAGTACTGGAAATGCGCTGCGTACCTCCCCTTTCATACCCAAGGGTGCACCCAGTAGTCATGTTATGGCCAAGAAAGCAAAAGCTGAGAAGATAAGGTATCATCAAATTAGGTCATTCTTAGATATGACCCTTGAAATCAGTCCTTTCTTTATGTCAGCAATTGTATGTCATAGGTGCAGCCTATAGCAGTGCCTAGGGTTAAGGTTGCTAGTTGCTTTCCATTGGAAAAAAAAATGCTTTTGAATGATTTTAAGTATATGAGAATACAGTAATTTAAACTGAAATTTGATGTTCTCTGTACCTGCCTGAAATTTGGAGTTCATGAATTAAGGTGAAATACTTGGTAATTCCCAGGGAAAAAATTGTGCTCTGTTAAACATTTATTCCAAGTGTGGCATTGAAAAACAACACTTCTAGGCTCTGAAGTACAGGCCTGCCTTTTGACAGATCAGTTGCATCATGGCAGGCAGTGGGGGATTTTTTTGTTGACCTAGTAAACATTCAGCCCAGCTTTAAGCCTCTAACTAATGTTTTCACTTGCTCAGTAGAGATTTGGGTATTTGTTACTGTGGCTGCTGAATTCTCTGGGGATTAAGCCATGCTGCCAATGGTCCATGCCCTCAGTGCTTCTCATTCCATGCTCCAGAGGGGCTCCTACCCATCCTCCCAGCCACCTTCCCACCACTTTTGGATGGATGGCTCTTAGTTTTCTCCTAAGCACTTGGTCTGCATAGTGGAAACCCCAGAAGCAGTATGCCTGGAATGGAGTGGAATATGGAGAAGAGGTTACTGGAGTTAGGAGGAGGGAAGTCCAGTGAAGGTGCTAAGATGCAGAAGAGGTGGATAGGAGAGAAATAAAATTAGAATAGAATAGAATACAGTACAGTGCAGTATTTCAGTTGGAAGGGACCTACAATGATCATCCAGTCCAACTGTGAAGCACAGATGTATACAAGTAAAGGAGAGAAGATCCAGGAGGTAGAGATGGGAGGTGGAAGGATGAAGTTTGATGTTAAGGGTGGATTGTATAAAAGTGCTGGGAATAGCATGACCAAATCACTTAAGGCAGCCTTTTCACTCATGTACATTACTAGTGGCTCCCCGCTTCTTTTCCTTCTTTCCTCTTGAAGTCCAGCTTAGAATCTGTGCTCTGCTTTGGGGAAATGCTGTGCAATCACAGCTCTAAGTTAATGGTAGTTATGCCTTAACTCATGTAGTATTTTCTCTGAAGAAGCATAGGGAGATATTAGATTTTAGGGATTATAGATTTGGCATGAAAAATAGGGGATAGTCTTAATTCTTCTGTACCTTTGGTCCTCAAGATTTAGAAAGGGGATGACAATGACTAATGGGGTGAAGGAAAACCTCAAACCTACTCAAACAAAAAACAAATCCACAAAACCAACTCTCCTCCTCCCTTATTCCCTCCCTTCCAAAGCCCACAGTATTCACCGAGACGCTGGCAATTTATAGTTCCTTCCTTGTACCAACATATGTAAGAAATTTTAATTATGAAAATCATTAGTGTTATTGTAAGACTACAGTGTTTTTTATTTCCAGTTGATTTTACTTCATTCTGTTTCACCGAGAGAGGTCGTAATTCTTGGTTTTTTATTTGTCTTGGTCCTGGTTTAATCCCAGCCAGCAACTAAGCACCATGCAGCCACTCACTCACTTCCCCCTCACCCAGTGGGATGGGGGAGAGAATTAGAAACAAAAAAAAGGTAAAATTTGTGGGCTGAGATAAGAACAGTTTAATAGAACAGAAAGGAAGAAACTAACAATGTCAATAATAAGGATAATAAAATGAAAATAATAATAAAAGGATTGGAATATACAAAACAAGTGATGCACAATGCAGTTGCTTACCACTTGCTGACCAATGCCCAGTTAGTTCCTGAGCAGCAGTCCCTCCCCAGGCTGACTCCCCCCAGTTTATATACTGGGCATGACGTCCTGTGGTATGAAATACCCCTTTGGCCATTTGGGTCAGCTGTCCTGGCTGTGTCCCCTCCCAACTTTCTTGTGCCCCTCCAGCCTTTTTGTTGGCTGGGCATGAGAAGCTGAAAAGTCATTGACTTAGTCTAAATATGACTTAGCAACAACTGAAAACTTCAGGGTGTTACCAACATTCTTCTCATATAAACCCATACCACAGCGCTATACCAGCTACTAGAAAGAAAAGTAACTATCTCAGCTGAAGCCAGGACAATCTAGTTGCAGGACATGTTTGTAAGTGGAAACACCTTGTCAAAAGCCTGCAGTGTAAACTGAGCACTAACTGGCTGTTGCAGTGAAGAGGCTGTGGTGGAAAGGGCATTTTTTAAAAAGTAATATTAAGATTCTCATCATATTAAGATCCTCGGTATTATTTAATTATTTTAGGTGAAGTGTTGAGTGAGCCACTAAATCTGTCTTTTATCCAGTGTATTGTCTTCAAACATGGAATTGCATCAAAAACGTCTGTTGATGTTCAGTCAAGGTGCTTGGTTAGACCAGGATGAAGAATTCCCTATGTCTTGAAAAGCAAAAATTGACCGATATTATGCAGTATGAGGCATTTTGGTTTTAAGTTTCTCAGTGCTTTCAACAAATTTTTCTTGTTTAATAGATTCTTAGTTGTTTGATGATGAGATCGCGTGCTGCTAGTGAGTTTATCCATGATGCTTCTCATTCAGTACTGTTACTTCCATTTTTACAAAAGCAGCAGTTCGTGAAATAGCTGATCCAAAGCAACTGATAGATGAAGGTGTATTTCTTATATTGTCAGTTACTGAAATAGAATTTGTTTCTTTTAGAAAGAATTTGTTTCTTTTAGAAACAAATGAGAAATTGTCTCTTGTAATCCTTAAGTACAGAGATGGATGGACAAATGTAAGTTGTTCTACACTGTGAATGCTAAAGGGTAGTGGCATTGCCTTTGCTAAGGGATAGGGTGAAATTGTGTCATGCAATTAAAGCACGTGATAAGGACCATTCTGTAGCAATAACAAGATATTAATAATTGTTTAAAAAACCCAACAAAACAAAGCAACAAAAGGTCTTCATTGTCTGTTACCAACTAAATTGAAGTTATATTCTGCACGGTGGATAAGCTTATTTCAGAAACAGAGCTTGAAGAGTGTGTTCCTATAATTCTAGACCTAGATGCAGTAGTACCACTAGGCACAAAACAAAATCTGTCATAAAGGGTGTTTTTTCCAATACTACCTTGATCGTTCTGAAGCTGAAGATTTCTAAACAGACTCAAACATTTAGAAGAGATTTGTTTTCTATGTTTCTCCAGCCATCCTCATTGTGAATGATATGCTGAACAAGGATAGGGCATTGCTGCAATGTTGGATGTACAGTGGCTCTCAGTTTTTGTTGTCTTTTCTACATCTGGTAAGTTTGAGCTGATCAGCAGTTCTTTCACCATTTAAAAATCTTCAGCAAGTTTGTTTTTTTCCACAGCTGAGGCAAATGAGTACAAGTGAACAAGAGTATGACATCAACGCTTTTTTCAGAGCTTTTCATTACATCATCTCTCAGACATGGAGTGATAGTTGCACATAAAGTTTTCAAGTCAATGAACATATGTTTTATGATGCATCAATTTCTCTTTTACAGAAAGTACCTAGCTTTCTGGGACTTCTGTATTTTACTTCTCTTTCCTATTCTAAGTTCACCTACTTTCAGCTTTGTCTTGTATAAATCACCTCTGAGTATGCTTTTCACTCAAAAAGTACATCAGAGAGAATGTTATTCTGCCAATTTTGCATTATACATAAGTAATGAAAAATGTTTTTTCTGTTTTGTTAATTTTGATGTACATGTTGCCACCGCTGAAGTCTCAGTGGTTCTTGGTTTGGTAAGTCAGTCTCTTCTTAGTAAGGCATCACGTGCTGGTACTGAGTATCTATCAACCTGAAGCAATACATCCCACCTTGCAGCTTGTTGTAGTCCCATTTGCATTGACTTTACAAGAGTGGAAACAATGGAGTCTAGTAACAGACCCAGAAAAGAGCAAAAAACCAAGCCTGTTTCCTTCCTCTCCCTAGGAAAAAACTGAACAATTTTTTTTAACTGTTTCTGTCAAAATATTAAAAAATAATGCAGCACTCCCTTGTAAACAATAGCACTTTAAGTTTGTGCTTGCACTGTAAAATGAGGCGTGGATCACAAATGCCTAACCTTGTAGAACTGGCAGGCAGGGTCTCCACTAAGTCCAACACACAGCATATTTATCAGTCAGACCGTGTTATCCAGCAACGTGTCTGAGGTCTGCTGCATTGCATGCAAAGATCTCGGGGTTCATGCTTCCACACTTACTGTGAGATGAGTGAATTTGGATCCATGTGTGCCTACTGTGTACTCTATGAAAGTACCCAGTGCAAAGACGAGATAGAGGCTATTGCTTCCATGCTCATGAGTTGTGAGGAGATTTGCTTACTGTAGTCACAACACTTAATATTTTTGTATGCCAGAGCCCCTTGGGTCCAAGGTCTCTGTATATATAACTACTGGGTTTATTAAACTTGTTTGAATATGGGCCTTTCTCTGTTGCTAATGTTCCAGTTTCATGTCTGTTAATGGTATGAGGACACTATCCTGCTTTTTTTCATTATTTCTCCTTCTAATTATTGCTTAAGACAGTTACTCACCCTCCTACTCTAATGGAATAGATGTGAATGAATAGAATAGAACTATAATAGAATGATGGGCTGTTCCAGAATTCCACACAGGCTGTGTTGTGCTATAAAAACACAGCATTATATGAAGGCAGTATGGAGGTTCCTTCCTTCCTTTAAGAGAGAAAGAAGAGACTAGCCATGACTGGGAGGAAGGTCAAGCAGCTTGGAAGAATTTAGCATTAGTCCACTCCCTTCCCATTTCTGAAATTATAAAGAATGCTCTGTAGTTCAGTTGAGATTGAGTGCTATTTCAGTTTTCCTTTTCCCTTTAGCAATGAGCCAGCTGATCTTTGAAGATTTATGTTTGTCTCCAGCCTCCCAAGATAATTGTGATATGGTAATAATCCAAAATAACAATGAAACACTATGGTAGAAAAATAAAGTATGTTAGGACATAAAGGATTCTAAGAATGCTGAGCTATCTAAACAGAGATGTTGGTACACATTAATTTTTGTTCTCTTTACCTAAAATGACGTACAGCTTTATAACGTAACTATCATGAATTAATTAGTGGTACAATGCCAGACCTGTTAGCTTGACAGAATGTTAAATTCCACCCCCCGCCCCCAAATTGAGTTATTGTGCATATGATTGAATCATCTTGGTAGAGCAGAACTGCTCTGGCTGTTTACTACATTTGTGCTATCTTGACCAAGTGGCATCACTTCTTTGCAATACTGGTAACAGACTGGCCAATTTGCATTTTCATGTTCATATTGCATTACAGAACTGTTACAGTAGGGCTATATTTTGCATTGTGCTGTTCCTTGTGTCCACACAGTCTTTTGGGGACCACTGTAATAAACTGGTCTGCAACCATTACTAAACAGATGGCTGAGAAAGGTCATTTCAGAGATAGTATCCATTGCAAAAATGAGAGCAAATTGCTGAAATGAGTTTACAGAAGAGCTGAGGACAGAAACGTGGTAGTGTGCTTGCCATTTTCCACTGCTCTCAAGAGTTTGGACAGGTTTCTCCTTCCCCTAGGGTACCTCTCTGCTTTCCAGGAAGTACTGTGCTAAGTAACAAGGAGATTGCCAACCCTGAAACTCAGTGGAAATAGGAAAAAGATAAAGAAAAGAATGCTTCTTAAAGCCAACATGTCTTTTTTGTGCTAACCCAAAGCATGAAGATGCCTGCGTGGTTACTGAACTTGCAGGCTCCTTGGAGGAGCCTTTAGCCAGTGTGTCCTATTGTACTTTTGATTAGATTTTGCTACGAACAAGCATTGGTAATACTATGTCATATAGTGGAGTTTTACTTTGTTCTAGGTGTTCTGTGAATACAGTCCATTAGGATGTATGTCAGCTTCAGTGTTCTTAGGCTCTTAGTCGCATAAAGCACAGGGCATCCCATTTCCCCTGGCCATGTTTTCAACGAAGCCCTGGAGGCTGTATATTCCAACTCCTTTGTTCTGCTGCAATGTGGGAGATCCTTTGCAGTCAAAGGATCTTTGAATCCTGGGAACAGAATATGAAGTGTGGGCAAGGTGGACTTGTACTCCAAGACAGTCTTTCTTGTTCCCCCTCCCTTTGTTTTTTGGTATGACCGTATGTTGTATCCTTCCACAGCACTGTCCTGCTGTTGTGTGTTCACGTAACAGAAACCCACTGTTACTGATCCTTGTAAAGGAGGCCCCAAGTCAAGTCTCCAACTTTTTCTTGTTTCTTCAAATAATAAGTCTTTTTAAACTGCCTATGTGTTCAAGTGATAAGAGATTTTACAATTTCATTTTTTGTGTATGTCTCCATTTGGTTAACACTTCTATGTCTCATCTGCTTCTGAACAGTGGCTCCTTATTTTGTACCACAATTTGCACATGGTCTGTGGGAAATCAGAGAACCAAAGGAAAAAAATAAAGCTGCACTTTGGCATGAAGATTGACTTACAAAGCAGCTTTTTCTTTCATCCTTGCTTATGCAACAGTACTTCTCTAGTCCACTAGAAGAGTAGGAGAGCAACCAAAGTAAAGTTAATGGCTTTTTCTGATAGCACATAGATTTTTGGGAGAAACATTCCATCTTCCACACATACATTGACCTTCATGCTTGTGCAGTAAGCTGGTACAAAGCCTGTGCAACATTTAATTCCTGTTTGAGCTAAGGGATTTGTTTCAATTTGAACGATTCTCACCATAGTGAGTCGCTACTCATGCATGTAGAACATCATGATCTTCTGCTTAAACTTATCTTGAACATACTATATCTGTATGTTCTGTTGTAAGCAGGCAAGCTTTTGGGTTTTGGACAAGACCAATGGTAAAATTAGCATGCTGTTTTTGAAGTCAGACTAGATGATCTAATGGCTTTGCCTGGCTTTAAATTTTATCAGCCTGTTGAAATAATTTTGCTTGAAATCAATGGGACTACTCATATGCTTAAATTTAAGCACCTGTATAAACATTTGCACGAATCAGGATGTTATTCAGCACATAGTTATAAGCTGGGTTTTTTAGACATTATCAAAGAAATTATTTTTTAGCACTGACATTTCTGTTGTAAGTGTTGAGCAACTGCTTCTCTTTTTAGAGCTATTTTGATGCTGTCCAATATTGAACTTTGATTTCTTAATGTTGGAGCCGGGTTTCTTTTTATGTTACCCTTCCCCTAGTTCTGCTTTTTGAGTGAGACTACTGTAGACTGTACATGTGTTCTCAAAAAATGTTGCTTTGACTGCCCCAGACACACTGGTACTTCTAAGTCTCTGCTGGTTTTTTCCTGTAATGTTAGCGGGCTTGACTGTGACTTGGAGCACAAAGCTCCCTTGTAAGAGCGTTTGGTATAGTCGAATAGGGGCTTAGGGAGAAATTAAGATACTTACACTGGAGCAATTGCATGAGGAATAATAAATCCTACTAAACCTGAGCTAGCGTTGCATGAAAGCATGGCGTGGTTTGTCTGTCACCCAAAGTGCATTATTTTTTAAGTCGTGATTTTTCTTTAAGTCAGTCAGCTTTCCTGGAACCAGAAACCCACGCTGCTCACACAGTACTGACAGTTGACTGAAGTATTTATTTGACAACCCTGGACTTCTTTATATCTCCTGGCAAAATAATGGCAGGGTGGAAAGGATGTGAACCTCCACTTCCTTCTGGTATATCAAATTCTATTTAGTTTTTAGCTTGGAGTCTTAATGATTGCAACCCTGTTAGTACTTGTGAACACTCAAAAGTGTTTATACACAAAGAAACTCCTGCAGAGTAGTTAGATCCTAGCAGGTAGTAAGATTTTATAAGGTGCAGGGGTGTAAATTTCATTCTAAGGCCTTCTGGAACAATTGTATCTTCAGGACAAAACTCTCAGTTTGCAGACTCGGAACTCGCGAACTTGTGAACTCTTGCAGTTTTGAAACAAATCTTTTTGTGTGTGGTTTTTTTCCCCTAAACCTGCTACTTCTGCGATTATGTGACTACGTAAGGCCGTTACCATTTTTTAAACTAGGGTTACTAACTCTTGCGGTTTAGAGACAAGCTTGAAAACACTGGCCTTAAGTTCCTGAAGACAGAAAACCTAACAATCTAAGCTGGATTTTTTCTAAAACAATCTGTCTTATTTGGAAACAGTGTAGTATGTTTTGAGCAGCACTAGCTGTACTGCTGACACATTTTCCCTGATTCTGAGTTGCTTTGAGCCTGTCCTAGATGCTAAAATGGGAGGAGGGACAAAGAAAGAAAGAGTAGGGCAGCTTCAAGCTACTGCCATGTAGCATACTGATACATACAGCATACTATAAGAAAGAGAAACTAGTTAAGTAGCCAGGGGAGTACGTTGTTCTTATCTTCAGAACAAAAAACACTGTTCTCAGTGGCGTGAGCAACTCTCTTGGCTTCAGTGGGTTTGCGTATGTGCCTCTCATCAGAATTTGTTCTGCTAATTCTTCATTAAGGATATGAACTTATTAAGAGTATTAATTAGGCATTTTCTAAGTACTATCTATAACATCTTTTCCACAGATAAATGCAAAGGTGCAGCATTATATTATTTTATTACCTCTTCCTGTATAATTACATTGTAACTGGCTGCTTTGCAAATGATCTTTTCCTTATAGCTAAGCAATGGTCTCTGTTTTGCTACATTCATGCAGTGTTACTGAGCTTTAAAATAATGTTGTGGTGAGTGTTGCAGACCTGAATAAATCTGAATGATCCAGTGTTTGCTGTTCAGTTCTATTGCAATAGGCATGCAACTGACATTTCATGGAAATGATTGCATTTGTTTAACAGCAGAAATTGCAATGCTTCTTTGCTTGGGTTAGTATTTATTTGCAGATTTGCCTCTGTTTCTTCCCTACATCCTATGAGTTTTACAAAAGCTTATCTAGTATAGTGGTGGTTACGCAGTTTAATCTTACATTTTTAAATTAAACGGCTTTTTTTGGTTTCTGCTCAGTCTTTGTGCAGGGGAATCAGTTACTGAAATTGAAAGCAAAGAGCGGTACCTGAATGAGAACATGCTATGCTAGTTACTCAAATTGCAGTCTAAAGAGCTTTCTCTTATATATCTGTGCAGGCTTCTATTTTTACTCCTATTACAGGTGTTTTATTATTCACAAGACCAGGCTTTATAAACTCTTGGAAATGAGAACTACTGTAAATAATGGAGTACTTTGAAATCAGACAAAGAAAAGCCTGATCTTTTCTATGAGCATGGACTAACATCTGCTTCATTGGAATTGCTGCTTGGCACCTCCCTGGATCAGATTTTCAGCTGACTGCTGCTGTTTACAATTGTCCTATCGCAGCTTTTCACCTACATGGATGACATCCTGCCTTGCTATCTTCACAATAACAGGCTCTAAACATAATAGTATCCTATGGGGATACAGTAGAATAACAACACATCACACTTCCTTTTTACTCACCAGCAACTTCTTACAATAAACCACTAATCCTAAGAAACATCTGAATAACAAATGAATAATCTGAATGGCATATGCATAGAGGTAATGTGTTAACATGAGGCTAATACAAAGGTTATTCTCATTGATTGTTCAAAGAAGATGAAAATTGCATGATGAAATCCTGAATCTAGTATTCCACAGCTTCTGTCCTCCTGCCTTCAAATCACAACAGCATTCTCTTTGTTAGAAGAGCAAAGGGCATGTTGGAAATTGAAAAAATCAAACACAGTCTTAAAATAATCTTAAAAGTCTGTCTTACTGATGCAAATTCAGTAAATTAATACGATCTGTACACTGGTGTGTCTTAAAATGGAGCTTTTTACACATGCAATCATGATAGTATAACTGCATATAGTATCTGAAAAGAAGCAGATTAAAAATTTCCACTCACATTCTACTGTCAGTTTAAATTAGACCTCAGAGTGGCAACTTCATGGTATTGCAATGCAAAACCACAGTAAATAATATATATCAATATCTATATATAGTATATTTTTATGTATGCACACACACACACACAAATTACCTGCCATAATAAATTCTAAAACTACAGAAACTTTCAGGTGCTTTAATTTTGGCTGAGTTCCTACCTTCAAATGTACCTCATGAGTATACGACTAAAGTCTCACAAAACTTTAGTTATAAATTATATACATCTTGATATGTTTATGTGTTCTAAATCAACACATCTTGCATAAATATATATTACATATACTTCTGCCTCCCTCTCTCTGTCCCTAAATCTATATATTTAATGTAATGCAGAGTTTACTCCTTTATTTTTCTTTGGGGCATATAGTTACCATCAACATTTCTCTAGTACTTAATCGGAGATTAGAAGATGAACACGACACAGGTGAGGAAAACAGCAAAGTTATCTTACGGACATATGGCGAAGGCTGCTTTTGCTTAAGGAAAGTTCTGAAGAATCCGTAACTGAATTCAAATTTCTTTATCTAAAAATGAGATATCCTGCCAAACCTTTATGTAAAAATCTGATACAGTGCCTTCTCCAAAGCTCATTCTTTTTTCATTTACCAGTCTGGCCACATCTGAAAAGACATGAAGAATGCAGCAAGCAGAAATGACAGAAAGAGACACTTACCTTAATTTGGTAGGTATCTAACTTTCAGCACAGTCCTTTTTTTGAAGAGTTTTTCTCATGGTGTTGAGATGCTGACATTACTTGCTGCCCAGCAGTGTCCTGTACATGACTCTCACACTCAGCAGCCCTGGCAGGGCCCTGGAGAGAGAAGCAGGATTGTGCTCTGTTCACTCCCAGCAGCTTCACTGAGGCTGGGGCTCTTTTGAGCTCAATTAGTTCTAGATTGTTTGGCTAAATGGCAGCCACACTTCCTTCTATTCTTTCCCAACTTAGTTTTCCTGCCTCCAGTGGTGCTTTTTCCTTTCTTTGGACTATAAATAGGCCTGCCGCAACACAGCCTATACCAGTAAGGAAGGCAGGAAATGCATTTAAACAAAGGAAAGGTCTTAGTTTTTTTGTCCTCCCCCACTAATATAAGTAAAAGAATTTGATAAAGATTGCTCTGCAGACACAGTTCTCTTGCATGAGGAAAACACTTGTTCAAAAACATGCTAGGATATCATCTTTTGTACTCTACAAAAAAATGAGGAGACACAGTAGCACTAGGCCTTTTGACCTTAGTCTTTTGAGTAATTATCACTTCCCTTAAGTGTTTAATTTTGATTGAATCTTTGAAATTGCTTGAGACTGGAGAGTTGGAACAAAGAGTTTCTTTGGCTTACAAAAGAGGACAAAGATGGCTAGTTTTAGGATGGCAAAATATGTGTTATAGGAGGTGCAGATCTTGCATGCTTAAGAATGATGTTCAGAGTCTGTAAAAATATATAACCATTTTCACATTGTACTCAATTATGATGATAATATAGTACTGTACTTACCTGGCTCTTTATCTCTTCTCCCTATTCCCACTTATTCTGCTGCCTTTCCTTCAGTTTATACAAATTAGGTAAATTGCTGTAAAAAAAGCTTTCTGCTGGTCTTTACAGTGGTAGTTTAGTGTTAGAATGCATGGTTTGGGATTGGTGATTATTGGGAAGGTAGAGACTAGGAAGATAGATGTTGCTATGTGGACAAGTAATTTTTCTTCTGTTTAAGATTTGTATGTGAAACATACACATACCAGTCTTGCTGAAAGTGGTGAGAGTCAAGGACCTGTGGCATTTGAGGAATTTGGAAAACGTTAAACCTTTTGTTTCAGTCATATTATGTGGGAATGATCATGACTGTTAGCTAGTATGGTGTTTTATGTATGATTTGCAAAGCTGTGTTAGCTTTAAGTAGACTAGATGATGCCAGAGCAGTTTATATAAAAATCAAGAGCATCTTCAGGAAAGTGCCTGCCTTGTTGAGAACTTTGCGAAGATCCTGTTTCTCGTGACAAGAATGTGATTATTTATGAAAAAAGAGACATGCAAGTGGTGGGTGAATAAACGTTTTTGTTGATTTCTTGAAAACTAGTAATAACTTAAGACCAAGATTTTCCTTGAAAGTGCTTTTTTATAAAGTTAAACCAAAACGGAATGCTCCAAGGAAAAGTCCTCTCAAAATCAATAATTTATAGAAGGACTTGAAAGTTGCAATATTTATGAAATTTTTTCGTGTGTTAATATTGGTAATTAGCAGACAGGTTTAAAGTCTTAGGAAGATACCGACCTTTGCAGGTCATGTACTACAGATCTGACAAAGAGTAATATTTCTTTGTAGTGAACAGTGGATCAAATACTGACTTCAGCTGAAGCACAGAACCAATTTTAGCTGAGAAGATTCTGTCGTGGAGATGACTGAAGGCAAGCTGCAGTCTTCCTGGGTCTTTCAGACCTTAGACCAAGGCTGAAGGACTGGCAATGTGTAAAAGGTGATTGAATTCATTATTATGGAACAGCTGTGGGATAGGCCTAACTAACCCTGTTTCTGCAAAGTCAATTTCCACAATATAACAGCACTGAAATGCAAAGCTGGTTAGGAGTGTTTCACTTGTGCATACGTTTATTCAAATGTAGTTTAGTTTAAATCTTAAATCTGCTCAATGAGTTGCTAGTGGTTACAGGCCTGAATTTGCATCACACATTCTCTGTGCGCTCTGGTGCAGTTAGCACCAAGCACTGCCAGAGCCCTGGAGGGGCTTAGTCTCCAATAGCTGCTTGCCTTGTGTCAGCTCGGTGCCAGTAGAGCCCAGCTGCAGCAGCCTGCTTGCACTGATTTTGCTGGTAGCCTTTCTTTCAAACATACACAGATTTTCCAATGTCATTCAAAATATCTCCAAACATTAGAAACAGAATACAAGGTTAAAGCAGGATTTCTTTCCTCTGTCGTTCCGACTTTGCACACTCGAAGAAATTCTCACCCAGTGTGCAAACTTTTTCACTCCTGCTTTATCCTTGCTGTCTTGAGGAGAGTGTCTTGAGGGAGGTCTTCAGAGTTTCCACTTGGGAGCTTCCTTTGGCGATAAATCAAGTAGCTGATGGAGCCACAAAAGAGCTAGGAGCAGGGTGAGAAAGAGTTGATGAGGGCAGATGCTTGTAAGGTGCAGTTAACTTTTTCTGGGTCAAAGCCCCATTTTTACTCTTTCTTTCTTATGCATTAGCCTCTGGGATAAACAATGGCTGCATGAGCAGATGAGGAGTAACACTGTGGTGCCCAGAACTGCTGGGGATGTTTTTGGTCCCCTGGAATTCAAAGCATCTTGTCTTCACAGTTCGTTTACACTCTGAGCCCTGAAAATACATGCATGTGTGCATGTGTTAAGGCTGTAAGCAAACTTTTTCAGTGTGTTCCTGTGTGCAGAGCCAGCTTGTTCATGTAAAGAGAACTGTGAATTCTTCACCAGAGAAAACTTAGACTGAGCTATCCCATGGCAGCATAAAAACCCCACTGCTTTTTGCTGACACCTCAAAGGGGCTCTGCACAAATAATTTTGATTTCTGCCAATGAGCCACAAAACATGAATCTAGATGCTTTGATATGGTTTCCCCTGTAGTGCTGATTACTGAGTTAGTTCTAGCTCTGCATCTGGCTTTTCACAATTAGAATGGTAAAAATGGTATCCAAACTCCCATGAAATTTGAATATGGAAGCTTTTCAGAACAGCTTAAAAAATAAAAAGCTGAACTACCTGAGCCTTCTGCTCTGCTTTTATGCTACCCCTCCCTTGTGCTGCTGAGCAGCATTGTGTTACACCACACTTTCCACTGACATCAGTGGGAATGGGTTTGACATAAAGTCAGCATGAGCAGGGCAGCACACTCTAGTTTGTTGTGCCTGTAATTCATTAAATAGCTTGAATTCTTAGTAGTGTTATTCCTGTCCCTCTTCTTACCCCAGTAGTCTCCTTACCTTCACATTTCATTGCCTCATGGAATATGATGCAAGAAATTACATAACTTTTCCTGGTAAAGCTATACTGAGGAAGAAACAATAAACCAGTTTTTATCTGGTATAGCTTTTGTTTAGTCTACCTGACTTAACACCATGGAAATCACTTGTCTCAGTAGTATTGAGTAAATTTTAAGGACACAGGCTTTCCTTTTGATTTCCGATCCTGTTAAACACAGATGGTCTTTCTGGCCTGCAGTGCAGGCTGTGGGCCAGATCCCTAGCTTCTACAAATTGGTGTTGCTTCATCAACTTCTGCGGAGCAACACTGATGTGAGCTGTCTGGGGAATCTGGCCAATTGGTTTTAATGGATCTGTGCCAGTTTATAGCAGCTGAGGAGCTGTGAGTTTAAGGGCCTTTGTAATTGTAGCTTATGTTCACTGCATAGAAAATGTATTGTCTTCCTTCCCTCTGCCACTCAAGCAAATCATCAAAACATAGAAATATCCCAACAGATCTGCTGCTTCCAGCTATGGGGCAAGCTGAAGAACAGTTCATTGTGATCTTAAAAAAAGAAATCAGGGAAAACTGCAAGTCAGACTCAAGCTGTGAGTCAACATACAGGTAGAAGATAATGTGCTGGTTTTCTGCCCTGTGTGTTTGTGGCCTCATGAGTTTAGCACAGTTGTGATCTATAATGCCTCATGCCATAAACTATCTGTGTGTGTTTTAGATTGGTTGTGTGGTAGTGGAGGGAGAACATGAATAGAAGTCTAACTTGTTTTTCACCTTCTTGTTTACCGAAACACAAAGTGTGGTTTTTTTCTCTGTACCTTAAACAAAGAACATGCATTAAGCCTGATGGCAGCACAATAGTTAAGATGAAAGTTAAAGCTTCATTTACAAAATACTGAAGTTATTAAGGCCCAAACCTTCTGTACATCCCTGTCTCTTCCCTGTGATTGATTTCTGTACAACCAACCAGGAGTGTAAAGCTTTTCGGGAGGTGGTGACAGCAGGAAACATTATCTCCATGGTATTGATGAGGAAAGAGTAACTTGCCAAAGGTCTCACAGGAAGTAATACTTTTATCTGGACAGCTTATTCTGTTGGTTGTTTCTGCTTTTCATCTTTCCCCCCCCTTGTATTTTGCTTGCCTCCTATTCCCTTTTCAGACATATCTTTGTATTCAAGGTTCTTTGCATTCTACTTCTGTCCTGCTTAGGGTGTGTGTAATTTAGTCTAGCAGAGTTGATCTTTGCTTCCAGCCAGGTCATGACTTCATTTTATGTTCCCACTTGGAAAATTTTCATGCAAGCACCCTTGTGTTTTCTCCCCCGCTTGTGAGAAGCTGCTATAAACAACTGCAACGTTACCCCACTGTTCTTCTGCAAAACTCTCCTTTGTCCTGCTGTCCTCCAAAAATGTCAACACTGTTGCTGCTCAGCGGCAGGTGGTGTTTTGTTCCAGGAAGGTAAAAGGGGCTACTTGAAATTTCAACAGGTTCTTGAACTGTCAGAAATTATCTCCAACAAGTTCTTCTGGTGCTGCCCATCTTCGTGGGTGGCTTCTCTGCTCTCCTGGCTGCTCAGGATGCTATGTGAGAAGTCCTCATTCCTGACTGCATCCCATGTTTGTACCAGGTGAGCAGCTGCTCTCACTATTACTAGCATTATCTCATTATTTCGTTTTATGCTTTTTCCACCTGTATCCATCTTATTTTCTCATTTTCTACCGCTGTTGAGTGAAAGCCTTTTTTACAGCAGTTGGTACAACAAGGTGCCCATTTTTGACTCCCATGCATTATGACTCAGAGGTATTAGTAATGGATAGAAGACCTCAGGCATTATAGTCCTGCACTTCAGCCTTTAGATGTTTGATCTCAAAAGCCCACTTTCCTATTCTTGTATTTGTTTTAATGTGTGTCTTTTAGAATTGAAGTTTCCAAGAAAAAAAGTGAGAAAACATATAGCAGTGACAAATTGTTTCCTCCTTTGTGTATAAATGTACTAACAAAAGAGCAATAATGTGTTTCACAGGTAATGCATCTCTAGCAAAAAGGTTTCCCTACAGGAATCTGTTAACATTTTCATGGTTGCTAGAAGCTGAGTGCACACCATTGTACTTATCCCTTGTAGCCAGGTGTAGATGAGGAAAGAAAATATTTTAAAATGGCTAAAATCCATCTGCTTTTTGTTAGGCTGATGGAGTTAGGTTCTCATTTACACTAGTTTCCCCTTGCTTTAATTCATTGACCAAGATGAGTTACTTTCCCCATATGTCAATGTGATTTTATTCTCCTGTAGCTTCTTTTGCCGCTATTCCAAGGGGCTTCCATCTGCTGACCAAATGTTTCTGGATTTCAAGGTGTTGCTTTCCTGTATCTGCCAGAATACAGGAGGCAGGTTAGGTTGTACCAAATGCTGTTGTGTCAGCTTAGGGAAGACACAGTGGTCGAAGGCCCTTTGCTGCAATTTGAGGTAGGGCAATCTGTACTAAATGGCTTTTTGGGGTATAGCTACACAGTTCTCTGTTGGAGTCTGGGTCATACTGACAAACGTGCTCTTCTGCTGGAGTCGTGAATTGAACACTGTAAATCGTACCGGAATACAGACCTCTGCTGGCACATGTGCTGGGGAGGGGAGGTGACTGATTTGCCCTGTCACAAGGTGACATCTCTTCAGTGCCAAATCTCTGTTGCCTGCACCTGTCTTCAGAGCAGCTGACTGCCACAATCTCCTCTTCTAAAAGGAAGAGTTGCTCCTTCACAGTTCCTGTCAGGTGCATGTCACCTCCGGCCTGACAGTAATTGGGCCTTTGAGAAGTCCCAGGGGACAGGAATAGCAACATGCAGTGAGACCCCCTAACCATGAGGTTTCGAAGGGACAAGGATCACACAGTGGATATCTGTTTTGTTGTGCTGGGGAGATGAGTGTCTCTGGTTTGTTTTTTTTTCTTCCCCTGCATTCCTAGAAATTGTTCCAGTGCAGTTAATGCTTTCCCTCTCTCCTTGACCTGCATGTATGAGCTAGCTCTACATAAGCTAGACCAGCTGCTCGCAGCCTGGGGTAGGAATTTTGTGGTGCTGGGAGATTAAATAGTTTATTTCTTATGCATCAGGAAGAGTTCTCAGTGTTAAGTCAGCTGCGCTTTTTAGGTGACAGCTTTTACCTTATGCTAATGGGTGTTTTAAAAATAGCCGTTGTTAGACTCTAATTGCTCTGTGGGACCGTTTAAACTTCTAGCATGCTTTTACTGTGATTTTGTGTTCAGGCTTTCCGGTTGCTGCTGTGTTCTTCTTTTTCGGAGGCTTCACATTTCACGTTTCTCCCATTGCAGAAAGACAGGTTCTGTCTTGGAACTGTTCAAGACCACTGTTTTCCTCTAAGAGTTGTGGATTTTCTTATAATTCCTTAAACAAGAACATGTGGCACTTCAGATGCTGTGCTGACCTCTAGTGACAAAGGCAGAAGAAAAAGTATCATCTTTGCTATTAAAACCTGTGAACCGCAGGCTTCCCCGGAGCTCTCTTTTCTGTAGTTTTCATCCCAAACAAATTATAAGGGCTTAATTTCTCTTACTCTATCTCCAGGTCTTTATATTTGCTTATATTTCTGTCCAGTTGTTGAACAGGTGGTGCTGTCAGGTCTTCTGCTGGTTGTGCAGTGGGAGAATTCTATTAACTTTTGTTAATATTTATTAGTTACAAAATTAATAAATTTTGCAAGCTGTTGATACTTCATCCCGTTTATGATCCTACAATAAAATGCTTTGTATAAAGAGAACTTAAGCCCCCAAACCCAGAGTTTAAAAAGTTTGGCTTGACTCTTACCATTTGCCCTTTAATTGCAAGTACATTTCAGTTCATGTTTCATGTTGCCAACAGGAGAGTTGGAAGGGTTCAGTGAGGTACTACTTGTTTTAAAACACAGACAAAAATTATAATTAGCAAATTTCTCCAGTGTGCTAGATCTCTTTCAAAAGGTTTTAAACACTTTATTCCTCACAGTTTTGAATTGTTTTATTTTTCAAAATTTTGAAGTGTTAGAAAATTGCTGTAGTTCTTAATATATCAGGAGCACAGTTACTCCCTATGATGCGAGTTGCTGAAGTCAGTGTAGTTACACCAAAACTAGGTGGGAAAATGTTAGTGTAGTGATATTAACAGATACTGTCAATTGAACTTGTACAGAAGAATGAAGAGATGACAGTGGAAATCAGAGAACTAGAACAGAGACATTAGAAGTATAAGGGAATCATAGCGAGAGCTGCTGCAGGGACCTTTTATTTGGTCTGCCCTAGAGGCTGCTAGACCATGTGCAAGGAGCTCTTGCTCAAGGTCCTTGTCCTTGAGCCCTGTATGCTACTGAGTCTCTTGGAGCTGTTTTGAGTTAGGTGTTTAGACAGGCGAAAGACCTATAGTGTTAGATTTTCCTAGACTGTCTTCCTTGTGGTGCACGTTTGCAAGTGTTTTGTTAGGTCTAGTATGTGGTAGATGTAATGTTTTTAGCAAACAGTCAAACATAAACGAAGTTTTACTGGATGAAGTAAGGGCCAGCTTGGCTAAAAATAGTTATTGCTGCCTTCTGGTGGAATAACCCAATACCAGAACTATTACCAGATGTGAAATTAATATATATGTCTGGATGCACTGTGTATTGTTTCATGCAATAATGAAACCCTCAAAAGCTCCCTATCATCTGTTTTGGTTTGTATTCAATGTACTGAAATGAACTAATATTGCAATGAATAATATAGTTGATGTAGCTCCTTTTTTTTTCTCTTCAGCTTAAGGGAATTTTAAAATAATAATTCTCTATTTTTCTTTAGTTTTTGGAAAAAAAGACATCTAAGCATGAGCAAATGTGAATCAAAATTCCGTGTCCATTCAGCTCACTGTTGTGCAAATGAAAGGATTTCCCTTTCCTGTTTTATTTTTGAAACTTCCTTATTCCATGTTTGCTAGTTTGGTGATGCCGCAGGCCAAAGAAGAATACAGCCATTGCTAAAAGCATACTTGAAATTTCTTGCTTATGGTAAAAGAAGGAAAATGAACACGTCACATCTCAGTGGGTAGTTTTGGGAAGAATACGAAGTTGACTTGGTGGTGGTGGTGCCTTCTGTTTCTGTGAGGAGAGAGATTGCTGTGACGGATGTGATCAGTTTACCTTGGGGGAAGATTTTTCTAAGTACCGGATAGTAGCTATCAGTTTCACCACATGCCAAATCTGTATTTAGAGACTGAAAACTACTTTGTGGAGTCCAGGGCCAATGAACAGGAAGGAATGGGTGCATGAGATGCTGAGGCTTTAGGTCATGAGCAAATGACAGGATGTGCTGGAGGTGAAAAGTAGAAGCAGGACTGCAGTGAGGACTGGCCCTGGAAAGGGGTAGTGAATGGGACAGAAAGTGGGGAATGCTCTTGTGGCCGGAGCTGGTCTGGATGGCTGCCTGAAGCAGGAAGGGGAGGTAGGGATCCTGAGAATGGTGCCCACTCACAAAGTGACAGGGACCATTTAGATGACACGGAAGTTTAATTCAGTTTTAGGTGGAAACAGACTATATCCTGCTGGGGATTTTGGAACAGGTCCTGCCCACCCTTCTGGGAAGTTACCTCCTGGATGAGAAGTGGCAGAAATTAAACTTTTAATGTGGAAGAAATAAAAAAATCTGCTTAGCTCCACTGAAAACTTTTCTGCCAGAGACATTCCTCATTAAACACGCATGGTGGGATTTTTCAAAAGAGCTTGGCACAGCCTTTGCTCGGCTCCCACTGGAATCTGTGGAGATGCCCCACATTTCAGTGAGAGGACAGCTAAATCAATATGGAGTGCTTTGGAAAAATCCAGCCCAGAATGGATCCTGGCGGTGTGAGCAGATAGGGATTGGAGGTGATGCTGAAATTGTCACGTAGAAATTTTCCATGCTGGCTAGCGGTATCCTCTCCATCCCCCTTGGTTCAGAGCTAATGGAAAGCAGTGTGGGCAAAGCATGACTTGAGGGGAAGGGAAAGTCAGTGTAGAAAGAAATAAGAATATCCTAATTTCCTTCCTCCTCTGTGTCTTTTGTCAGGACAAAAACTTTACTGCATAACTTCCCTTCTACCTGAGGTTACCACTTAACTCTTCCGGAACATATTGGTTGATAACAAGCAACAGTGCACATCATTGTGCATAATGCTTCTTCTGGATGGGATTCTCCTAAGATGGACTGAGCAGATGGGTGTTCTGTGTTCTCCAAAGTGAAAGTCATGCTCCTGGCACGTGCTCAGGTGTGGGAGAAGAAGGGCAAGGGGTCACGTCCCCTCTGTCAGGTTCCCTGTCTCACATAAGGATTGGGAGCAGAGGCTGCTGTGTCAGGTCACAGCCTCCTCTCATGGAAAAATGTAGCTTGGAAGGGACCGCTGGAGGCCCCTAGTGTGATCTCCTGAGGTTGCTCAGCTGCTGAGGCACAGAGGTATCTTTCCAGCCCTACAGCTTCAGAGGGAGGAGAACAGAGCAATCACAGGCCCCAGACACAGCTGAGACAGAACATGCACCCTCAAGACTTCATAGGAGTCTCTGAGTCAAAATACGTATCTGGTGATTCAGTGGTCTTGAAGGATATCTGACATGTGGCTGACATCCTGCATTTCTTTGGTTTACATCATTCTTTCCCCACTGGATAGTAAAATCCCTTATTAATGCAGGTTGTCACAGGATAATCCTATTTCAACACATGTTCTCTTTTTGGTACATGGGCACTCAAATGGTAAAGGTTGGTGGGGGTGGAGTGGTGTTGGGGTTCAAGAGCTTTCACAGATTGGTGTGCAAACACAGTCTGTGTCAGCTGTGGAGGTGGTACCCCAGGAGGGTCCAACTTTTCTAGTTCTGCTGTGTGGGGTTTACTCCTGCAGGTGAATGCAGTGACTGTAGTCCTTGGCATTCTCCCAAAGAATGTTGTTACTCTCTCACAAGCTGACATTGTCACTCATGGGGAAGCCTTCAGCAAATGGCTGATTTTCCTCATTGATTCACTCTTAGTGATTCTGCTTCTCTTTTGGACACATCACTTAGCTTCCCTCAGTAAATTTCAGATCTGATAGAAAAAGCTGTGTAAATACCAAATAATGATCTCAAAAGTGAGCAGTAGCCTCTGTGACACCCAGCAATTCGCCTCTTCTTTGCTGAATGGCTCCTTAATAGCTCCTGCGGCCTGCTTGGTGTTGGCAGAGTCCCCAGCAAGTACAAACTACTCTTCAAAGTGGGTGGCATTATTAAAAGAACAATACAGCAGTCTCTTCTAGAGGCAGCAGTGGGGTTTTTAAGTTTGCTGTGCACTTTGAAGGAATGCACTCTGGTTTAATTGCTGGCCAGATCAGGCCCGCGACATGCCTAATGGGGCCTGTCACCTTTCCTTTTGAGAAGTTAGGAAAGAGTGCCAAAGCCAGGAGCCCCTCTGCTGCCAAACTCAGATTCAAACCCCCATGAGGGTAAGGATCACTGTGAGCTAATACGTCATGACACCCACTTTGGAGCCTTTAGCATTTTAGGACTTCTCTTAGGGATTTATCTGTGTGTCAGTTGCCACTGACTAGCTGAATATTTGTCATGACTGCCAGTTTTGCCTCTTGGATTGAAATGATCTGTCCAGCTGTGACTGTTTTTTCCCAAGGAATGTTAGTGCTCACTTTGAATATTTTTAATATTGGCTAATTTTTCACTGAATAGCATCCCAACATGAAAGTATCTATTCATATCAAATGTCTTTCTAGCTGAAATGTGTGTAGTGCTTAGTTCTGTAGTAACTTCAGTCTCATTAACACAGCAGCATTATAAGGGAACTAGCAGAATTCAGTTCCACCATGTCAGCAATTTTATTTTTTGTAGCAAGGAAATGGCTGGCTGAAAAAGGACTAATTTTTTTTTAAAGGGTCCATATGGATGTAAAAAGTATTGGTGCCATTTGGTATAAATTGTAATCAGTTCCAGACTCTGCTGCACTCAGAAACTCGAATCATGGAATTGTATGTGGTGGTTTCAGTATTTTGAGGGCTCCCACCTAAACCACAGCTCTTGTAAGAAGTAAATGGCTACATCCATCGTGTCCAATCCGTCGTCTTAATTATGTTACAAAAACATTTGTTTAACTATGAATCAAAATTGTATTCCTAATCCCTGCAGCTTTTCAGGTGAAATGACAGAACCAGCCTTGCTACACTGGGGCAAAGTAGGTGGGCTCCAGAGGCTGAGGTCAGATGGGCTGAATTTCACTTAATTCCTTCAGTTGTGGTTCCTTTGTTAAAGCATTTCTGAAGGGCTGGAGCCAGGCAACGTGGAATACTAAGCACTGGGATCTAAGTGGAGTTTAGGCTGTTTGGTCTGCTTTTGGCTCCCTGTGTGTGTTTTAGGGCATATTAGAGGTAAAAGAGGCAAAAGGAAAGGCAGAAGCATGCACAAAGTATGTTGTTTGCTTATATAGTGTCTGTAATAGAAGAGTGTGGCTGTGATGAGGACATGGCTTTTGAACCAGAAGAATGTTTTCAAGCTTCATTCAGGGTTTGGGTCAACTGCTGCCCTCTTGAATCAGGCAGAGGAGATGGAAGGTGGCTGGACACACCAAAACCTCTTTTGTGAATTGCTGGCAACAGAAATTGATAGGCCAAGAGGCCACTTAGGCTTAGGTTTGCTGGTTTGTTTTCTGTGGAACCAGAGCTAGCGTATGCCATCTCTCTGAACCTAGAGGTAGCTTTTAACCCCGTGATCAATTTCAACCATGTGTGTAAGGCAAATGAGACGATAAGGCCAGTACAATCTGAGGTCTGTGAAGTCTGATGAACAGCTAGGGACAAGTGACCCAACTAACCCTCCCTGCTGACAGCATGGACAACATTTGGTTTGGCAGCAGTTGTGTCAATGCATCTGCATCCGTCACCCTATCATGGCACCCACAGCTGCAGACAGACCGGGTGCTGCCTGCGCTTGTTCAGAGTGGCAGAGATGTAAGGAGCTGGAGCTTGTTTGCTGAGGAGAGTTACGAGGAAAGGTTATAGGAATTCAGGCTTCATTTTAGTTTTGTTGCTCATGGAACAGCTTGGGTTTGGGATTTTTTTTTTTTTTGTCTGAAATAACACAAAGTAAGGGGGTCAGAGTGTATATTGTCTGAGAATGGCAAAGTCCCAGGCTATTCTAAATTTGTTGTTTTAAAAAGATGTAATAAATCAGCAAGGAGCCAATCTTGTGTCTCAGAATTACATGTTCGGTACAGTTTTTGTCCCCAGGCGAAGACTTCTAAGGGTACTGACATTCAAGTGTTATTTCCTCAGCTGTCATACCGGTGTACTGCTATTTTAACTCCCTAGCTGGGGAAGGAGTGAAGGAGTACTGGGATGTTGAAAATACGAGGCTGTGATGGTGACTGCAATGGCAGCTTTGGGGCCTAGGCTGTTCTTCAGAGGTGAACAGTTTCTGAGGCAGGAGGAGGCTGTCTGGAGGTGGGAGTGGGGGGAGGACCGTCTTGTCTATGAATTTTCATGATAGCTGAAAGCAGACCAGAGCTCATCTTGAACCCTGTAAAAGGTCGTAACTGTCACTTTGGTTTTTATTAAAATCATAGGATTAACCTTAAGCAGGACAACTAAGAGCTCTTTAATTATAGAATTCCCTAGTAAGACCAGACCTACCTTCCTTCTTTCTTCCTTAACTGCAGCAGGTAAGCAAGAATTTTTTTTTTTTTGTAATTATAGATGAGCTCTAGTGTTTGTAGTCTACCTCTTTTGACTGAGAAGAGCAACTGGCCCTCCACCCCTCTCCTTAGTTCTAGAAAAGTCAGGGGAGTAGGACACTTTACAAAGAGTCTCTTCCTTAAAGATCCCTCCCCCCACAGTTTTATTCAGAAATTTTTCTTGCATTTTATCATATAATCAGATCTTAAACATACAATATCTTCACTAGTCCTAATGTCAAATTCCAGCAGATAAAGAGGAGGGACCCTGGGAAGGACAGATACTTCTGCACGTTAATAGGCACATGAGCTTTAAATGAGAGCTACTGAGTGCACAGTACTGAAAGGAATACAACTTACGTTATTTTTGGTTCAGTGGCTGACCTAAATATTGGAAAAGAAATTTGATTCAGAACCAAAACAAGTATTTATTTTTTTTGGTGAAACAAGAAATAAAAATCTAATTTTTGGACAATTGGACCCACTTTGACTCACTTTTTGAAGTCTTATGTTATCCTTTTCCTTTTAATGCAGGGCTGGTCTAAAAGACACAGCAAAAATGTTTCATTTGGAAAATACCAAAAGGACCTGTTTTGGGATTTCCAAAGCAAACTCTTTCACTCTGGAGAAGGTCAAAGTGAAACATCTGTCATTCTCCTAATCTCCTTCTCTCCTTCCATTGAAAAATAGAGCTGATGGGAAGGTACAGTTCATCAAGAAAAGGAAATTCTCCCCCTTCTCTTCAGCATTTTCTGAAAACCAGGCTATCGTACTGAAGAGCCTTATTTGCAGATTTAGTGGGAAACATGCCTAAACCAGGAAAGAAAAATTCCATGGGAATCACCTTCCAAGTCAAACAGTTTCTGTAGGTCTGTGTTTGAAATCTTCCCTCTGGAAGCCTAACTTCAGGCATTAACTAATTCAGATTCTGGTCTTACTAAAACAGCATGAGAAGGAAAAAACAGCCAGACAACTCCCTATAACTATTGTAACGTAATGTAAATTAATTCTAGTACTGTAAACACGTGAGGGGTTGATTCTTGTAACAGAAACACCAATAAAAGAACAAAAATGCCTACAAGTAGTAAACAGCTTTTTTCTAAAAAAAAAAGGTGATTTTATTGAGTTTTAATATACAGCTTTAATATGTTAGGGTAATCATACGAGATCTCTCTTGTCTTCAATTTACACATTACAATACAGACATGAGCTAAAATCTTTTGTTTTAATGTACAAAAGGAATCCAATGTTGTCCACTAGCAGCTTTGAACTTGGCAAGAAAGGTTCTAAAGACTTTAAGTGCAGTAACAACCATACAGAATACAAAATGAATATAAAGACTTTTTGCCAATGTATATAAACATTTGAAAACAAATGGTGCCTGCTCCACAGGGCAGACAACTAGCAAATTAAAAAAAAAAGTCACTGACCAATGTTCCAGAGAAGGAGGAGCATTACCCTGTGTAACAGTTTTTATAAAATGGCCTAAGAATATCTGTATCATAGAATTTGTACTGATCAGAAAAAAAGTCTGAAAAGAAAACAGTAGGCAAGGAACTGAACAATCAAAAAATGACATAGTAATATAAAATATTTCCATCACTATTTAAATGTCAAATTAATCAAGCAATAGTAAAAAAAAAAAACCAAACCCAAAACAAACCAAAAAACCAAAGCTTTTCTGTTTAAAATAACAGCACTGTTCTTGCTTATTTTCAAAGATTTTTTTTTTTTTTTCTTATGAACACACTATGTACTAGATTGTTTCTTTCATACAGAGTAATGTGTCCATTTGGTCTGTCACTTCAGTGAAGCTGATATATAATCAGCCCATCATGTCTCACCTTTGACACATTGTAATGCTTTTCTCCCATTATGTTTGGTGCATTCTCTTCTCAAGTTAAATACTTTTCTTCCTTGTCTTTATACAGTGCAGAATATATGGGCTTAGGATATGGAGATTTTTCTCTACTCCAGTTCACTGTCTAGTTCTGAGTTCAGTGGTGTGCAGTAGTTTGGCTTGTCTGAAGGTACATACCCTGGGAGACACAAGCACTTGTATGAACCTTCCGTGTTAATGCATTTGGCATTCTTGCAGAGAGACATCCTGTTGTTCAGCTCGTTGCACTCATTCACATCTGCAAAAAGGGGAAATCAAAAGACATGTACTTAAGTCTGATGTGTAGGTAAAACTCATTTATATTTCCAGCATTGTCAGGAGTAGAACATGCTGTATGAACACACTGAGAAGTTTATTTTCTTTCAAATCAGCTGGAATTAGGCTGTAAGAGATGAGCTGGGAAGAAGCGGAAGTTATCATAGGAAATCAGTAGTGTATTAAATGGCCTTAAACTGTTAGATTACCAAGTCCAACTTAAGCGTAAGCTGGAAAACAAAAATTTAATAACCACTTACAGGTTTTTATCTGATGACTGAAAAGTGGCTTATAAGAAAGAAGCTCCAAGTTCTTAGTATAATATCTGTATTGTAAAAAATCAAATACTTTAGGAGCTGTTGTTGTTGTCAACTAAATAGTTGTGAACAGCAAACTACCTGCACTCAATATTGTGTAGCATTGGCCTGAAATACACAGGAGCTGCATCTTTTCTCACTAAGGAGACCAGCTTGCCATGAAGTCCTAAAGATTACAAGGCATGCAGGCAGCTTGTCATGATACAGCTGGGAGACCTCACCTGTGGGTTATTAAGCATAATGCTAAAGCAAGGTTAGTACAGGCCTTAAACTGAAATATCCATGCACAGCCTTTACTAGGCTTCTACACTGAGGGGTGTTGTTTTGCTTCATCTTCTCACTGACATTTGCTGTTCTCATGTTCTGTTGTTTTAACTGCAGACCTAGTCATTAGATGTCCTGGTTAGTAGTTATGCAGATTTACTAGTCTGAGAGTGAGAGAAACAGTTGAGCCTTTTGACTGTTGAAATCAGTTAGAATCAGGGGCCAAACCCCACCAAGTGGTTATCTGCATATTTCAGCAGATTCAGTGGTGATTCAACCGCTCTAAAAACCTGCTCCTAAAATTACTGTTCTACTCTGGATCCAGTTCCATCCTCTTAGGTCTCTAAAGCCTTTGAAAAACATTTGTTCTGTATATTAGTATTAAGTTACTGATAGAAGTTTAAGCTTCATTACACGAATGTGTGTCTGCTCATTTCTAGGCTCTCAACAGAGCTGTAACGACCAAGATGAACTAAGAAACACCAACACAGTTATTTCTGTAACAGTATTTACTGGCCTTTACGGTAAATCAAACAAAGCTGGATTCCTTAATGCAATTCAGGTGATCATCTCTAACCCCTTTGTTCCAGCCCCTCCTTAGGTCAAGTGACTGAGTAAACTGACAGACTAACAGAAGAAGATGAAGAATTATGCTGTCCTCACCAACACAAGTCATTTTGGCCATGTCCAGGTGATAACCGTCAAAGCAGTCACAGGTGTAGCCTTCCTGGACTCTTACACATCGGCCATTTTCACATCCATTCAGAATACCACATTCTTCTGCTTGCAACTCCTCAAAGCTGTTCAGAAAACCTGGGTGGAGAAAGAATTGCAAACAACTAAGTTACAGAGCTGTTGAATCAGTATACCCAAATGTATAGTGAGAGCCTGAAATTCTCTGAGGAGTGTACTGGAATGTGACTTGACTTTGCAGAAAATAGGTCAGCTTTAGCAGATCTGCACCATCTGGAGTTTTAAATGCACTAGAGAAGTGCTGTGATATGTTTCAAGATGAAAACTGAATAACTTTGTGAACTCTGAACTTTTTAATTTGTGTTAAAAATCTGTGATTTTTTTTGGTAAAGGAAACTGCATAATTTGACAGTATATTTTTTAAAGGATAAATCAGTGTTTTCTAAATAGTACCTTTTATTTGAATTGTTGTGTGTATTAACCTTTATGGAAACAAAGATAAGAAATGGTAATGCAGTTTGGAGTAAAAGTTTCTTAAAACTGTATTCTAGAAAAACAAGGTGTGTGTCGGGGGGGAAGAGATGCATTCTAATTTATCTAGAAGAAAACATATTAAAAAAAAAAATCAATCTCAACTGCCTTAAGGAAAGTAAGAAGACATCAGAGACTGCTTTCCTGTTGTGGTTTTGGTTAACAACCCTTTGGCTGGTACTTCAGCAACTGGTGCCAGTACAAATACCTATAATCTACCAGTTGCTCCTTGTCATAATTCTAGATGGTGAGTAGTCAAAGCTAAAGAGCTGTCTTCGTATTCAGTGGTTTGTACAATGCCTTTTATGCTCCCTGTCTTAGGGCCTTTTTGACAGTTACGCTTTTATGTATAAGGAAGGATTTATACTTTAAAAAGTTGTCATTTTTACATGTTCAGAGATTCTCTCTACAATTGAATTGCTCCTGTTAGTCCTGCACAAGTTTTTTCACTGGCTTTCTATTCGTGGAGCAGTGATGTAACAGGACTGCAGATGGCAGCCCATCACATCAAAAACACTTTTGAGGAAAAAGTTGAGAACATTTGAGAGTTGTAGGTTTACCAGCATAATGAATATATAGCATAGAAATGGAGGGGAAATTGGAGCTGGAGTAGAATAGAGTAGGATACATCTCCCCATCTGCCTCATAACATATAATTAACATAGCGACTCCACAAACAAACCATTGGTTTATCTAAAACCTGTTTACTGATTTATATTGTTGCAACAGTTGTGATATGTAGATTTGCAAAGCTACCTAGGAATATGAATTTCTCTCTTTCCCTGTGCTTGTTCTCACGTCTTTTTATATTTACTCCATCCTGTCTTGGTTCTTGAGGCCCTCTTTTCTCTTTTCCTGCTTTGCCTTTCCTACTCTGCCCTTTCTGTATCATCCTCCATTTACCTTCTGTACTGTTATTTCCACTCCCCCTCTCTCTGACTACATACATTGTTTCTCTCCTGGATCTTGTCTAGCATGGTGGGATTCTTAGTAAGGATCATGCTGGTCAGTCATACACTGAATAAATTCTGGAGACACTGAACACATAAGTACTTGCTGACATATGCCACATGTCAAGAACATATATAATACATAGGATGTATACAAGTGTACATTAACTGGGAAACATAGTCTTTTACATAACCTAGTAAATCACATCTCAGTGCAACAGTACTGAGGAAGTTGAGCAGACTGTCATGATGTATGGGAACAATGTAGTAAGAAACTTGACCCAAGTTTCCTTATGTTCTCAAGTCCTCTAATAAAGCTTGCAGAGGGCTCATGAGGATCCTTTAAAGTGAAGATCTTTGCTAATTTAGAAAACAGTGCCAAGAAGGGGAAAGGTGCCCCCCCCCCAATATTTTTTAAATAAAGAAAAGGCATCATTTATTTGACATACAGTGTATATGTATGTGCATGTACATAGACATATATACACACATATATACATATTTTTTCTCTCCCTCTCTCATAAATACAGTATGTTGTAATTTTAATTTAGCTGAGGCTAAAATACTTATCACTCACAGCAAGTTCTACTTCACAAAATATCCTCCTTCAAAACAGCTGGATGAGACTTGGGTTGTAATTCTAATAAGCATATTTGGTTCTGTAGAAGTTGATTGCACACAGGTGACAAATATTACATTGAAGTACATGGCCCTGCCAAGGAATGGGAGATAGTGTTGTATTCCTCATACAGACCACAGCAGGATTGTGACCTTGCAGTCTTTGATGCCCTAAACGTGTCAGAGACTATGGCTCTTGATCAGGACAGAGTCATACTGTTGTGTGCTTTGGGGTTTCTTATGCATTTGCTTGCCACTGTATCTGATTCAGTGATAGGATAGGAGGAAGAGACATGAGCTCTTAAGCCTCTGTCCCTAAGACAGTCGACTCAGCTGTGTATTCAAAACTGTCCACTATTTTATTGTATTTATTTACCACTGCTTATAATTTGTGAAGTGCTTCTCTCCCAGTCAGTATTTTATCAATCACATTGGTTACCCAGTCATTTTTCTGGGCTTTTCATTGTGTTTGGTAGTTATCATCTGTGTGACATTTCAATTAGACATCAAGTACTGTTTAATTAAAATCATCTAGATAGATATAAGGAAATAAGACATTTCACAATTCTGTGTAGAGATAGAAGGCCATGCAGATGCTAAACAGTAATGAACTCATTATCCTGATTTGTGTAGTTCTGTATAAATGCATAAAGTGCAATATGCGCAAGAAATGCATACCACCCTTCTAACAATGTGCTGTAATGCTCCTGCCCTGTTTTGACCTATTACTGTTACTTTAAAAGTAACTACTTGTACAGGAGAAGCACTTTGGGAAGGAATGTAGTGGCAACTTGTAGGCCATGTGTATAAAGCAGAGGAAGTTACCAGTTTCTTCTGATACCTCCACTTTTGTTCTCTGAAACTACGACAAAATATGCTAGACCTGTACAGGGTGGCTGATTTTGAGGAAGATACTGAGGATCTGTAAGCATTTGTTTCCTGCAAGTCTTAGCAGTGAGCTGGGCCAGACCGGTAAAGAACCCTGATATCCTGAAGTACAACTCAGATACTGTATACAATCCCTCACACCCTGCTTGGCAGGCCATTCCATCTAGCCTGAAGGCTATATGAATGCATAGTCTCTGATCATACTGTGCTGTACATTTTCTCTGTTGAGCGAGAACAACTTGCATGCTCTCCGTTTCCCCCATATAAATTCTGCTGGAAAATCATGGAAAGCTGGCATGAAGGGATTTTTTTTTTCCCTTTAAACTAAATGCACTCCGAACAAATCTGTCCCATGCTCCAAAGGAAAATTAATTTGTGAGAAGGAAAACTGGCAATCCTTCTGACCTTTAGCTGTAATCTGTTGGTAAATACAAATTTAGTACACTTGGCACAAACTATTTCACTATATTAAAAATTAATATTATACTGTGAGCCCAACTGGACTCTTATACAACACTGGCTCTTGAACCAGAACACCTGACTGAAAGCTAGTATCATAGGAATAACTAAAACACAAATAGGCCACATTACTCAGAAGCAAACAGAAGAATAAAGCCAGCTACAGGGAAATAATCCAAGTTACAACCCTCATTTCAAGTATTTTACATAACAGAGAAACTTGCTTACGGTCTTCAACAAAATATGGATTAGTTTCTGGAGTGTAGTGCTCATCGAAGTCAACCAAAGCATCTTGTCCATATGGCCGTCGAGATCCTGGAACAGGAATGTTGCACAGCTGGGCATAATCCTCTGAGGGGGGAAAGAAAATAGGATATAAACCTAATCACACTTGTAACACAGACTGCAGTACATTAGTCCTAGTGAGCTGTGGTTCATATTAGCTGGAAATAAATTTATCTTCCTAGAAACACCATAAATCTGCAATTTCCACAAAGCATTCCCTCTTCAAGAAGAATGTCATTAAAATGTTAATGAGCCAAATACAGACTATTAAGTCATAAGAGGGATAACACCAGGGATAGATTTGAGTCAATAACTGTACAAAAAGTTATGGGTCAGGTTCTTCTGGCCTGCATGGGAAGCAAGAGCAGAAGGATGCTGTGTATCCTGCTGCCAATACACCCCTCTCCAGGGCTGTCTATGGTTATACTGCTCATTCTGGTGGAACAAAGGCTATCCCAGGCCATTGTGACTGGTAGCAGAAGCCACCCCAAAGGAAGCAAACTGGAGCAGGTAGGGCCATATTTCTGGCACTGTCAGCCAACCTGCAGAAATCACAGAATGAAAAATCCTTCCAAAATAGCCTGCACTCATCTGCAAACTGCATCTTCAAACCACAGGCTTAAGTATGAATGCTGTTCAAAGCCTCCTTGGCTGTGAACCTCAAAGGACAAGGGGAAATGCACAGGAGAAATAGTTACACTCTGATTTTCTGCCTCTCTCCAATAGCTAGACTACACAAGTTGAAGCAGACCAAAGCAACTTGTCATTTTAGGTGTCAAGAGTCTATGTCTGAAATGCTGATGCAGTTTGATTTTTTTTATTTGATTTATTGTGTCACCTCTGTTTCCATTACCATTTACTAAAATATATATAAGACAATTCATTTAAAAATAGAAATGTTGTTAAACAGCAATCCAGGTGCTCCTTTACTGTTGCTATAGACTATTTAGCATCTGTTTCTGTGAAGATTGCCTGGTGTTCTGAGAATCAGGCAGAGTAAGGACGGGAAAGAAAACCACCAAAAGAGAGAGAGGAAAAAAAGCCCTGAGCAAATACAAAATCCAAGAATTGCAGATGGTTACAGAGCCAGAAACCTCATGCTGTGTAGAACTGTCCCAGACAGCAAATAGTTGGATAAATCCAGACTGCCTCTAGACAGTGCAGCCTCTAGCACAGCCCCGCTTGCTGCCCAGCATTGTAGTATTATTTTCACAGGTAGTATCTCCTCCACCTGGAACGGTTTTATTTTGTACTGAAACCAAAAAAGTGTTCAAAAGTATGTTTGAATTCTGTGGTCAAGAACTTGGCTCTTTGAGAGCATAAGACTGTACAGTACAGGCAAAGCTTGTCTGTGCACATCCAGAACTGTCATGGATGCCAGTCCGAGTCTGCAGATCGAACTCCCCAGAGAACTTACAAATCATTGTAAATCTCACCACCTTCTGCTTCAAATGCAAGGTGATTTCCTCCAATGTGCATCCTCCAGAATATATTTATATACAGTAATTATATTCAAACAACCCTCTCCTCTCCCAGATGAAAAGTACACTGCCCAAGAGAGACATCCTGTGGCACATGAAACAAAAGCCAGCATGCGAAACTGAATGGCATATAGCAAACGTTACTTACATCCCTTAATGCACAGTTTCCCACTGAGGTATATGATAATGAGCATAGTTTTGAGAACTGTCATAGGACCAGAAACACTGTATTCTTCCTTCCCCACATCTAACCTCAGATAACATCCACATATGGGGACAGCCAGGTTATCATCTCATCTCAGACTGACTCCATTGTTTTGCGCTCAGCTACTCATTATGCCCAGGGGCTTTGATACATACACAGAGAAAAGCTGTGCAGAAGTGTAAAAGCACTTTCTCACAGACGCACACAAATGTTCTTGGCAAAGGAAATCTATGCTCTGCTGCAAAATACTAATTCATCTGGCCTGTGTGGAAGAATCCACCGCACAAAAACAGTCAGTGAACAGCAAGAGTACAAGGCAAGCAGGTCTGAGGAATCACTGCTTCTTCCACCTGAATGTGATCTGATGGATGGACAGAAGCTGGACACTGGCTTCTCAGATTACTCAGTGCCAATTTTGCACTTGGTGATACTGGTAGTAGAAACAATGTTTTTCTTCTGAAGGAAGCAGTCAGAACGTTTGAAAATCCATAGAGCTGGAGCTCTCATGTACATGAGAATTGGGTAGTTTGAAGATTGTGCAAGACTATTTTACATTGCACGTTTGCCAACACGAAGTTGTTTATTATCTAAAGAAGAATAAAGAAATGTTGAGAACAGAAACTTGTTTCCTGCCACACTGGTCCTTCGCCAGTCAAGTTCTGGATGTCTGCATTTTTAGGTCTCATTATAAGTAAATTAGTGGCTACAAAATGATGAAGAGCTGTTTTAGGGCATACTGTAAACCTGTTATTTGTTACAAGGAGTTGTAACTACATCAACATCTTCTACAAGACTACACATACAACTGTAATAATCTTAACCTCTTGAAGTCTATTATGCTTCATTAATGATTTGTT
Source organism: Sagittarius serpentarius (assembly GCA_034782735.1). Taxonomy (NCBI): domain Eukaryota; kingdom Metazoa; phylum Chordata; class Aves; order Accipitriformes; family Sagittariidae; genus Sagittarius; species Sagittarius serpentarius. The sequence continues at coordinate 1,206,011 of JAVKLA010000049.1, forward strand.
AATACAGTCTAATCTTTTAATAATTTTTACATTATTTGTATATAGAGCTTCAATACAAAAGCTGACAGCATTTAAATAGTCCTAAGTCACTTCAGAATGTATACTCCTATCTTCCTTATATATAATTTATATAATTGTTTTGATACACACTGTGATGATTTGGAGTTACCTATAATACTCTCTTAATACTGTATGTTCTATTTCGTTGTCATAGTGTAGACTTTATCTCTTGTCTTTTGTAATGTGTTGATTCAGTTGCTAGGTGCTCAGGAGATAAACCCAAGGAGAACAACAGCAACCCACCTAAGAAACCAACAGTAGAAGTTCAGGACCAGTAAGAGTGGCAAGTTATCTATGCTACCTTGCTGAGCTTAGTCTTTTTTTTCCAGGGAAGAAAAGGGTGGGCAGAGAGGAGAGTACAAAGACTGAAAGGTATTCGGGGGGCCACATTCTGGAAAGATCACTAGAACCAGCATTTTGAAATAAGGTAAACTAGAGACCTGGATGCCTGAGAAAAATGAACCCATCAGAGTCCTGCTCTGGAGGATAGAACAAGTTACGGCAAGACAGATGTGTTTGTACAATTTGTGTTGTTTTAAACTTTTCCCCTTGCTATGCTATGCTTCTACAGTTCAAATTAAAAATAGTCTATTTTGAGTCACTGTGCTGTATGCTGGTCACAGTTTTCCAGGGAAGGGAACTAAATGAACAGAGTGCCCTAAGATTTGTGGGTAAAAGCATGACTGGTGCACAGAAAGTTGCAGCAAGTATACAAATGAGAGAACAGCATGATACTGTCCTAGGGAGATGGCAGTAGGAGACTTAGATGAAGAAGGCAGTAAGGGGGCAGAGAGCAAGCGAAAATGTGTAACTACCCCTGAATGACAAAAACATTTTAGTTGTCACAGAAATTAATGCTTACTTTCAAAATAATCTTTCATGTCAAGTAAAATAAAAACCCCTCATTTTCTGTAATTCACCATCAACGATAAAAACTTTTTCTATATGGATTTATTTTCTCTGCTTGCTTATCTCCTGGCTGTGATCAGGGATGATACAATTCAAGAGGAAAAAAAGATTTGTTTTTTTAATATAATTTAGTCTACATTGCTCCATGTGTTTCTAAGTTTTTCTCATAACTTGCAAATGAAGCATTGAGACAACTTGTTGTGTAATTTAGGGTAGCCATTTTAAGAGGAAGCTGATGTATGCTTCCAAAAATGTACAGGACATTTTCTAAGTCAGATGTGTGCATATAGAACAAGTGTGTTAGGGGATTACAGCTAGATGCACATGCGTACTGGCACAGATGTTAGCCGTAATTGGTGATGAAAGCTAGGCTGACAGAGACAATGCATCATTATGGATGGACTGACTGGCTTTTAGTTGCTTGTTAGCACAAATGCAGCTGTGCAAATGTGCATCTAATTTGCATATACAGTTGTACCTGTGCAAGCCTGTGTGGGCCTTACTTGTACCTGGAGGCCTAAAAATCCAAATTCTTTATTCAGAAAAATTACTCCATATTTCATGTATTTAAAACAAAACATTATATGGAAAAGCTTTTCCTGACATAACCATGAAACAACTGCATCACAGCCAATCCTAGCTCCTGCCCATAAAGCAAGCTTTATTTCTGTTCCAGCCTCTCAGAATTGTCACCATCTCACACACGAAAAAGGAGCCAAGCTATCAACACCAAGGCAGTTCCCCCAAATTATTTCAGAATGCAACAGTTTCACCATGGAAGAAATCACTGGAGAAAAAGACAAAGCCAAGAAAGCATTTATTACATGTAATATATGTCCCTTCCCAACCAGAGGTTCTAGAGATCAGTCTGAATTGGTGAAGTTTATGCGCTCTCAGGAGATTGCATCATCTGTGAACCAAACCTCAAGATATTTCTGCTCTACATTTAGATTGTGCTATTTGACAATTTAGATAATTTCTTTGACATCTTCCATGAACAGATGCTGAGGTTTGTGGTGGACAGCATTCACATATATTCTACAACTCTTAGTTCTAAGGAGAAAGGTAAGGGTACCAGTCTTAAAGGATTTTTTTTTTCCAGGAGTGAAGAAGGATATTCATATCCTCATGCAGAGATGCTCTACATGAAATTGCTGAGGAAAAGCTCACAGTGGATGTAAAGTTCTCGTTAAAATTCAAGTAATTACCAACCTGATTATTTCAGAACCTCTTGGTAGTCACCTTTTGTTCCTCAACTAAGGCTGCTCAAGTTTCCTAAAACAATCTTCTCTCTCCTACTGCTCAAGGTGGATTGTTAAAAGTTGTAGTAAGAGGTTGTTTCAGCCACAACTTTGCAAACAGCTTTCTGACTCCTTGCAGACTTCCGTGTACACTTGGAATGTGAGGTTCCATGAGGAAAACCCTTCCAAGGCTATTCTGCATGTCTCTCCTAAACTTCAGAAAAAGCACTGAAAATCTTCATCAACAGAAATGAAAGCACCCAAAGGTCTACACAACTGAGCATAAGACTTTGAATATTCAAGACCCAATCACTGTAATATTTTGAGTCCAAAAGATAATCCATTTGTCTGGAGTCCTTAGCAGAAAGGAAGGAGGCACAATGCCATCCTAAATGGAAAGATGAACAATGGTCTCCAGAAATTAATCCAGTGCCTCCCTGCTGATCTTTACCATCTCAAATGAGGACAGATGGAAACTCATCCTTTACACACATCCGTTTTCCCTGTACTTCCAGATCTTCATGAGTGACATTAGCCAGAACTTGAAGGGAACACCATGTTCTCATAATATGGAAGCTTAGCCCAGAACTAACTCATAATGTTTACAAAGGATACGCAGAGTTCCTTGCAACAAAAATGCAATCCAAACAATCTGTTCTGCCAGAAGGGGTAGAATTTTAACAACTACATGTAGGCATTGCCAAGGGTCTGCACCCGAATTAGTCATCCAGTGTCCCTTTTTAGTCCATGGAAAGGCATAACCACTTCTAGGACACTATCTCATCCTAAAATAGATGCCTAGAACAGGTCAGAGGAATCCAGTGCTCCGGGTACTTATTTCTGTTCCCTCACGGAGGCAGAAACTGGTAGGACCAGCACAGATGTGGGTTACTGTATGAAAAAAAAAAAGTGAAATTGGCCAAGAGAAATCCTACATTATACAAGATCCCAGATAATTCATGTTACCCACTGCCCTCAGCGTTGTCCTAGTCTGGGCTTTGCAAATGCTAAGGTGGAGATAAAGAGAACCATCAAGTACAACATAAGTCTTCAGCAGTTCTTTATGCAACTCCTAGTCCCACAGAACATCTGTAACATCTACTGACTGGAGTTCTACCATTGTCGTTTCTGCAGATCTTCTAACCATAAAGTTGTTCCATAAAACCCCACAAACTACTAGAATTTAAAACTTACTGTAAAAGAGTAAAAGGTATGTATAAGGTTACACAAATAAGCCGGCTGATAAACTGAATGCTGGTGTCCTTTACAGTTGCCTAAGAATGTGTTCATGGCATCATCGTAGTAGTCAGACCACCAACGAGTTCTTAGTTATAAATATAGTGATGTTATAAATATAGTGATGTACCCCCACCCTCAATAAATAGTTCTTAAAACATCTGTTAAAACTGCAGAGTCCCAGTCCTACCTTATTCCCCTTTTTCTATATTAAAACTTCTCCAGGCAGCCAGCTACAGAAGGAGAAAGCACCCTCCTTAACAGATCAGCGTATCTTTAGTTCAGAGGCACATAATTCCACCTCCCTAGCATCCTAAGGTGTTACTGAAGCAAAGGTGGTACTGCACTGCAATAACAGACTCCAAGAACATCATTTTACAAATACAAAAATAGGCAGTCTCCCTAAATTAAACACTGACCCCGGCATACCACCTCACTCAACATTTTCTAACTGTTACTTCTATCTCCTCCCTTCAAATTTTCTGTACCGTGTAACAATACACCTTGTCTAAAATCTGCTCCAGTCCCATGAGAGTGTCTCAGAAGCTTCTGGAGGCTCAGCAGGTTTGTAATTCAGGTGCTACATGTTCAGGTTAACATGAGGTGTATATGGCGTTATTTTGGATTCCAGATTTTTTCAGTCTTGGCCAGTTGCTCTGTTTTCTGGCATGGATGCTTTGACCCAGCTGCTACACCCATTAGTGCCTGTCCTGCTGACAGTTCCTAGAGCATGGACTCTGGATGGAGACAGTTGGGTCTTAGGGCAGTAACAGTAAATTGACAAGGAAGCAGAACTTCTGAAGGCATGTCGTCCAACAAGGTTTTTTTGGGGTGCGTGCAATGAAGAAAGGATGCTTTTCTTTTGTTATCTAAAACAAAAGTATCAAATTTTCTAATTTTCCTCAATTGGTCAGTTATTACAGATTGCAAATGACAAACCTCAAATAACAAGAAGGTTTCTTAAGGATAATTACTAAAAGTTCTTTGGGCAAGTACAGCCTAACACCACCGTAAGTCCAGAAAGAATACATTTCAGTAGTTAACATTTTGGTATTGGATGCAATCTGTGAAAGCCTTTATCTGTAATATGGTGATATAATAAGATCTTAATGTTAGAACCAATGTAATTGAAAACAATCTGTCTTTGTTTCCTTCATTTAATGACAAGGGGCCTACCTTTACAAAAAAAAAATTTGTTTGTACAAGTAAGATGTAATCAATCACACCACTACAGTTCAGGTTTGCACTATTTTCATCAGGACTTTGAACTAGAATTTTGAGTTTGTTCCTTGATGTTGTCATCAAAATACTTACCAGTCTTACTGTTGTTAAGATGTTGCTGTTCAGCTGCAATACTTCAACAGGTGCTACTTATTTTTGTTTCAGGTGCTGAATGTTTAGTGTCATTTTCAATGGGGATTGTTTGATCAAGTACCCATTAGTAGTTCTTGGAAATCTTAGCAACTACGTAAATTCTGTTTTCATGCTGATGAAAGGCTGGATTTCTTTTTCATTTATATGGGTCAATTCTTATAGAAGTTCTCTACCTTCCTGCTAGTTTTATGCTGGATGCTACTTAAAGAGGACATTTAAATCTTGTCATGAAAAATAGAAGTGCTTTCAGGACAAGCTGGGACACAAAAGTCAGAGGTTATTTTTATTAAAGTGTGAGTTTGTTTCAGAAGGGACTTGCAAATGTATCACTTATGGTGGAAGGCCTGTATTTCCTTCTAAGTGCAGCATCTAGATCCTCAATTGCAAGGGGAGTATAAACAAGGTAAAAGGAAGCCATAGGTCAGTGAATGATTCATTCTATGATCCAACCCATTTCATGGTGAAGGTCTTCCGATGATAATGCTTTTCACATCCCCAGGTCTTCTTTAACATGTGTTACAAATCTTCAGAATGCCCCTAACTCGGGAAATAAGGAAACACCTTCAGTAGTAAATCTGGCCAACACAATACACAAGTATTTAAAAATGGAGAAATTCCAGGTTCCCCAGCCAGGACTTGAACCTGCGACCTGCTGGCCCAGAGGTGTGAAAGCACTCTCATGAGCCAATGGTATCACTTTAAGTGCTACAGACGAAAGACATGTCAAATGAATCATTTATTCACTTCAGTCAGTTTTAAATTTTTCTTGGTAAATGTTCCTGAAAACAGAGAAAGACTTCCAGGTTTCTGTGTGGGTGCGTGCACGTGTGCAAGGACACATGAGCATATACCACCTCCCCTAAGAAATGTAAGCTTGCCTGCTTGTCTGACATAATAAAGATTCAATACACTTTTATTTTTTTCAACTATGTTCCAATCTATAAGGATGAATTAAAGTATTTGGGATCAAAGTATGCCTCATAGTTTCAGTTAAAGTAGATACTTTTCAATGCATATTAAACTTCACACAAAAATTATCTTATGTCTGAAGGGAGAAAGATTTTATGATCCAGCATAATGCTCTTCAGCTTTGACTGAGGGTCATCCAAGCGATGTTTAGCATGTTATCCCATCAGAAACCTTCATGTCATTTTTTAAATGAATTTTTCAAGTTTCTTCATAGAGCTGGTTGGGATCTGCACCCCACTGTTGTCACAGGATTGCTGCTCCAGAATCCTTTGGTCCTAATGATCAAAATCCATCTAATTTCAAGCCTAAGTATGTTCAGACTGAACTTTTTCCAATTTTTTCATCACATCAGCACTGTTGTTTAATTTAAAAGCTTGTGCAAATCCTCCATGATTGTGTTGCAGTGGGGAGTCTTACCATTTGCAGCCTTTGTTCTGCATCTAGGTTTGGCTTTTTTCATCTTCCCTTGTAAGGCAGGTTCTCATTCCCTGACCCATCTTGATAGTCCTTCTCTTTTTTTTTTTTCCAAATTTATCCTGCTTTAAATGTAACTAGCTAGAAATCTTCAGAAGCAAGTCTCGTACCTACCTGAACTCTCTCTACCAGGAACAGCTTTCCTTCCTTCTCTCAGGATTGCATGACTGCATGACACAGATGGGTTACTGTCACCATGTGACGAACTTTGTACAAAGAAAAACTCCTTTATTCTGCTCTGTCTTTCCACCTGAGGAGCTCCAGGTCATAGCAACAATTCTTGCTATTAGCTATTGCCCTGTGGTTTTTTTACTATTACATTTCATTCCATTGCAATTGTTATTCTAGCAGGTGGTAATTCAATACCTGGGAATGTCCTCCTATAAGATTTGTTTGACAAAGACATTTCAGAGATTTCCATATCTTATAAATCAAGCTGCTGTCACGCCCTGTTTTTTTCTTCTGTCTCTTTCTGGGGTAAGCATCAGCCAGCAGTTACTCCAGCCAACATCATCAAAATCAGGCGCTTTTTTCAGTTGCTGCACTTCCAAAGCAAACTCAAACAAGTAAGGATATATAAGAACAGGTTCAGGGACCTTGCAAGTAAATTATAAAAACATAAAACCCTAGCAGACACAACCAACCACATTAATGCTTCACTGAGCTTCTCTATGTAGTTTTAACTCCAGGGTTCTTGCTACAAGTAAAACATGTACTGCTTTAGCCACAACATTACGGTTAGAGTAACATAGGCCGAAGTAAAAGTCCAGGTAGGATCAAAATGCTTTACTAGTGTAGCATGGTATTCCTATGTGGAAAACCATATTACTGAAAGACACATTTGTAGTAAGAAAGCTACATCCAAAATAGGCCTTGGAATAGTTTATATGGGGGAAGAAGTTCGTATGGTACCAGCCTGTGTATACCAGGGCTGACATATCTCAGGCACAGCATGACATACACCTATGCTGCTTCCACTGGTCTCTTCTACAGTCCCCAGTCCCCAGAAATAAGTCTGTGTGTCAATGACAACATTTCTCTCTATATCCATTTAGCTTTTGTAGTCACCACAAGAAGAAGCTTCTACCTGAAATATCTTGGAGTAAGATTTTAAAAATATGACTGTCAGTCAGCTTTCTTTAACATTAAGTTATATTCCCTGAAAATTCTTCAATCCTTATTGGTACTCCAATTCCCTTATCTATCTTAAATTGCTTATCTATACATTTCATAATAACTGAGCATATAGCTATATAATAACAACTCAATTCTTTGGTAGGTTTAGTGATTCTAAACCACAACTTACCAGATCCTTATCAAGCAAATGCATCTAATTGCAGCCAGTCTGGCAGAATATCATGCTAAAAAATGCATCTGAATGTATAATACCAGTAACAAAAATGCAAACCAGTTATGTAATCTGTTGACTATCATGTGTGTGTGTGTGCACATCAACTGCATCTCTATTTTCATAGATGGTTTTTAATTTGTCAGTCATGTTAAGCAGCTCTGCTACCCTTAAAATGCCCTCCTGTTTCCACCAAGGTTCTAATTTGCCAATCACTGGTAGTTCCACCTGAAGGAAACGAGTCTTGTAAGCGCCAAAAAATAAAGGCAGCTATATTTTCTAAATCTAGACTGTAATGATTTCCCCTTAATTAATGAGAAAAATTTCCATTAGTTCTTGAAGGGTTAGGGTTTTTTGTTCTTTCTTATGTTATTAGCCCAAGTATAAATGCAAGGGATTAAACTGATTAAGTATTTCAGATTTCATTCCAAGAAGCAACAAGTATGTTTCCTTACCTGACTCTTTCATAGGACACAGTGCGCACTGCATGCCCCAGGCTTCACCATATAGGCAACAGCATTCGGTATATGTAGTCTGCTTTCCAACCAGAGGTCGACTACAAACAAAATCATCGCTTAGATGCTGCCAGCAAAGATCCTGGTAGACCTCAGTTTCTTCAGTTTGTTCTGATGGAGAAGACAGTATTAGGTCATCATCACAGCACTGTTATTTAAAAAAAGATACTGGCATAATGCAGAATTTTCTAAACTTAGATGAGAAAAATAACCTAGCTTTACAGACTTTGCTGAATACAAATTTAAGCCTAGAAGTCATGACCATTTTTAAGTGCCTGAGGTGGCTCACCTCTTGAGTGTTCAGCTTTGCAAAAATCTTAAAAGGTTCTGATTTGGCACTATTAGGCGAATTTAAAAGCACATTGGGTTGGACACCCAAGAAATAAAACTTCCTAGATCAGTAGTCATTGCTGAATGCTTAACACTGACTCAGCTCTGCTCTCATGGATGTTAACAGGGCTTGACAAAAACAGCGTTAGGACAGAGGTGAGTATTTGGGGAACTCCATCCACGGAATGAATCTTTCAAAGATGTTATTTTGCTTTTCTTACATTGCTGTCAATGGCATCTGAAAGAACTTTTACAGCTAGGGCAGGGCTGAACAAAAATTTTACATGGGCTCAACGGGAGACTGGACAAATACTTGGAAGAGAGTCCCATTAACTAAACAGCCAAACTACATCAGGCTCAGGAAATCCCCTGAGCTGAAAATAGCTTGAGGCTGGGAGAGTGCTGGGGAGGGTAAGGAGAAGTATTGTTTATCTGCTCTTCTGGTCTCTAATCATCCACTTACAGCTATTGTTAGAGACAGAATACTGCTGTGAACTACTGTCACATTCTTATGAACATTGACAAAAACACACAGTTTTGTCAAAGCTGGAATATTTCAGAGGCATACTCGTTCTGACAAAGATCTCAGTGGGAACAATTCCTAGTCCTAGCAATCTCTGATCACTGCTGATCGGAGGGAGAGGAACTGTAAACTTAAATCTTCCACTTGGAATGTAAAAACCTCAGCACAATTGTTTTGTAAAGACATCTGCAAGGTTTTTTGTTCCAACATAGAGTGAAAAATAAGTGTTGTCACAAACCAAGGTTCTGTTTTGTCTGTGCATATCTATTTATTGCATTTTTTACGTGATGCACTGGTGCATGGGTGAGTATGGAATTGAAATCTAGCTCAAGAGTAAAGTAGCGAGTTCTGAAAGTGCAGAGGTGATCAGCATTTAGATACATAGTCTACTAAGAACTTGCCAGAACACACAGTGGAGAGCAGAAGCGGGTCTCTGCAACCAACTCCGAATTCTGCTGGCAGCAAAGGAACCAGCCTGCCTGCTCCTCCTCTGCGTTAGGGAGGACATTGCCAGTAGTGATACAAGGCTAGAGCGGTTTGTGCTGGGTGAGATCATTGCTGCGTCAGCCTCAATGCTGCATGATGGAAGGCCCTTTGGGCCCTTGCATTCTCTTCACATCCTAGATGAACCCAAAGGACAATCCTGCTCTTGGCTTGTTTAACTGAAGAGTGAATAGAAATGCTGTGGTTCTTTCACAGTTTCAGGCAAGAGGTTGGACACATTACTCCTCAAAAGTATCAATCTTATGATTTGGAGTAACTACAGCAGGCATTCAGTCTGTATTCCCATCTGCTTTCACAGAAGCATCTTTGGAAAATTCACTGCAAGTTGCAGGGACCAGAGGTCTGGATTTATGGCTATACAGTACCAATATTAATCAAACCCATTGTAACATTTCTTTCAAAGATGTCTGTGGCATAGACAAAGCTGTGCAGACTGCCTAATGCTTTCGATTTCTGAGACGTTTCTAAGAATCTCATAATATCTAACATTTTTTCTGAAATCAGCGTCTACTGAAATTAAAAGAACATAAAAACCTTACTTTAACAGTGATGCTGCAAGCCACAGCTTGAAAGCGTGAGTTCGATGTACCCTCAGTATTAATCGATTGAAAGCACAGATACAATTTCAGCTATTTCCTCCTATATCCTGTTACTCCTGTTCTTATTCCTTGCTTTGTTAGAAGCAGTCACTCACTCTGCACTGAATCTCCAGCATTAGCCCACAGCCAAACCCTAGCCTTAGTGAGACAGCAAGCAGGCTCTGCCTCATTACCTACAAGGCTGGATGAGGCAGACACAGACCTGGTGAATCGGGGGGCTGAAGACTCCCCAGCCCAAGCCTAATCTTATTAATACTTCCAGCAATCTGCTGTCTGCATGGGCGAAGTGGAGCCCTGTGTAGTCCTACATCATGATGCCTTCTGGATCAACAGATGATGGTCCAAGCATTGCCTTCCAAAGTCCTCCAAAAAAGCAGGCTCATCCAAGCACGACCCAGCCTAAGCTTACTGGGTTTGTAGCCATGTCAGCACCACCTCATAGAGGTGTACTTGCTTCAGTAATACGTATAATGGATCATACCACTTGAATCTGCTGGTCTGATGCATCGCTTTTCTGTTGCGTCCAGAACCATTGGGTGTGTACAGAAACAGTTGTAAGATCCTTCTGTGTTAATGCACTGGCCATCAATACAGCTGTTTGGGTCCTGACATTCATCCGTGTCTTTAAAATGGAAGGAAATGTATCAAGGAGAGCCAGCACAAAGTAGTCGCATTGTGTTAATCCATGTTTATATTTTCCTATATTAGGAGCAGATTTCCCTGCATGCCTTCTGTTAATTACCACAAAAACCAATTGCTGGCAGCAAAATCCTGTCTGTGCCCATGCAGAAGGACAGACGGATTAGCAGGATGCTGACCTCTAATCCTCAAGTACTAGGGGAGCACCTGATGAGGAGACTTGCTGGGGGGGTTGGAGTGCCAGGCATACGCTGCATCCAGCACAGCTGCTTCCCACATTCCTATCCCTTTAGGACAGTACCAGCAGGCATTAGAGGTGGGTATACTCTCTGAGATTCTTCACTGAGCTGGACAGGAGAAGAGATCTCTTTATCTAGCCACAGTAGTTCTATTCCTTAGTTTGTCTTGGAGAGGAAAAGTAGAAATTTAGCTCAAAGGAAGAGCAGGCTATTATACTTCAATAAAATTACATTAAATCAGCAAAACCCCCACCCTCTGTAAAGAACAATCATAGAATCCCAAGGTGAAGGGCTCTCCTACTGCGGTTGCAAAAATTACTTCCTTTGATTATGCTATACTGTACATTATATGGTTTTCTGCTTACAAAGCAAAAGCCAGGGTCATGGTTATGAGCAATTTTCAGTTGAATACCAGAACCAAAGGAGTACAAGGTTGTGCAGACTAAAATGGGTTTATCAATGACCTGAACTGTAATTTCACATTGCATGTTAACTTCTTGTGAAAAATACCTGTCCTTGAAAAAAAAAAAAAAAAGCGTTAATTTAATTATAGTAACACCAGCAAACTTACCAAATGAAAGGTGAGCTTCAACATACAGACTTTCACTGCTTACCCCATATACAAAGAACAGAAGGCTAAATTGTACCTTGGCAGAGTGAAGCAGCAGTGTGCATCTAAGGAGGGAGCCACCTCTGATCACTTTGTGCTGCCTGCATAAAGGCTGGTACCAGCTCTAGACTATGCACTCAAAGGAGCACAAAGGGCTGTTTTGGAGATGCAAACTCCTGGGAGCAGTTTGCTGAAAAAGGAAGCAAATAAAGCAAACCCGGCTCTACATGCCATCGCCATGTCAGCCAGAATTGCTGCCTAGCCAGGCAGAAGGGAAGGGAAATGACCCAATGCCTCTTAAAAAGCTGCTACAGGAGTTTGGAGGCCCAGTGTTCCTCCCCTTGCTGGGAATACTGCAGTTCTGATGGGAATCCTGCCGTACGAGTCTGCTTGTTTTGCCCATCTGCATACCATTATAGTGACAAGACCACTTTAAATAAACTTACCAAAGCACTGGAGCTTAACAGGGTCATAGTATGTGCCTTGTTTGCAGTAGCACTCGTAACCTGGCTGCGTATTCAAACAGAAGCCATTTTTACAGATTTCTTGTCCAAAGAGTTGGCATTCGTCAGCATCTGGGGAGAAAACATTAAAGGCTGTGTTACCATAATTATTATGAGGCCACGCAGGGGAGCAAGATGGAATAAAGCCTATACGCTTCTCTGTTCAAGCAAACTTCACTTTAAACAGAGGGCCCCAGGAGCACAGATATCCACAGGAAAAAGACAGTGGTGTGGACGAGGCTATGGTGTGCTCGTAGCCAGAATGGGAAGGAGAAAACTGGTGGACCATGACTTTCCCTTTCCCTTGTCAGAGTAAGTCCCGTGGCACACAGAGACTGGAAGAATCTGCAGCTCCCCTTTCTTTCCTTTGGTATCATATTGCTCTTAGCTCCAAGCAAAACAGATGAAGAATATGGCCTGTATTTTCCAGTATAATTTGCTTTAACCCAGGGATTCCCAATTTAATCACACCATCTAATTACAAAACTAACTAAGCAGTTATGCTTATGGATGGACTTTGTGGTTGCTCTCCTCTCTCCATACAGTTTGGTGACTCTGCTGTGCATGGTAGGGAATCTTCCTATCTGCACCGCTTGTGACTTTGTTTTTCACAGCTGCATGCACAACTTCTGTGGAGACTTCCCACCACATAGGAACAGTTGTGTCTGTTGCTAAATATAAGGCTGCAACTACTGTAGACCTAGTGACAGCTGACAGAGAATCTACTACACTTTCAAATAAGGCTATGTGTTTTCAGGGAGGTTTCATGGAAAATATATGCCAGCTCATCTATAGCTTCTCACAGTGGTACACATTTTTTCCCAGTCTTGTATTTATGTAATTGTTACTGTTGGAATTCCCTTCACTTCCTTTTTTCCAACCTACTTTTCATTTGCTAGACTATCTAGAATAGTCTGTTAAAGCTAGGCTGGTATTAAAAATGGCAATAAAAAGCACAATGTAAAGTAGGTGATTCTCCTCTCAATACCAATTGTCCTAATCCACTGTCTTCTATAGATTTACTCCCCATTTACTCTGGGGCAACACAGATTTTAGCCCAAAGCTGTCATTTCCAGCTGTACAGCAGTTTTAAAGGTGAATTATTCAAATGCTTTCTTTTTCCAGAAGAAGTGAAAGTGCTATAAAGCTATTTATTTTCACAGCCACTCTTCCAGCCACTAAGTGGCTTCAAACATGAAGTATTTTAAGTTTGACTGTTTAGCAGCAAGAAAAATGCAAAGATTAGTAAGAAATGTCATGTACAGGTCTGTTTTTTTCCTGTGGAACACTGATTTGTGTCTGGAGAAAAATGGGAAAGCCTGGGAGCAGAGTCAAGGAAGGCTAGCTGAGTATATTCACTACTGACAGATAATTCAAATTAAGAAAATAGGAGTTGCTCCTACAAGCAGAAGTTTGTGGACAAAAGCAACAGGAACATACGAGTTAGTGTAACAGAGAAAGATCACATTACTAAAAGTGCTTATTCATTTATTGTTTGTCTTTTGTGCCATTCCTAAGGTTATTACAAAATAAAGTTACTGAAAAAAGAAAAAAATCTTATTATGGCAACGATTTATGGAAGATATTTCCAGATGAACTATTTCCACACTTCAGTATTTATAGCAGCTACAGATATTATCAAACCTGAGGTAGCACAACAAAAACAATGCAGATTTTCTCTGAGACAGTACTGTACACACAGCACATCCCAAATCTACATTGCAAATATACAGAAATCTTAGATCTGCAAAGATAAACAACACATTTAAACAACCCCTGAACAAAAATACTCTCAGGAGCATTAGGTCCTTTAAGATGAGCTCTGTGACAGTGTTCTGACTCATCTCACTGTAAATTGTCAGTCTGTCCAACACTGGTCCCTGCTACCATCAGTCTGAGATCTGGATTCGTCCCATGGCACTTTGTTCTTTACTCCAAGTTGGCAGACAAAGCAACACCTCCAGAGAGTGGAGGTCTTAACGCCCACATTAGTTTGAATGAATCTGTGTATTAGTGTCTTACAACCTTTAGTATCTTTTCCATGTCCCATGCACTTTACAGGTGCAAAGAAACACCTGCTGAGGATAACACAAAAAAATATTAGTAGGACAGAGAAATGAACTCAACCATGGTCTACTTACTAACTCATCAGGAAAACCGACCCCATAGTATCCTGCTCAGTGAGGAAGGACAGTTCGAAAAAGGTACACATAACAATTATTAGGAAAAAAACAAAAAAAATCTTTCAAGTCCCACCAATTTTTGTCATGTCAGATCTGACAGATTAGTGATTTAGCTAGAAGCAGCTCTGACAAATGCTTATCTATCAACCATGTGATACTATGCCTCTATTAAGGTCTTCAAAAAAAGTAAATTTTACAGCATTTTTATGTGATACAAACACACAGTGCTTTCTACGTTTAGTTCTTGATTTGTAAAACAGCAATTCCAATAGGAACAAATACATAAAATGCATGCTTTTCTAAAGATCCTGTAGCTGCTATGTAACCCAAAGATAATATGTTGACTTCATTTTAGCTAACACAAATACAGTGTATTTATGCCAAGGAAAATTAATCTCACAAATTATTAATATTGATCGCTGCTTCTCAAACTTGAAAAGGAATTTTGCTGATCTCACTCTTCGTTCTTAGTGATGCCAACTCCACATCCACCAGCTCCTTCTATCACTCATATTTCTCTAGTCTTTTGTTCAATAATTATTTCATGAAGTTCTGTAATGAAAATATCATTGCTGAACTTCTCTTCAGTTTTTATATTCATTCTCACTTGTAGGGTCAAATGTTTAACAGAACTTTTCTTCTCTCTCCCAACACACCATGTATTTATTTACAAATTTAAGGTGGCTTTGTATTTCATATGTAAATGAGTATTTGAGGTTTGTGGTCTCAGCACCTACTGTCACAGTATATAGCACTTAGTATAAACCAAACCAGAGTATTACAGAGACTGTATAATTGACATTCTTAACAATCTGTCAAATGATGCTTTTCAGTAATGTTTCATATCACAAGCTGTTTTTGTCACTTAATAAAATTTGAATTAGTATGTTTAGATTGCTGGGTCACATTTCTAGTCAATCAACTACCATAACTTCTGAAATAATTAAACTTAATACAAGTCAGTACTGACCTTTGTAATTCTGAGCAAGAAGCCCATAAGATGATTCTCCAGAGGGAATGAAACCTTTTCCTTCAGGACACAAATCAGTAAATTCAGCTAGGAGAGAGAGAAAACAAAAAAGTTATGTCATTAAGAAAAAGTTACTCACATACATGTTGCATATGTGTTTCAGGGTATTTTGAGACATCTGAGGCCATGTTTTGCCTTACTTACATTTATCAGGCAATCATGCACACCTTTTGCTAAATGGGAGATGCTAACACTAAAGCCTGACTTTCCCCTGCTTTCAGTTTGCAGAGCTAGCTTTGAAAAACCTAGCTAGGGTACCCACAGCATCACAGAGCTCCATGCAAACTAATTTCTCTTGCTCCTTGGCATGAGAATGTAGTCCTTACTGGGTTTCATGGTGCAGTTATAACAATACCAGTAGCCAAATTATCCTAATTAAAGCTAGCATGGGCCTCTCTGAGCTATACTGCAAGCTGCAACCTGGACATGCCCCAACTGAGATACAACCCCCCGTCCACATTCTTCAGTCCTTATACAGGAAAAACACTAATTGACTGCAACAGGAGAACGTGGTGTGGATTACAGAGGGAAATTATGTAAAGTGTCTTGGAGACTATACAGAATCAAATAAACCTATCCAAGCAGAGAGGCTCTTTTTGTAATGCATTTCATTTCAGTTTCACTAAAGTATAGTTAACACAGGAATTAAACATGATGATACATTTGTGTGAAAAGTAATCTTTAGTGTTTAATCTCAAAAAGTTTACACATGTTCTCTCTTACGTGATTTTTTCCAGCTGGATTCTGAATTTCAGCCATCACTGTTCATGTTTCAAGTACTGTTTTCAATATTTGTGAAAAATATAATATGACTGTGTTTTTCTAATTTAGTATTTAGAGGTTAAACAATGGTCTGCAGACATGATTAACTGAATTGTTCAGTAAGTAGCAAAATGTAAAACTAATGTCATAATTTCATAGTGCTGTAGGAACAACATTACAAAGAATAGCTGCAGACTCAAAACCACTGTAATGCTTACCCTTGTTTTCCAGCTTGTGGGAAAAATCTAACATGTTACCATAGCATCAGGAAAAAGCTTCTGTGAGAATCCATCTTTGTTTAAAATCAGTTGGAGATAATGCTGTTCAGTAACAGGCTGTTTTTATCCCTAGGGTAACTGCAGTCAAGCCAATGGATTTACACCAGGTATGAATTATTCCTATTAACTTATCCTCCATGGAAGTCTCCCATTAATAAGTCATGACTAAATACTACAGAATATGGGATTTAATGGGCAAGCCTTCTCTGAAGGCAAAGCATGCTACTGTTAACATAAAGGCACCACGCTTCAAAAGTCTGCAGAGGGACAGAAGGCCTCCTCTTACCAGTTCCAAAGACAGGGCATGGGAAGATTTCACAGTTATCACCCCAGCCAGCACCCAAGGTACAGCAGCATTCTTGTTTGGTTACATTGGACGTAAGCACATTGTCACAGAAATTAGCATCATTCAGATTGTAGTAGCACTCCTTCTTTCCATCTTCATGTTGATCGGACTCCATTGGTAATTCTAAAGGCGAAAAGAAAACAAACCACGTAAGATGACGCATGAAATGAATCCCTTTTACAGGAGAATCAGAAAAGCCATGGTACCTCAGTTTCACCACAGTGAAGAGCAGCATTGTCAAGCAGGGAAGAAGATAGTTAAGTACAAATCCTGGTTTAACTTTTTTGTTCTTGGGAAGAATGATAGAAGTTGATAACTTTCCTTTTTCAGACCTGCTCTCCAGCTTGGCCACAAAGGGATTCTTCACATTTGCACTTCTTTCACTTTTAAGCAATGCAAGAACTACCTGCTCTCGTGCTTGCTATCTAACTACCATGCCCAACTACTGACACAATGCTTTTCTTGTATGAATCTGGAAGCTCTTCACAGAGGTGAGCAAATATTACAACCTTATTTTACAGATAGAGGGCCTAAGGCACAAACTGAAAAGGCCTAATTTTCTAAAGAATGAACATTTCCAGCCCCTTTTAATTTCACTGGGAAATAAGCATCTTCCACACTTGAGTACAAGGCCCTTTATGATTTTTGCAAAAGTAACTGACTGACTCCATGGTAAGCAGAGGAATACAATGCGGATGTCAAGTTAACTGACTGTGCTTTACTTTAAAATAGGCATCCAGCCAAGAAGTCGGATTTTCTGCCTTTAGCAGTTGAGTAGGTCCTCTCACAGTATCTGTAAGGATTGGAGGCAAAATAGTCTCTCCCACAGATACAATAAAACCCCCTATTAATAGTCAAAGACGTTTCTAAAGCAAGGTCTTTAACTAAAACTTTAACTAAAGAAGTCTTTAACTAAACTACACCAAGAAGCGAGTTTGAAAAGAAATACCTAGTTAAAGCTTCTATGTTTGCAGAACTCTAACTTCTACTTCCACAAAAAATTCTCATCAAGAGCTCAAAAGTGGGAACTATCACATAAAATTTTTACTCACACTTGCTCAATATGAAAAGCTTTTCATAGGCCATCCATAAAGTAACCAAATTCTAAAATTACAAACGCTCACATTTATTAATCAAACCCAAAACTTTGTTCAGGAACCTAAGACAGATAAATCTCAAGGTGACTAGTTCATTTCCTTTTTATCTTGGGAAATTCTTTATGCTTAGCACTTAACAAACCTACTAAAAATTATTGCACGTTGGCTGATTTTCCATTGTTTGAGATTTAATTCATTTCTACTCAGGCTCTCGCATAATATGCCAACCATGAAACATTTCTCAAATAATGCACGTATCTGGGCGGGAATCAAAACCTTACTTTATACCTGGGTGACTGCATTTCAAAATGCTAGAAGATTAGCAAGACTCAAAATGTTGTGACATATAAACTACCTTTGTTTGCCTTGCAGTTCTTTTCAAGACAGACCTTAAGGCTGGCCCACTTACAAGTATTGGTATAACTGGGAGAGCCAAGTTCACTTGACCATGCCACCTGTCTGCCTCTTGTCTCTGGGAGGTCAAGCTCAGCCTCTTTATGCCAGTTATAGGATGGATTTTCTTCTAATCCCATCCACTTAAAAAATAATGGCTGCAAGGTGGGAGCCTGAAGATAGTGATTGTCCAACAAATGCTGAAGGAATTAAATGAACTCCAACTCTTGTTACCTCAAGCCTGTTATCCCAGCCCACCCACATTCCCCCAAGAAGATGGGGCAAGGCAACTTTACTGAGCATGCAAATACTAGATCTGCTTTGAGAAAAGCAGGTTTAAAAATGCCAGTATAGATTGCCTATCATTGCACTTCAATAGTACGAACGTGTGCAATAGTTCTTTTGGCTTCTAATTCCAAACAGACAATTGTATTTATTTCTATTTTCCTCAGAAAAGTGACTGTTCCTGTTTTGGGAAGTTGAGGGGCTGGCAGACACCTCTATTCAAATTTAGTACAATGTTGCCACCTACAAGGCAAACTTTCCTTAGCTGTTTGGCCAGTATAACTAAGTTGTACATTAAAGGAAACACCTAGCTGAGTGCTTATTTCGTCTTTGTTAGTTTAGCCTGTGGTCTCCCTTCATCAGATAATTACAATTTTCCATAATGTGCTGAATTTCATGAAGTGTGATGGTTTTGTGGTATCAGCTGCTATCCAATAGGAACTGCGTTAAGACTATCATGTGTCACAGAAACGCAACTGAACTAAATCTGTTATTCCAAGGTGAGAGCGCAGTACTTTGCCCACCAAATTATACATTTTCCTTGGCCATCTGCCATCTAACTGAATCAAAGCCAAATCTTCAACAGGAGAAAAAGCATAGCAGTTTTTACGCTGTTTACCAAAGAACACCAGAAGCTGCCCCTTGAATAAGTGGAGACAGTCTCATCATGTCATTGTTTATTCCCGTTTTACATATGATGTGTTGGTTTCTCCTCCCATTATCTGTTCAGCAGCTTAAAATTCTGTTGTTTACACAGCTGTGACTGAGGGTTAGTCAAGCAGGCGTCATGAATGTTTGGAAAGCAAATGGGACACAAATCTTTCATATTTTTTTTTTTAAACCAAGACCAGTCTGTGTCTACAAGCTTATAATTTCTCTCTCATACATTTTTAACCATTTACTAAACAGGTTGGTTTTGAAAGTGGTTTCACTAGGTATACTGACAAAATGTGATAGGAAATGGATACTTATTTTTTTGTATCATTGTTGTTTCAGTTTTTTTTGTTGTTACAAAATGTAAAATCTCTCTCTACCTAAGGCACGCTGGTAAAGGAACATAATTTTATCAGGTTGTTGACGACTGTTCTATTAACAGCCTGTAACAGAGGTTCTGTATAGTTGCTGCTAGATTGAACTCTGAGGTATTTATTAGAAATAGATTTATATACCTTAGCATAACCTTGATCCAACAATATGCTTCAGCATGTGTTTGATGCAAAAATGTGCATTAGTAATACAGGATTCAGTGGATAATGAGGATATTAGCATATGCTTAGACTTCAGCATACACTTACATAGTTGCCTAAATATTTGCCTGTTAACAACTGTGATCTGAAAAAAACAAAACATATAGAACTGATGGGATCTTAAATATTGCAACTGTGTACCGACACCTCTTATTCACAGGTGGAATCAGTAAGGTGGTTGCTAAAGTGAAAAATCATCATTACAAGTTCATGACTTCTAAAACCTCAGCAAAGACTCCAGTGACTGAGCAACAGTGTGAGTAACATGCACTTTCAGAGCCTGATTTTCAAAAGGACAGTAAAAATAGATTGGTATGTGCCTGTCGTCAGGGTGTATTTGTTTAGATTTCTCAGTTGGCTCCACATGTGGCAAGCTACAACACCTAATGTGCGTGTGCAGTGTATATGCATACATGTGCATATGTACAATTCAGGGATTACTGCAAGTGATGCACATTTAAAAATGGTATCTAAGACTATGTTCATAGGTGACTGAAATTCAGATCATTATTTACCTTAGAAAATCATGCACATAGTACCATTAAAAAAATACAAATATGAAGAGTTTCCTTTAAAGTCTTAATGTTTAGAAAGCCCTTAAAGTTTAGGAAATTTAGAATTTGTACTCAGGCACCAAATTTCTAGCCTTGAGGAAGCTTTTGGATCAGATTTATAAACTGTTACTCGACAGCCTCAAATTTTTTTGTCCTGGTAGGTGGTTAGATGCGAGGGAGGATTGATTTTGGTTTAATACAAATCAGTCTAGGAGGGACTCATGTTTGGACCCCAAAATTGTGATTTTTACTTAAAATCCTAGTAAATACTGTTAAATATCTTGCCATAAATAACTGGTCACATTTCACGTAACCAGGAGAAAGCAACGTCTAAATTAGCTGTAGGTGCCTACGTGGGCCCTGGTACCTTAGTGGAGTTCTCTCACTGCAGTTCTTTTTATTGGCTGAGCTTTAACCCAAACTAGTGATCTCACCTTTGTAAGCCAGATTCCTGCTGATATGCTTATGTTTACACGCACACTTTCATTGCCAGTTCTCATTTTAAATCATACCTATTATAATCCTCAATTATATACTATCCTTTATAGCTTCTGGATTCAGTGCAATGAGGTATATTAGTATTATATTAGTATATATTAGTAATTTATATGCATACTCGAACATGCATTTTTTCATATGTAGAAACAAATAAAACCATGTTAATACGGATTATTACGTTCACTCAGCTTGGTACTTGCTAGAAATAATCATAAATGGCTTTATATATCTTGTTAAAAGAATAAATGAGAAGACTTTAACCCAATCCAGGCATTTTTTTCTCTCTTAGGTACAAAGATATATAACAGCAAAGTTTCATCTAATACAAAAGAGAGTTCTTTACTCCTCTGTCTTTTCATCCTTCTGAAGCATTTGCTACATTTTGTGAATGGCAGGGGAGAGAGGAGTAAGACAATCAAACCTTGCATGCTTAGGTTTTTTTTGTTTGTTACTGGAACGTGACAACATGGGCTAGAATTCCTGATACATACACTGAGAGAATTGTTTCAGGACACAGCTAACAATAGACAAATTTCCACCAAGTGAAATCTAAATAGAAGGAAGTCTCAAGAGCCCTAGTGGCAAGTAAAGAAAAGTGTGAACACACAGCATTCCACAAAGCTAACAGCCTTCAGCCGCATGCAAAAAAGTTCCCAAATTAAAGTAACATTTGAACAGTCTTCACCTATTTGCACTTGGTATGAGGTGGATGAACATTTCTTTACGCAAAAAAATACAAAATGAGAAATAAGCAAAAGCTGAGTAAACCACACTGAACGATAGATATCTGCAACAGGATAATGCAGATTAAATTTTTCCTTTCTGAAAATGGGCATGATGCAAGCTAATGCTGACAGATGACGTCCAGATGCACTGTAGGAGCTCTCAAGCAGCATGCCTGACTTGAGTATGTGGCTTGTCAAAGCCAGAGGGTGTGTGGCTATTCCATTGCTCTTTGCAGGCAGAAAGCAGGCTATTCCTATCATGCTGCAGCTGGTCAGGGGAGGCTGAAGTACTATTGTTGGGCAAACCAACACAGCTGGTTTTTGCTGATCCTGCAGTGAGCATGTGGGGCTTATGCCCCTTACAAATGGGGAGGAAAAGACTAGTTTTGTTCCCTCTTCAGTTGACAGCTACACAAGGGCCACCCATTGGTTCCCAGA
This sequence comes from Sagittarius serpentarius, assembly GCA_034782735.1. Lineage (NCBI taxonomy): Eukaryota > Metazoa > Chordata > Aves > Accipitriformes > Sagittariidae > Sagittarius > Sagittarius serpentarius. The sequence continues at coordinate 1,227,920 of JAVKLA010000049.1, forward strand.
AAAAAATAGGAACAAGCAAAGTGAGCAGATGTAGAAGAATGAAGCGTGTATTGTCAGCTCCTGAAATGTCAAGTCCAGAGGTACATGGGGCAGTGTCACCACTTGACTGGTGAGTCTCTGAGGTCTTGAGAAACAGGAGCCAACTGATGAGAGAAAAAAAAAAAAACGGCAGGACTGCAGGATCTACAGGAAAGCAAGAATCCTGTTCAAGAAGAACTAACAACAGTACTTTCCTCCTTTTACTTTGGAAGAAGAGTAAGGGAATAAATAGTAAGATCTCTGTGCCTATTACTGCCACTTTTCCTTATTCTAGTAGAAGAGCATATGGTGTAAAGTACATCTCACTGGGTCCTAATTTGCATGTCTTCTGGTCTCCTATGTGAGAACTTCCTCCTTGATGACCTTATCAGAGGAGAGACAAAGGTGAAGCACATGTTTTGTTAGGGTCCGATGAAGGCTGGAGGGGAAGGAAGAATGGCTTCTCTTCAAACTGATCACAGTAAAGCTATGTTCACCAGTGACAACAAAATGGAGTTAGTACTGACAGCAGAGTATTCATCTGTTAACAGTACAATCAGTCACCCTGGGTTTTTCATCCGCTCCCTCCCCACACGAGCTTTTGGGTATGTCCTTGTATGTTCCTTGGACTTCTTTTCACATGGGCTCAGGTCCTCTGCTAATTTCTTTAGCTTTGGTTTTGTTTGACAAGTAGCTGAATTCTCCCAAGTACTATCTCCTCACAGTACCAAAATGAAGATGGCATTCGCATCTCCCGCAGATCTTGGTAATATAATTTAAACACTCTTCTTCCATAAATTCATGGAAGAATTTTAAATGCTGCTACTTCCTTCAGTTATCATCAGCGGGTATTTAAGCTAACCTGCTTCACGGTGAAAAGGCACTGCAGTATTTTTCCTTGCAAACAGGAATGGAGGCAGTACCACTGGGTATTGCTCTGCTCCCTCAGCCATCTTACTTTTTTTCATTCCCCTGTCAGAAAACAAGCTCCTGGAAGCCTGACTCTTTCTCACAGGATTTTGCAAAGGCTTCAGTTTGTCAGTCAGCTGTTGATGATACTTCACAGGCAACTTCTTGAGTGCTGCTGAGTGCTTCATTCACTGATCTAAATACTTGTTGCAATTAGATCACAGATATTTCAAACTTGTTTACAAGTCTGGAAGACTGTGAGTGATAGGAGAAAATAGCCACAGCCTTATAGGCTGTGGAGTCTGGATCCTGGCACTACAGCCAGTTATTCTAAAGCTTTCCGGAAGCTCGATCAGCCTGCAGTGTAAGAACAAAATAAGAAAAATACCGAGATTTGCATTCTGCAGGGGAAAAAAAGCTGCGCAACTAAATCCCTTCATTTCTTGTACTCTGTTGCTCCTTATTGTAGGCTTGTTCCTTTCGCCAGACTGGATCAGTGTAGAAAAGTGGAGACAACTTTAAGAGTTGTAAACTCATTTTTAATGAGCATATTTCCAGTAGTATTTGTAACACCCAAAACACCTGATAACAAAAGCTCACAAATCCAGTACAGTGGACTACTAGCAAAAAAAGGGCAAAAGATGGAGCAAAACAGGCAAGGGCACTCAAAAAGGCACTCAAAGAGACTGACAAAAATTCAGTGTTTTGTTTTTTTGCTTTCCCAACTACCTTTTCTGAGGACTTACATTAGTGCTAGATAATGCTAAGAGGATACTGCTATATACGAATTTTGTTTTTAATCATATGCTCCCTTAAACGTTGTCCAAGTGTACTAGTGGATGTTTGTTAAAAATTTGAATAAAAATCACTTGACTCCATATCACATTTCATTGTTATAGTAAAGCAAAAGAGGTTGTTTACTCTTAACTGATGTAACTGTTCATTATTACTGCCAAGTCTGTTGACGTATAAGATTTAGAAGGTGTTTCCGCTATATTTTCACTTCTAACGATTCACTGATAACATATTCCATCCTAGAAACGCCTCTTCTCATTCACACACTTTCAAGAAGACAAAGTTTTAAAATTTTCTGTTGTAGTTAAAGAAACACCAGCATTTAAACCAATTTTACCTTTCCATTGGTTACATATGCAGTGGAAATCATGCCAAGCATGCACAAATCCACTGGCATTTTACCTGGTGAGGTACGGAAGCGACACTGTCCGGTCATCGGATCATACTCCTGGTTTTCATCAGAGCACAGGCACAGGAAAGAACCATCAACATTTTCACAGAGGGCTTCGCCACATACTCCACTCAGCATTTCACATTCATTCACATCTGGGGAAAAAATCCAAAACATAGATCAATTCAGACCCATTACTGACAGTTCATTCTTTTATCTGCTGTATCTGTGCCAATACTGTCTGCCAGATTACAGATGCGATCTCTGGGGAAGGATTAAAAACTCACTAATACCTAAGCAGATTCATAAACAAGTAGTCAGTCCCTTGAAATAATAAAGGCCCCTGAAAGCCACAGTACAGTTTATAGACTATTTGTGCTGATTAGGTGCTGCTTGTAGACCAGAATACTGGCCTTCTTTTTTGTCAGTTTTTTGGGGGTTTCCTTCTCATTTTTAAATACTTGCTTTTCTTTGTACCCTTTTCTTGGAATTAAGCTTCAGACTCATTTCAGCTGTTTTGTCAACATTCTTTATTATCAAACTTCCACTGAACTCAGGGAGCAAAATGAGTAGGTTTTGGTGTGATATAGACCACACTATGAAAAGAAAATTCCCTTTTCTCCTCGAAATCCCATTTTCCTCATGAACATCCACTAAACAGTGAATTCCCCAGCCCCACCACCACCGCGTGCCTCTCATATGCACGGCCTCACAGGCTGCTCTGGAACCCACAAGGGTTATGCCCAGGTCATGCAGGGAGCCCCTGCTGAACACTGCAAATTTCCTCTCCCCCAAAAACCCCACATATTTTTAAACTTGGATTCCATCTACCTGCTAACTAGTCTACCCTGAAATGCTTTTTTGATTGATGGGAGAGTTGTCTGCTGTTTAAACAAGGGTTACCAAATACTGTCAGGATCACTTTACTCTCTTTTCAGTTGCTGAAATTTAACATTTGAAAATCTACTTTGTCTACTAATGACAGAATCTGAAAATTGGAATTTTTGTATCACAATTCAGAAATCTCTATAATTGTATGTGGTCTAAAGTATAACTTGTGAGGCAATGTTTCAGCCTTTTTAGCTCTTATCCAGCAAGAATGAAAATCTAGTCATATGACTGAATGTTGATTTTTGTGTATTTTTATATAAATACACATTTTAACTTATGGTTTGCTCAGCAATTTTAAAATGTACTTAGATTTTTCTTTATCTTTTTGCTGTATGTCTGTCATAAGGAATAAGTCTTCTTTGGGGAACGTTGCCTGGCCAGGAACTAAAGGGACTTACCCTTTCCTAGAATTGTTTTGGTAGATAACTAGCATCAAAATTTCTAAAACTATTTTACATTATATAGTGTATACAAGAAAAGGTGTGTTGCAACCAAAGTGCCAAATGGCATTTAATATATTAGAAAGCACATATAAACACTTCTGTAAAACTTCTAACTCCTCCTCCTGTTCGGTATTCTGTTTAGGTCTCTGTTCCTGGTAAATGTGTTTGATCCTTAGTCTGGCTTGAAGAAATTGCTTAATGAATACCTTTCCTTGATCTGGTATTAATTTTATATTAGAAACTTGTGCTGCCTCAGATGGTTCTCAGGTCCAACCATCACTATTAACAGCAGATCTGGAAATCTGTTACTCACAAGAGAAATGTGCAGCATTTACACATCTACAAAATCTCACATCTTTTCATGGTGATAGGTGTCTTTCCTTGAGCTCAAAGCCAACGTTAAAATCTGTTCAAATATGATGTGCCTAGGGACGTGTGCCATCTAATTCAGACTGGCCGTACCACATGCCAGACGTTATTTCCTGTAGGGGGTAGTACAGAGTTCTGGTTATTCAGCTAAGAGACTCAACAGATGTTGCATATAAATAGGCTAAAGTATGAAATTCAATCTATTAATGATTTATATTTGTGAGTGGTCCTGATGTGCAGAAATAGTGGGTTTTCTTGGTTTTTTTTAAAGAGATAAAATGAGTGGCTCAGCATATTTGCTGTTGGTTTCCATTCAATCCTAATAACAGGTTCTCATTAAACGGATACACAGTTAAGTTTCCATCTGGCACAAAGTTCAGTGAGTAAAGCACAGCTCAACCTTATTTTACTAGTAAGTGGTACAACTTTAACAAAAAATGATAGAAAACAAAAATATTCTTGTGAAAACATGTTTTGCTCATGCGCTGCTTTTTTGCTCACTAGAACCTTGCAGGAATGACTACTTGCACCCAAGAACTCACCCGTACACCCTTGCCCATCCTGTGGGTCCTGATAGCCTTGGTAACAGAGGCAGCGGTAGGAGCCATCCATATTTTCACAGAACCCATGACTGCCACATATTGTGCCGTTCGCACATTCATCAACATCTGCAAGGAATAATTTTGACATCGGACAGGCCGAATGGCAGCCAAAGGCAGACATTCACAAACGGTACAGAAAAACAACAGACAGGCCATTTTTGCGAACGGATGCAGCAATGTCCCTCTATACATTGGGAGGGAAAACACAAAGGACAAGACAGACAAATTTAGTGTAAGCACACGTGCAATTTAAGAAATTGTTTCAGCGTTAACTTCGCAAGAAATGCCTTATGTCAGACAATGGTTTTGGTCAACTGTTTCCCATCTGTTTCACCAAACCTGCCAATCATGGCATGATGCTACATACCACACAGTAAGACATAGTTTAAATACGACCATCTGACTGACTTATGGATTCTGCCAGTGTAGCATTATACAGTCAACAACACGTGTGAAACTGAAGCCACTATGCCTACAAGAAGAGTTCAAGGGTATGGTTGTATCCATTGTGCAGACGTGCTGCAGAGTTCTCATTCTGGCTCTCAGCACAGAAGATAATTTCATGGTGTACGTGTAAGCGGTAAATATCTGTGAACTGAGCCTTCTGGCTTTAATCCTGTAAGTTTACATGTACAAATAATCTTACTCAAGTAGGCAAAGTAATTACAATGCCTGCATGCTTTCTGTACTGGCCCTTTTCATTTGTAGTTCCCATTTGTGGTTTGCTGGCCTTACAAGTAAGAGTCACTTGCATGAGCAAATCTGTTTTTGACTCAGCTGCCCATCAAACTATAATGAAGCAGAGCTGCTTGTGGCAGAACGTGGTTTATTCTTGTAAGTGTATTACAAGTGCTAGGAATGTATTATTTTTATCTTCACTCAAAGTAAGACCTAAACCCAAGGCCCTGACCATCTGTGGTCATTAAAGTTGTCATGGTGTGTTTTTCAGGAGGAAGGACATTAACTGTTAACTAGGAACCTGTCAGATTACTGGGATTAGTACCTTCTGTCTTCTAAATTCCTCTACAGTTTGAAGCAGATAAATTATTGCTATATTTCTTTCCTAGAAACCATTATGACTGTTAAGTAAGGTTGCTGTCTGCTTGGAATTACTTTCTGCACTGTGCCTTGGGTAGTCACATTTTAAGTAGTGAATAAAGTGATTCACTTTTGATGTATCTGGGTACTAGCTACTATCATCAATTCTGCACATTACAGTAGACCTTCATGTGATGGAGCCTACCATCATTCTACCTCCAGCGAAGGCCTTAGGCGCTCACGGAACGAAGAGCTGGTGGGACTGAATCCTGCATTGCCACAGAGAGGGCTTTTTTGAACAGGTGAGCAGCACTGCTGCTTGGTGTCTTTCTGAAAGGACAGGGTAGTGCTCAAATGTAGCCCTGTCTACTCCCGCTCTTCACAGTTGCGTCAAACAAAGGCCTAGAAAAATCAGCGAAGATGCACCTCATTCTTCTCCTGACAGTGCTCACCAAGGAAGGACATTTTTACTTTTAAATTGTCTTACACTCAGCTGAAAGGGAATTCTTGGTCTTTGAACCACATGGTCACCGCTTCCCAAGCTTTCCAGCTTTGAGCAGCACATCGTTACCACCCACACAGGTTACCTGCTGTGCTGCCCTCTTGCTCCCCAAGTGCTCAAATTCATCCACACATGCTTCTGTCTGCCTCAGGGAGAGGCTTTTTTGGGGCCCTGAAAAACAGCTTTTCCTGTGCACTGTGGTTAGGATTTGAACAGGCTTAGAATCACATATAGATTTTCAAGGCCAGAAGAGACTATCCACAACCTCTTAAATAGGTTGAAAAACTGTCCCTGGCAGTTTCTGTACCAATGGAGTAAATTGTGGAATTTTAACATCTTTTTCAGAAAGGCATCTAATTTCACTTTAGGATGTTTAAGTGATGGAAAATTCACCTCTTCTCCTACTGAACCACTGGTTAACAACCTTCAGCTAAAATACAAAATTCATGCAAAACCTGTATGTACCACATACACTGAAATCTAGGAGACATATATAATTGATGATTATAAAAAAGTACTTGCAGATGGAACTGGCAGAACAATTTATTTAATTTGTTGGTTTCATCAATAAAAGTTTTAATGGTCTTTATATCTTGATTTATTAAAGAAAGGAAAAATATTGAAGGAATTTATCTTAGAAAGGTTTATTTGTATTTGGCAAAGAATACAATAGCTAGTACGCTTATTCTCAAGGAACTGAATATGAAAATTTGGGTGGTTTCTGCATACTGAACTTACTGAACTCTACCACAAACTCTCCCTAGTAGAATTAATTCAGCAACAAGAGTAAACAATGTATCTATCTGTATTAAAGACACTGTCAAAGGTGAAAGGTCAAGTATTACCTTTGATACCTTTCCTTTTTCAGTCACCATAATGACAGAATTATAAAAAGACGCAAAAGGATTTACTGGGACGAAGAAGATACAAACTCTTTATGGTTGTGTTTTTCTGGTCCCTCCCTCTTGCTGCTGTGCACTGTACCTGGATAACATACCTTGTTTTAATATTTAGTCTCATGTGATCATCAGAGTTTCACATATCTGGTCAAAAAATCTGAATACTCTATCTCTTATCCAGAAAACCGTGTTAAGAAAAGGAATTCAAAATGAGTAAACAACGGTGGATTGACAGCCAGGAATTTAAGACAACAATCATGCTGTGTTTGTATTTTCAGTGGCCAACTATAGTTTAATAAAAAAGTTCCTGAGCCACAGGACAGTTACTCCGTTAAAAGCCTAGACAGAAGAAACTACAACTGGAGATTTTAGAATTACCTACATTACAGTATTTCTTTTACTTAGTAGCTAAATGTTAAAGGAGACAGATAGGGGAATGGGTCATGCAGCTGGTTCTCCAAAGGTAAACTAAGGTCATTGACTAAAAAGCTGCAGAAACAAAACCTGTGATTGTAGCAAGTGTCCTAATTTAGTATATAATATAGCCACAGAAGACTTTTTTTTAAAAAGTACGCAGGCTGAACATGACTGGATCTTTCAGTGTATGGGAAATTACAGAGAAGGTCCAAGCACCAAATATTTTTCCTTGTCTAGACAGTTCACTCAAAGGACTCCTGTTTTACAGCCGGAAAGGCCATTTGTTTCTTTAATCACCCTGTAAAGCATGAGGCTTGTAATCGGCAATTCACTTGCTATATGGAGACAAAGCAAGGGGAAAAACTAAATATGAAACTAATATATCCTATGCCTATACAGTGACTAAAGCAGTTCTCTGTAATTACAACCTGTTTTAGAATCCATGACTCAGTGCTGCCTGCTTTAATCAAAACTCTTTTGATCTAACATCATCATGATCTAAAGAAAGGCAAAACATGTGCGCTCAGGCGCACTCCTATTCAGCTCAACACCGTGTTCCTGTTTTCTGCCAACCTGAACAAGATGAAGGCATACTTAACCTCAGGCATGATATTTAGATCTCACTGAAATTTACTTACATGGCAAAATCTCTGGAAGAGGAACTGTTTCCTAGGACAGTTCTGTACAGTGCTTAGGGGAACAGAGCTCTGATTCTGAGACTTCCAGGGCTGCCCATAACACCCATACATAAAAATCACTGTCATGAGAAAATTGGAAAAATGAATATTTGAATAAAGCCTTTGGCTATCTAGAGGCAATAATGCTGGATGGTCATTCCAACATTGCGATGACGTGGGTAAGAAAGAGATCTTGTTTCTCCCTTTGTGTTCCTACTTCTCTAGGTAGCATCCAGATAAGAAGTAGTTGATGCCCTAAAGCATCTCTATCAGCAAATGTCAGAAGCCTGGTCAAGTCTGTGATTACTCATTGTGAAACAAGAAGGTAGCTCACAGAGGCACACTCGGGAGACGCATACTTGAATCTATGGTTGGCAGAAGCCTGAGCTTTGTTACTTCAGGATTTAACCAGACATTTAGTGAAGCTGTGAAGTTGTCTACTGCATAAAATTTACTCCATGTAACAGACAATACTCTGCCCCAAAAGGAATTCTAGATTTGCCATACCCTTTTCCTAAAGCTGCCCTGTCTTCCCTGTGTATGGCCAGAATCAAGGTTGTGATGTGCAGTTACAGCAAACATCTACTCACTTAAAATGTCTTTGGTGGCAGAGGTAACAGTTATGCACTGTTCACAGCTCTTCTCTTTGTTTCCCTGATCTTCAGACTTCTTAGGTACGCAGTCATCTTAAACAATGGACAACGTAGCATCTTTGTGTACAGATTTGTAAATTATTTTTTGATCACAGAATGATCTGTAGATGCTCCACCCAGGAGTCCAAAAGGCTCACATGGGTGACTTATTCAGTGGGCAAGGAAAGGAGAACTGGATACAAGACAGTAAGTGAGGGGAAAGGAAGAAGCAGAGGTTGGGAGAGCTCTGGTGGGATGTGTAAAGTGTTTTGGAGTGCCTGTGGAGGCAGGCACTGAAGCTCAGGGCTTGAAGCAGAGGGAGAAAAGTGAGGGAGCCACTGAGAGACATACGGGATTGGACACGGAGATAGAAGAGGCGCTTCGGGCAGGGTATTGACTTAAGCAGAGAACCTCTAACTTGAGTTTTTGCCAACACAGTTGACTAGCAGCCAACTGGGTAAAATGCTGCCTTTACAGGAACCCCAGAGAGCTCGACAGGGAGCTAGGGAGTGCTCCAAGAGCCTCCTGTTCAAAGAGTGTGGTGCAGCCAAATTACTGAGCCTGGGGCCAGGCGGCAGTGGAATGTCACCGCTACAACAAAAGTTTGTCTACACCTTGGAAGAAGACACAGTCTCCACAGCTGTTCAGTTTACTTTGGCCAATGGCCATAAAAACTCCATACCAGGACTGAACCACATGGGGTTCTTAAATGTTTTATGTTGTTGTTGTTTCTGACTTTTCAAAAATCCGAGTCAAACTCGTACAAAAACAGTCTGGAGATATGGAAAATCTGCTCCCCAGGTACAGAGAGGCATCTGAATCCAGCAAAATTTCTTCAGGTTCTTTCTCTGATGGTATAAACAGTTATTCTCACTCACTTCACTAGAAGTAAATTCACAGAGGCACGTAGTGTAAAGAACAGTAGCTCCTGCAGCTGGAAGCCACATCCTTTCTCAGTACCTGGAATGTCAGATGTTTCTTTTGTTTCTGATCCTTTTGTTTTGTCTTGCCTTTTCAAATGAAGCTGACACCACTACAAATATTTAACACTGACGCCATCAGTGCTCCCTTCAAATGAGTTTTTTCAACTCTAGAATTGTTTTTATTAAAATGACAGAATGGAGAAACTAATCGTGGTAGGAAAAGAGTGCTGCTGCTTTAGAAGGCTAGAAGTACCCTTGCTTCGCCAAGTTATTAAAATACTTTTCCAAGTGCTGAATATAAAGTCTGATCTGTATTCCATACACGCCACCAATTACTTGTGAAGCACACTCAACTGGTCTTGTACTTGTTGTTTTATTCTTCATTAAAAAGTTCCCAAACTACTCACAATCCTGGATATAAGATCTTGTGATTTCATCTTTTTCTATTTAGTAAAAGTTTGGGTTTTTTGTTCTAATGGAGATTAACTTTGTAGTACTTCATCATATGTGATGGTAACCCTTCCCTGGGAACTGTGCTACTTTATCAACTGTCAGAGATCCAGACAGAGGGGCTCATTGTTTCTGGTACATCCCCTAAAATTAGATGCCACTGACTTTTTTTTCTTTAAAGTTGTGTTTCTATTCAGTTCTGCCTTTCTTAATTTCTGAGAGTTTGATTTCACAAGGTTACTAAGTGTTCTTCTAACTTTGGTTTGGAATAAAGTGTTTGGTTTCTAGTAAGAGCAGGCTGCATTCTTCCCTGACCACTTTTTTCTTTTTTTTAGCTATGCTCAACAGTGAGGCAAAACACCTGCTACTACTTTTCTTGCAGAGGAATTGAAGATAGTTAACCATATCCTTCCTAAATACTGGGTGAAATGTATACATGCTGCCAAAAGAGTCCATGAACATGCTTTGGATTATCCCCATTACTTGAAATCACAAAAGACCGCCTTGTCCATCAATCACTGGAGTTACTCAGATCAGATTCGCTCTCTCTAGCCTACTTGACCAGGCTTTTGTCTTGGCAGTAAGACAGTGTTTCTTTCAACTTATGCCATGATTACAAAATAAGTAAATGTTTAGAGAGGAAAAAGCACCAAAAATACTGCAGGTTTTTTTTTTTTAGTTATCAGTAATAATTAAAACACTAAATAGTGTGTTTGATGTCATGCTGTATCTAAATATACACCATGTATTCCCTTACATCAGCATAACAGTATTCTTGCCAGGAGTGTATTACATTTCATTAGATATTATATTACTAACTATATGGCAGGTTATATGCCAGTTCAAATAATAATGCTGTAATGCTGTTTTTCCTCTGGTAAAAGGAGGGGGAGTAAATGCAACAGTCAGACCGAAGTTTCAGCACACCTCCTCCACTGAAGGAAGAAACTTGTCGCTATCCCTAAGTGAACGATAAGAGCCTGCCCATGAACACCAATCACATATGGATTTACTGGCCTATAATTTGGGATAGGGCACAGCTTGCTTACTTCTTGGATGCTTGAGATCCACTACCCATAGGTTTTAACACCGAGCTATCATCTGCTCAGCGCTTCTCCTCTGTATGCATCCTGCCAAACTACTACCATATAATTTTTTCCCCTTCTGAGCCTTTCCCACAAGGCTTCTTGTCTTGAAGAGTCCTCTTATCCATAAGAGCAGCCATTCTTCAACCAGTTAGGGAAATTTTTGTTTTATGTCAGCAGCACTGACTACACGAAGCCACATTTCTTCTTGGCATCGTTGAGCACAAGTCTCCTATTTTAAATTCAGTGCAGGAAAGCAGCATCACTACCAAGTGTGTGCATTCCATTTACAACAAGATATAGTCTCATGCTATAACCAAATAAAAATCCTAGTTACACCTAAATTCTAGGCTCCTGGCTGATGTTTCTCACCGGTGTTATTACTAGAGCAGCTTTTACAACCTTGTATGAAAAATACCTGTATAAGCATACCTGCATACATTTACGAAGAATAGGCTGGCTTTAGCACTGTAAAGATATAATTACTGCTATTTACCCCATTTCTACCATTTCAAAATGCCTGAGATTCTATCATAGATAGCATTTTATTACAGTTTCTCACTAGAGTTCTGTTGTATGGATGCTTCATCCACATATTTTTTAAAAAAAAAGTCTTGACAAGCAAGGTTCTGTTGTCTCACACACAGCAACGAGAACATTCAGGCAGCTCAGGCTTGCTGCTAATGCACTTCAGAAGATTTAAATTAAAAAATCCTAAATATTTGTGGCAGGAAGGTCTTACCCATTGAAACTTGACAGAAGCCCAAGTTCCAAACTCACTTTACATGCATTTTATATATATTTACTCCTTCCACCCTTGCTATAAGATAGAAATAATTTCCCAACTATGAATAGATTTTTGTATTATTACAGTTGTCCACTGATTCCCTCCTTTGCCATCATTCGCCATATTTGGGTTAATAATCCTTCTTTTTCACCAATTTCTTTTGCTCAAATAAGTATAATCCAATGTTAAGATAACAAAATTATTAAAAATCAAGAAGAGTAAAACACAGCTTGTAACAAACATTAACTCCATTACATTGCCCATTTTGTACATTTCCTGTTATACTTCTGTCGTGGTTTAACCCCAGCCAGCAACCAAGCACCACACAGCCGCTCACTCACTTCCCCCCCTGCAGTGGGATGGGGGAGAGAATCAGAAAAAAGGGAAAGCTGGTGGGTTGAGATTAGAACAGTTTAATAGAACAGAAAGGAAGAAACTAACAATGACACTAACAACAACAATAAAGTGACAATAATAACAAAAGGATTGGAATACACAAAACAAGTGATGCACAATGCAGTTGCTCACCACTCG
>JAVKLA010000049.1:1256510-1296161 GCA_034782735.1 Sagittarius serpentarius
GATCTAGTTGAAGGTGTCCCTGCTCACCGCAGGGGGGTTGGACTAGATGACCTTTGATGGTCCCTTCCAGCCCAAGCAATTCTATGATTCTATGATTCTACATCATGATATATTGTTTTATTTGAATAGGCAAATGTGGAGATAGAAAGATGAAAAAAATATAAACCAGTGATTGTGAGTAAACTTTAAAAAAAATTGTTTCAAATAGTCCCTGTACGACACAAAGACATTGAGGGACCTAGGACAGTACCAATTTCAAGACAATGAGGGGGCAGGATGTCGAACTGCCAATTTTCATTTCTTCCACTATGCATCTCAATTTGGATATTCCCACCTAAACTGCAATTAAATGTATTCTGCATAAGTTTGGAGTGAACTGATTGACTTGCCTTCATTAAACAAAAGTGGCTATGTTCCTGGCTTTAAATCCTGGAAGATTACAATAATAGCATCAAAGAACTGTAGCATTGTTACACTAGACTTTCGAGGGCATAAAGTGCAGGCAGAGGAATGAGGTGAGGTAAAAAAAAAATTACTGGAAACAGCACTGGGGAAAAACAGCAGAGCTGCAACTGACTTAAACTAACAGCAGAAACAAATTTATGGAACAATGGTCTTAAATACCTTTCACAAGTAACTTGGGAACTCTTTTCCTTTCCAGTGTATTTAAATAGTACCATATTGCAAAGCTACAGATTTAAGACAAACTGTCTGCATTACATTTTCTCAAATGTGCATGGCTCATTTCCGACATGATGTAAGTCTAGGATAAACAGAAAATGAAGACTGATCACATCACTAATGATGTGAGTGTGATGTCTAGGCTTAGAACGTTTCACAAAAAGGAAAAAGGGAAACTATGTGCAGTAACACAAGGGAAAAAAGTATCAGCAACTTGGAACCAAGACTTATCCTTTACACACCTTAGTTCTGTTTGTAAATCAGAGCACAGCAGTGACTGTTTTTCTCTGATTCTGCTCCTACTAAACCTGGTTATCAAGAATGAAACAAAGGAAAGTTATGCCATGGCATTTTCAACCAGGCTATTTTCATAAATAGGTATAGAAATCAAGCTTGATATCAGGAAAGAATGCAAAATTAAGTCAACTTTAAGTTTTCCAAAAAAGGAATTAAGTAAGAGGAAACTTTCCTAACAGAGTGCATGTGCCACATTCTTTACAAGGGCAGCAGGAATCCAGGCAGGTGGAAGGAGCAAAACAAAGATGAACTGAAGTAAGGTGTGCTAAGTGAACCACATCAATTTGTTGTAAACATTTCAAGCTTGCTATAACTCCATTAAAATCCATGAAATTACTGGAGAAACACATTCTTCCACAATAAGTCAAATAATGCAGCTATGACATGCTGATAAATTGTAAGAGGCAGGTATGTTCAGACAAATAATTTGCTACAGTATGCCTTCTTTAGAGAATGGGGTGGTTCGAAAAAGGTGTAATCTGTACAGCAAAACTGGTGGTGACGCTCTGACAGCCACACCATATGTTTTTCAGGTGCTTCACTGCAACCTGGCTCTAGTCTTGCTCCACAGACCAAAAGCCCATTTGTGGCTGGAGCACACTAGGTGCTCATCTTCCAGAGCTATCTCAACCAAAACAATACTCTTAGACTGCTTCATGAACTGAACCAAATCACAGCAATTGGGAGCGATTAGGAAATAAGCTATGGAAGTAAACTGCCAATCTGACCTACAACAATAAATGCAAACACTCCCTATGTAGTTTATTATACACCTGTTTAGGTAACATGGTTACTCAAACCATCACAAATTATAGGGCATGTGTTACACAGAATGGACAGGAGGGTTCTCAACAGATCCTTCACAACTGAGGTCAAATTTAAGTTTCTGGTAGTGCCTCAGGAAGTGGCACTCTGAACTGCAAAAGATTATTTCTTTTTGCATAATGGATTAATTTGTTCTTTCTTACCTATATCTCAAATAGCCAAAACTGATTTGGAAAAAAAAAAAAAATCTAACATTTAAAAACAAATCAACAAAACTATAGTGTGAGAAATCTATCCTAAAAACCTAACCTGAAGTGAGACAAGCTGCTTTAAGATGTGCTAATGTTTTGCTGGAAGTACAGATAATTAAGAAGTTTTATTAATATGCTTTGTGAGCAAACTCCCATATCCTACTGAAAAGCTTGGCAGTCACACTGATATGTTAGCACTCGTTTTTTTCTGTTTGTTAATACCTCTGACAAATGGTCTAGTAGCATTTCACCGATAATACATCCCTTTCAGTTCCATATTTTCTATTTCGAGAATTTTGTTTTGTAATTATACTTGTAATGTTTGCAGTCTAGATTCAGTGTTCATTCATCTACAGTAAAACACGATTTCCTCACATATACTGTGTCTGAGAACATAAAGTCATTTCAAAAATCTCATATTTTCAGTTATCACTGAATGAAACGGGGACCCAGTGTAAAGTGCTCTCATCAGGTTGTAACATTGATGGAACAGAAAATACAGCATCTCGGAAGAAGAACTATAACTAGAGATACAAAGAGCACTGAACATACCATGGCACTGTCCATTCCAGCCTCTGAATCCCACTCTGCAAGGAATGCACTGGTAAGAGCCAGGAGCATTAACGCACTGTGCATCTGGACAAGTAGTTGGAGTCAGGCATTCATCAATGTCTTCAAAAGAGAGGATAAAAGGAAATGCCGGTCAAAGCTATAACAGAACACTGAACAATAAACTAATCTGGTTATTCTGACTGTGCTCATGTTACACTGATACATTTGAAGAGTTGCATATTTTATCTGTTAGAGACCCAGGAAGGTACAAGTTCTCAGATTTGTACCAGCGAAGGGGCATCTCTGAGAAATAAATTAGATCAGAGTACATGCAACTGAATCTGAATTTTCTGTTATACTGAGAATCTTTGGTAGGCCCTCCATAACATACAGCAGATCAGATTTTAGGCTTAGGTAGGTAAGAATAACTTTGCTTATGTCACTTCTTTACTATATTGAAGTGTCCTGAAGCTCTTCCATAGTAAGACTCAAGAGACTTTAGAAGTGCACTGCAACAGCAATAAAACTGTAACTCTGGCTTGTCAAAACAAAGAGGAATTTGGTATACTCCAGTGTCCTAGAGTTATGCAGCATGTAAGTATTAAGTGGACTATAAATTTAATTGTGTGAATGGTAATCAAAGATGTTTACAGGGAGTAAGGAGTTAATCATATTTGAAAGAAGACACAAGCAACACACACATCACTGAGGCTGGCAATGTTTAGGGTGATAGAGAGACTTGCTGCATGACAAAACAAGAGATAGGTCCTGAAAAAAACTCATGGATCTCATGTCCAGGCTCTGAGCATCTACCAAGAACTTCTTATCCTGCACCAAAGAAACCCACAATACACACAATATATGCAATCTAAAAAAGACTGTATACAAAAATGACATTCAAAGACAAGTTGCTGTCAAATGACCAATGATCAAAAGATGCTGGAATTAAAACTGTGTGGGCAGCCTCATTCCCGTCTGCTCCCGTACTTGAGTATCATTTTACAATATGGTCTTTAATGACACAATAATTATAATCTTTCCTACCAAATACTTCCCCTCATGCAGTGCACAGAACTAATGAAATCATCAAAGTCACCCCTAAACTCAGCTTCCTAAGCTCCTGTCCCTTCCCTCCCCCAAGACTAGCGGTTCTGTCTTCTGCAATTAAGGACTGCTACTCCAGCACAGAGAGTACGGAGGCACTTTACTCCTAGTTTTGGCAACAAGATCACAGCAGGAAAGCAGCCTCCAACACTTGTAATTTAACTGGACAATGCTCCAGCCTTCAGAGAACTGAACATCCCAGCTCCAAACAACTCACTGGATGTGGGCAAATCACAATTTGTCATAGAATCATGATTGTCCAGCTGAGAATACTTTCTCATAAAAACAGCAACAGGGCTCTTCAGCCACTACAGTGCAGACCTGCAAATGGTTCTCAGTGAAACTGCTGTGAAATTTTTTTATTTAATTAACAAAAAAAAAAAAAAATCCACTTCTACTGAAACCTGTTCTCAGAACTGCCTGGACTGTATCTGCCCTCAAAACACACAACATCAATGATGTATTTGGTACTGAAATTTTCAGTCAAAATAAAGTCTAAATGCTGCAAAGCTTAAAGAAATCACAAGAAGATTTTATAGGAATACTTAATCATATGCAGCTCTGCCTATAACTCTGTTCTACATAAACAATAGACTCTGCAACAACAACATATACGCACTCTCTGTTTCCCAGGCTAGGCCCACGGCGTGAATATAGCTTGAAGGCAGCATGAAGACAGGGTGAGGAAGTGTAAGTGAACTATGTGTATTGTGTGCAGCTTGGAGGATTCTTTCCTTTGTTTTTGAAGTGTGAGGGAGGTGGAAAGGAGTTATTTGTGGAATCTGTGATCTGTCAGTAGGGTGACTATAATGTGTAGGTGTAATGACACAGTGAAATGATTCCCCGAATGTGTCATTTCCTTGGTTTGATGGATTTGGTGTAGGAGGGTTTTTCCCTTAAGCAACCTTAAATAACTTTCAACAGAGACTTTGGTTTCAGAAATTAATTAAGTTAAATGACAGAGGACTACCACCACACTACTTAAAATACAAGCTATTAAGAAATTTGACACACTGTGATACTCTGATTTCTAGCCTATTTTAATCACAGATTCCCTACTGACAGATAAGATTTGGAAAAAGTAGCTGTAAGAGTGGAGTGTGTGAAACATTTATTTAAATAAAAAAAAATTGTCTAAATAGAAAGAGGAACCTTTTAGCAATGCTCAGAGCAGCAAATATATCCACAGCAGCTTTAAGTTGTTTATTTGCTAGGCAATCTAACATATTAGCAATTTTATTCTGTCCTAAGTAACTTCGACTAAATCATGAACAAAACTATGTTTAAAATTAAATGGCTGCTTGTGGTTTTTAGTTCACGATTCAAGTTGAAAATGAAAAAAGAACAGCAAAAAAAGCAAAAAAGGAAAAATAATGTGAAGTTTTGAAGGTCAGATGTCCTACGACCTCCTGCAACATGAAATGCCTGCTAGATATATATTTCCAAATTAAAAAAAGTCAACTTATCATTTGCTACGTGTTATAATATAGGAAAAATGATAGTTTGTTGTTTGTTTTCTTTTAAATTCTCCTTTTGCAGCTCAAGCCACAGTGCTAAGCCTCCCCTGAACAACAGGCAATGTTAATCATTCCAAACAGTGGTAACATTTGGCATTGTTTTTGTAATACAAATAAACGGTAACTTCACTTCATCATCCAGGACATACTGTAGATAAAACAAGCAATGTCCTTTTGAACATTTTGCCATTTTCAGCTGGTATACAGGGGGAATTTAAATGATCTGAAGGCAAATTAAATGAAGGAAGCAGCTGTGAGAGAAATCCAGCAGTAAGATTAAGCTAGAGAAATTACCCATGGAAATAAGCACAGAGTGGGATGGGGAAGGGGAACTCTGAACACATATAGATATAAAACCACTGTGCCAAGACATTCCATCTGAAATCAAATAGAAAATGGAGGTTGAAAGGAATTAAAAGAAATATACCACATAGAAAAATGTTAACTTAAACATGAAAAAAATCTGTGTTATATTAATATTTCCATCTAATGGCCAGATTTCTTCAAAAATAAAGAAATAGATGTAAAATTTTCTGCTGAGATCAGAATCAGCAGCCAATGCGAACAAATGGCTCGTCCTATTGCAGTTGTTTGGCTTGGCAACTGTTACTGTATTACTACTGGTGAAGAGTCCAAACCTACCTTCACATTCACCTCTCCTGTTCATTTGGTATCCACTATCACAATATTCACATCTGTATGAGCCAACAGTATTTATGCAAAAGCCTTCCCCGCAAGTATGAGGTCTTGAACATTCATCAAAATCTGCAGATGAAAAAGAGAAGTTAAGAGAAACTTTGCTTCAGCGTGTAATTACTGAATGCTTGCTTCTCCTCTAAACGTCTTTAAGTAAACAGAAGTAAGTTTGGATTTTTGAAGTTGTTTGCAAGCCACAGCCCTACAGCTGTTCTTACTGAGCAGTTCCATCTTTACCTCACTGCTTGTAATTGCAGGGAGAATGAGATCTAGAAAAAAACAGGCTGTAGGAACAAGGCCAGTGAGCAGCCCTGTGGTTGCAAACACAATGTGTGTCACTGCGTGTATATTGTGCCCAAGGCAGTGCTAACCTGACGAAGCTCACAGCCAATTCAGCCTGATGTGTTGCTCTGCAAAGTCCATAGCTGCTTGCAGCTATATTTAAAAATATGGTTTGTTATAGCTGCAAGTGATTGAGAGAGTTTTGAATATTTGTATTTTCCACCACAGAAGGTGCTTTTACTAAATGGTAATTTTCCTAAATAAGCATGATGCTGAATAAATTCTTGGTTTTCAACAAATAATCATTTTGAAAAGTAGTAGGAGCTACTCAAATGTTTTCCTCACCACAATACCTGGTGAGAGACAGTTAAAAACACTTCCAGACATTAGTTCAGTACTAATGACATTGAGGTAAAAAGCTGAAAAGGGGCCTTTAGGGGTTTTTAGATAAGCCTCTTGATTCCTTTTTATATTTTTATTTTCTGTAAAGGAGACCAGAAATTACCAACGCAGTCGGTTCCATCTTCACTGGCCATGAATCCAGCTTGGCAAATACATAGGAAACTTCCTTCTGTATTTTCACAGCGTCCAAGTGAACAGAGATGGGGTGCCTGGTTACACTCATTAATATCTATAAAAGAAATAAAACCATAAGACTATAGAATAACATATTTAGTTCTGATTCTTTTTGTGCATTCTATGCCATGCTTTTGAAAAGTCTGATCTTGTAATTATTTTAACTATTTGAAAAAGTATATTTTTTCCTCTCCCTCAGAGCTGCAAAAAAGATGCATTAAATAGTTTTGGTTGGAAAAAAATGCCCTTATTGGCTTAGACTATAAGAATATTGTGTTGGCCTGAAGAATGTGACATGATTACTATTCAAATCACTACACTAAGCGCAAGCTGAGCACAAGCTGCAAGCATGGAACATAAACAAAATTTGGATTAAATAGAAGGATTTTAAGTTGCCATTTGGCTGTGTATGTGTGTAAATTATTTTCTAATACTGTACTTGCACCTGATAGTATACATATCAGTGTGAAGTTACTGAACTTTTGGTAGCATGAGAAGTTGATCGTGTATAATCACAATGATACAGTAAACTTTTTCTGATCCAAGTTACAGAGGAACAAGCATACTCTGAATGAAGGAAAGATACCGATACAGCTGCTTCTAAATCTGAAACGGCTCATGTAGAGCCAGTCTGGGCTCGCTCTCATGTTCATCAGAGCCCTCTGTTCCAGAACTTACTAGCTTAGAAGGGGATGAAGACCTCACTTTGCAGATCTCCTAATGTGTTCTGGGATGTTTACAATATACTTTCTCTCTTCAGCAGGAGGTTGAAAGGAAAGACCTAACAAAATGACTGGATTTAGTCTAGCTGCAGAGCTGGTAGGTGGGTAAATCATTCTGAGAAACAGGCACTAATTCAGTCATTCTTTCTCCAAATAAAAGTGTATTTATTCCTACCAGTCTGATGATTTTAGATACCTGATATGAAGCTGAGAAGAGATGGTCTGTCTAATCACTTTTTCTCTCACCTCACAATGGAAAAGGCTTTCATTCAATTTAATTAAATTCGTGTTCTGTTCTGAGCAGCTGAAAGGCTGTATCAGAGACTAGCTGGCAAATTTTGACACACAAAAACTAGTTTCTGTGTAGTTTGCAAGCATTCAGTAGAGGAAGCAACTCCTGACTGCTCTGTAGCATATTTCCCCTAACCAGACTCTACATTTCAAGCATTTCATAGCATGGTTATTTCAGATTTTTGAAAGCGTCCATTCATACCAGAGCACTTTGTCTGCTGATCATTAAGTTTGTACCCCTCGTAGCAGATGCAAGTGTATCCCACAGGCAAATTAACACAGTGTCCTGCTCCACAGATATCAGGATTAACTGTACATTCGTTGATTTCTACACAAACAAAAAAAAGTTTAGTGTTAAACTCTCCCACATAGTTCAGGAAGTGCACAATATTCAGTAATCCAAGTAGAAAGATCAGGCCTGGAAACAACTGTAAATCAAGTTTCTAAGTCCTGAGTTTCTGTAATGGATACCTTATCTGGAAGAATCTAGAAACCATCTAGGCTTTTCCTAGTGACATATTCTTATGTCCCATCCAAGATCTACAAATGGGTACATAAAAAATAAAGTAAAATGAAGATAATATAAAATAAAAATTTATATGATTTAACCTTTGCATCGAATGTTAAGAAAATAACTGTAGTGGGTTTCTGATAGTTTTTACATAATACTCATCTGTTAATGGCCTGGATGAATTTTGTAGGATAAGCAGATTCAGATATGGGCAGCACTGGATGCTAAACCCTTACAGTAGTTTTAGAAATTCTCAAAACTATATGTGTTACTGCAAAAAATACTAACGACTGTGTTTAGTTGCAATTTAAACTAAGGTTACATAGCAGCATGAAACTGTAATTCCTGAAAAAGAAGTTATCATCTGTAAATAAGAATCATTTATCCCGACTACTTCGAAATAGGTTATATTTAAATTTAACTAAATCTTAAAGCACAGAATTAAGGCACTCAAAAACTTCTCAGCTCTAGCTGCACTCAGTTTTTAAATCCAATTTAGGATTTTGTCCTGCAAATCCTACTTCACTTATACTTTACTATCAAATACCTCAACAACTCCTGGAACTGTATCTGAACAACAGATTGATTTATTTGTTTATAGCACACAGCAATTTTTAGTTCCACTTCTTTTCCTGAGGAAAGAAAAAACAGCAGAACATGGAAAACTACCATTTTTTTTTCTAACTGATGTGAGTTCCCAGCAGAGTAACTTCCTCTCCCTGTAAGGAAGCAAGGAGCTGGCTGGCAGAAGGGGCACAGTCACAGCAGAGCTGACTTCCAAATTCTGGTTTGACAATCACCATTAGTAGAACCACCATACGGGTTTGATGAACTGCAATAGGTAATTGAAGGAGGCAGCTGAATGCTTACAGAAGGACATGATACTTTCTGTACTCTTGCAGTAGATCCAGGAGGATTTAACTGCAGGCAGAATCATACGTCAAACAACTGGGTGATTTAGACCTTGTGCATGTTGTGTGCAACTCAAAAATTCATTCCTGCATGAAGGAAAGCCATCTTCGGAGAGTTAAACTTTTATTAAAGCAAGTACAATTTCTCCCTGTGAATGCAAATTGGGAAACCTTTTGGCAGGCCTAGATATCTCTATCACATACAATACTCCATCTTAAAGTATTTACCTGGATTTTGCAATTGCTTCAAAGCCTGTGTTAATTCTGAGAGACTAGCCAATGTGACATTGTAATGCTCTCATGTATACACACACACACTACATTCACCTTTTTGTTTTCAAATTTACAGCAAGTGAAATTTTCATGCCTTTTGGACACAGCCATCACTTAGACAAGTTTCAGCTATGACAGGAGCATCACCTGCATTTCTATTATTTTCACTTCTTGACACATCGATGTAGAAAAGGCAATTTTAATACATCAAAAAAGGAAGAAGCACAAACACCAAAAGAACATTTCAAAATCCAAGTAGTATTCAGTTCTGGAATTCAGTTGCAGATCGTGTAATCTGAGGTGGAATTATTAATTTTTCCTTCTATCATTTATTTATGAGCACAAAAATGGCAGGTGTATCCTAGGAGGGCCCAGTCCTGGCTCTGTTGACAGTACCCTCACTGCTGTGCTGTTCTGTACCTCGTCTCTCTCCTCAGAGTATTCTTTTCTGTTCTACAGCTACATTCTCTTCGCTATTATAATATAATTCAGAAGTAGCATGGAAGAAGTTATAGTGTTAGGAACTCAGTCATTTCTTAATTTATTTTAGTTCTAAAAAGGAAGTACAATACCTGTAACTTGAGTAGGTGCAATTACTTGACTTGCACTAGAAGTAGAGACTTCAGGAGCAACTTCAACAGGCAGAGGAGGAGATGTTTTCTCAATCACTACTGTGTGACATGGAATGGAAATCAATCACATCCAAAAAAACCCCCTTGAAGCATTCAAAAAAAAAACGCTTAAAGAATTCACACATGATACTGAATGAGCCAGACACTATGGAGCTTTTCATTAGTTTACTCTGCTTGCTTAGATCTGGAGTAGAAAAAATAGTATAATTGGTTTTTCCATCATTCTACTGCTTGTGAAAAAACCTGAGGTGCTAAAGAAATCAAGCACAATAGTAAAACTTTTGCAGTGAAAGTTATGCATAAATCTATAAGGAGGCACCTAAGTAAAGTCTCCCCTTGAAAGGGGTACAAGGCTTCAAAGCTGCCCACATTAAAATTCTCATGTATGCAATCCAGGATATCACTTTTGCCTAAAATATATCTTTGCCTCCTAACAAGTCACCCAGCCAATGCCAGCCTCTCAATTCTTCCTGCTTCAGCTTCCGTGATTTTTTTTTTTTTCCCCATATTCTGCTCATGGCAGAATTTCTTGTGAAGCTGCAATCAATTTCTCATTAACCTCTATTACAATTGCTACCTTCTCATTCTTTGAAGAATTGTAAGCACACTCTCATACTAAAAGACAAGTCAAAACAAGTACCTGGAAACTGTGGATGCAAGTTAATTGTTGAAATTCCAGGAGAAAGCTGAGGCTGCCCAGGCTCTAGATCAGGCTGCTTTTCTTGTTCGAGGGATGCTAATTCCTAAAAGAATTATTAAAAATTTACATTCTGAAAACATTCTCTTAATTCGGCTATCATAACAACCCACAAACTCCTGGCTTGAGAAACCGCTAACATTCTCACGAGTGGCTTTTGATAGCAGATCATTACCACCAATTTAAGTCTGAAAGAACATGGAATACTATGTTTACACAATGGCATACCATTTAACATTGATTTTATCTGAAGCAGCCATTTCATGGAGCTTCTATCTATCTTTCGCTTTGTCCCTCCATAGTTCTCCTATCCTCTGGTCTTTAATTGCTTACGAATAGTATTTAATTGCAGTTCACCATCACACAAAAGTATACAATCACATATGTCTCAAGTCTTTGACCACTGTGAAAGGTTCTCTCTTAGCTATTGCACTGATCATCTTATTTTTGTAAAAGTGTTAGATGCTTGTAAGTCTTTAGGAAAATGAAATGAATTACACCTGCAGTTATTCCTAATGAATCCCATTATCTTCAGCATAGAGAAAGTGGAACCTCCAGAATGGGGGACTTAACACAGATATGCACCTGCTCTTCTCCACTAAATAGACAGCAACCCTAAAAAAACTAGGAAATTAACTTGGGCATTAATACCAGTCTCTTAAGCAGGCATCACAAACGCTTCTCAAAGCTTCTTACTGTTTCTCTCCAATTCATTTTTCTCCAGCTGTCAGTATATGTTGCTCTCCTTCATACTGTCTGCATTTTTCCAATATCCTCTTTAAAAACAGGCTCCAGAATGGGATAGAACAATGTAATACTAGACCCTCCACCAGTGCCCTGTAGAGAGGTTAAAGTAATCTCTTTCCTGTACCTCACTACCTGCCTGTTTTTATATATAATAATAACAACATGAGCTCTTTTTGCCTCAGGGTTTGCACTGTAAGTCCACAGTGAGTTTTTTGTTCCTCATAAATCCTAAATCCTTTTCAGAGTTACCATATCACCTCTCATACACATGGTCTGCATTCTAATTCTAGATAAATCACATCATGTTTTACCTGATCAGGGGCTGCAGTTGCCACTAAAACCAGAAAGAAAAAAGAAAATCAATCAGTCTTCACATAACATTTACTTACACATTCTATGTAAAACTACTAGCACATTTGAAAGTGGTTGTTGCCATTGCAGAAAAATTTCAGGCTCTAACCTCATTCCAAAATGGTGCAAACTTGAAGTAATGTTCCTGAAGCAAGCGTAAAAACTAACCTGAAACCAGAATAATATTCCACACACTGACCAATGCTTAGAATTGTTTACTCAGTATTCAGTGGCCTTATAGGTTTCTCAATTGTTTAACTGTTTCCTTAGAAACAATCCAAGAAACTCACAGGTCATTAACTCACTGATTAAACTTTTTTAATTCCTTCCAAGGAGTATCAATGTCTGTAATTATTTTAAAGGTAAATTAATATCATAATGATATATAACTAACCATTGACACATTTGCAAGAATTTACTGTAAAAAAAAAATCAATTTCTGAAATTTGCCTTTTTTTTAAGCAAGCAAAAGTGGTTTGGGTTTTTTTCCTCCAAAAAAATTGACTTTTTTCTGGGAAGGAGAGGTAGAAATTTCATATAAGTTTTTATTTGCCACTGCAGTTTGTCTTTTTTTAATTTCTCTTTTACTGATGAAAATCTATATGCTTCTGTAAAAACTGTAAGAATAGTTTTCACAATCAACATTTTCTATAGGATAGTTTTAATAAAAACAAAACAAAACACTCTTCTTGCTCTGACTTCTTTAGTATTTGCATGGAGGCTGATTATCAGAACTGGGAGAATTTCTAATAAAATCTCAAAAATTCCAAATGCAAACATATCAAAAAATGGAATATAAAATTCAAACATGTGTATGTGTCATTACTGACTTACAGTAAGCATTTTTTTAAAGTTTTTTATTTAAAAAAAAACATTCCTTTTTCCTCCAGATTCTCTGTGTTTAAAGATTTACTAGAATCTGGCAATCTTTCTAACTAACGAAGTAATATTTTAGCAAATGATACACCACTTTTTCCACTTTGTAACACAGAAAAGCCCCAGAGGTTTATATGAGATTTTATAATCCAGCACAGTCTATAAGAATATTTGAATGGCTTATTTTAATCTCCAGATTCAGTTTAGCTCCATTTTCTTTTTGAAAGCAAAACAGTGATTTTAACTGGAAAGTAACCCATGTCACAGAATTTTGCAAAGTCAGCTGACTGAAACTCTGATAAAGGCCTGACATACAGATACTTAACTGCTGCTTGGAAATAACCTATTAAGTCCTCAGTATCATGAGAGGGTTCTTCAGCAATGTATTTCTTCTTGTCTACAGTTAGTTCATGCCAAGTTTGCTGGCAATGTGTTTCTAATAGTGCTGCTTTCTGCATTTCTTTGCTTATGCATTTTTTTTAGACTCAAGACAATTTTGGCTGCCACAAGTTCTTAGAGGAGCTTGCAGAAAACAAAGTCTGAGAAAAGTATCTTAGAAGAGTCACCTAATCGTTAAACAGCCCAGCAGAGAGGGGCTGATCCAACATGGTCACGCCAAGGGAGTGTACAGCTGCAGAGGTGAGAGCAGACCACGTGAAGGGGATATGCTTGCCCACATCAGGTGGTGCTAATCTACAGGAGTGTATAGATGATGAAAACAAAACCTCTTAGCTTCTGCCACCCCAAATACTAGTACATCAAAGCCTGAGCTGAGTCCTTTGTTGTATGTTAGAGATTATAAATATCTTTATAAAAGTCTTATAACAAATATTTACTATTTCTTATCATAAAAATTATGAGATTAAAGCAGTCTCTCTCTCCATGGTGTTCTCAGCATCTGGCAGGAGCTTTACATAAAATTTCAGAAGTAAATCATGTAACACAATACACTCCACAAGATGGAATGCTCTGCTGTGGGAAGTGACGCCTCTTTGTCCTGCACTATACGCAGCTACTCTGCAAATAAACATACTATGGAAGACACATGCACAGAAATATAGAAAGACTAAATTTTCCCACTCTCACCTTCTTGCACAGCCATCTCAGTCTCACTTTTCTGTGAGAAGGTCAGTGCCTCCACCGGCTCTTCCTTTGCTGGGAGAGGTGGAGGAGAAGTACCTTTAGCAACAGGTTGAGTAATCGGGGTCTTGCCAATGACAGGTGGCTGTACTCTAACTGCAGGGTGATGATATAGCTTGTTTCTGTGAGGGCCAGAAACCGTATAACCCATTCCACCAGGGCAGATTTCCTTAAAAGCAGCTAGATTTGGGATGGGAAAATATTCCTTTTAGGAGGCTAAAAGTGCAATACGTTGACATAGCGGAAAATATAATGACTACCACTAATAAATTTAATCTCGTATATACATTTTTACAAAAAAACTACTTAAAGACAAGTTATGCATTGCATGCTAATATGACTGAGCATTCTCCCAAAAGCATGTTCTGGCTGTTATTTGCAGGAGGTTTCCACTCCAGTTTACCATCTTTCTTCAGTTGTGTTTAATCTCTCATTATATCAAGATAATTTTTACTAATCCTCTTCAAACAGTATGTCCTTTCTGATTATGAATTTAAATATGCAAATTGTCATCATCATTTACATAGCATGAGGAATGAAGATCACTATTTCTATCACTCTCTTTTTGCAGAAACCACAGGGAAAAAGCTAACCACCCCTGTACTAGAGGACCAGAAGAATATCAACCAGTAACAACATTTATTCACTGGATCCTGTTTGACTACATCAGAGGTCTCATACCAGCCCTGATCTAAATCCCACTGAATTGAGTAAGTCTTTCCACTGACCTCAGTGGGCTGGATAAAAACAAGATGGGGGTCATAAAAAGCCAAGTCACCACTGGAAGAGAGGGGAGATAATCTAATTTATAAAGCTGCTACAGAAAAAGTCAGGCAGCAGCACCTGCTCTGGTCTCTGCAGCTGCTCTACATGAGCATCAGGTTTTGCAGTCCTAGTGGAAGACTAGAATGAAAAAGAAATACAGGTCAGCCTTCCTCCCCATCAAAGATAATAGCTATGCTCCTGTCAGGGACAGGGAGACCTTCAAGAGTCTTGAGGGGGCAGTGCTTCATTGTCCTCGTTACTCTAGGTAAAGCGATGTTGGGGTGAAACACCAAAGATTTAGTCTCCCAAATGCCCAACATTATTTCTTACAGCTTCTTAAGAGATGTGCGGAGTGGGGCATTGGTAAGTTCACAAATTCTGCTTTGAACACATCAGGGTTTTAAAATGAATTAGCATCTAAAATAAAACCACAAAATAATAGCAATATGTACTCCACAGATGAATTCATTAAATTGTACATTAAATTTCAGTATGTATTAATTACATACTGTGTTCTAATGGTGTCTTAGAAAAGATGAAGGGTCAAACTGATTAAATTGAGTGGATTCAGAATGATGAAATACTTTCTGTTTGGAAATGCTAATATCAAAATTTGCCACAAAAACACCCAACTGAGGGTGGGAATTCTGGTCAAAGGAGGAAGACAGAGAAAATTTGACGCCTGTCCCTTCAGATGCATACTCAGGATGTAGGCAATCTTGTTTCAGGTCATATTCTCTCAAATGCAGAATAAAAACGTAAGCCTTATCCTACCACAGCTCTGACAAGTGCTCTCAATACTTGGCTATACAAAGCTGGCCTCTCTCAGTCTCTCTTTTGGAGCTGGCCTACTTTGTACAAATATTTTAAAAGCTGTAAGAGAGCGAGATCATGGCTTTTTAATTCAATGACTCTTAAATTAACATGGGATGCTGCAGTAAATACATTACCCCATTCTGGAGTATCCCACTTTCACACATTTTTCATAGAAAACTCTGAAAGATTATGAATTTTACCTGTTACAGAAAGGAACATGTCTTTAAATCATGAAAGTTGTCATGAAATGGGAAAAGTATTTCCCACACAGTTCATCAGAATTTTCTACTCACAGATTTTCTCTCTGAAGTCTTTTCATTACAAAAAATTGCTAAAATAACCAATTCCACATAATATTCAACAATGTATTTTTTACGGCTAAACGGTAGTCAACAAGAAGATATATTCTCTGCTCCAAAATACACACAATTTGGTTTAAAGCCTCATGCAGTATTCTCATAGATGTAAAGCACCTGCATCTAAATTGAGAGTAACCTGATGAGAATGTATTTTTTCTCCATTAAAAAGCCATAGAAATATCCTTTATCTGAAAGTGGACTGGACTTTTAAAATGCCAATCAGTGATGTAGCAACTCAATGGTCATGCAGAAAACAATGGCTTTAAAAAAATCAATTGAAATGCTCAAAAATGTTGGTCACTTCCATTTCTGTAAGCCCAGCTTAAAAAAGCAAGGAATGTGCTGCTCTCATCATGTCTCTGATGCTAGCTGTGGATTTCCCAAAGCAGCTAGCTAGTTTTGAAAATCAGAAATCTTTATAAAATACTCCAGAGAAATATGTGACCTGTATCATAACAGTGACATCTGCAGCAGCGACTTCAGTAAGAACAGTGGATTACCATTACAAATACCTGTGCTAAAATACTGACCAGGCTGGACATCATGTATATTACAATAAACAAAGATGCTTTTAAAAAGGATGAATTTGACCATACATTTGGACAAAAGATAATATTCAGTTGATTTTGACTAAAGACTCCAACTTTGGTCATTTAAGTTTTAAGCAAAATTGGGGAATAAAATGTACTTGAAAGCAGTTATCAGTATCTATAATATGTGGTATCTTAATCTATGAGCAGCCTAGAGGAGGGTGGTGACCAGCCAAGCCCTTATATATTTAAAAACCAGCAGGGCTCCAAGTGAACACTGATAATACAAGTGAGCTTCACGTATCAAGTAAGGAATTGTTTAAGCAAAAGGTGGTATGAAATGTTTATCTACGAGTTTATTGTTAAAAAGGCAAGACCATACTTAGCAAATTGGTCAAAACGGATGGTAAATGAAGGTTAAAAAGCAGAGATACTCCCATACATATCCCACTAACTGGAATGTAAACTACAACACATGTCATTCTGTAACCTAATACTCAAAAGCTGCCATCCTTTCACTGGTGCCTTTAACAACTGAAGAGCATTAATTAGATTTTGAGTTAATTTGCCTGTGTCTTCCGTCAGAATATAATGTACAATAAATTTATCTTCATGTGATGGAGAATCAAAGTTCAGGGACATATTCTGAGATGCAAATATTGTTAATCTGGAATTCTATCACAACATATCAAAGATAATTCCTTTGTTTTAATCACAAATCCCTATGAACAAAACTTCTATATATGTGATTATTCTACTATCATGTAGAGAACTGTCATAATTTACTGAAGGACACTTCTTGTTTAAAATCAATTCTTGGATTTTTTTTTTTAAAGCATGCATAACAAACATAGGGTGGGGGAAAGAGCTTGTATTTTTAATATGCAGTTCTTACCTGTTCCTGGAAGTGGACACTTCTCACAGTGTGGGCCCCAGGCTTTACCAACACTGCAACAGCAAAGCTGCTTGCTGAGCTGAACAGAAAGAGGATGCATGCATTGCTTTCCTGCACTAACAAACCGGTAGCAGGGTCCTTTCTCTTCAGCAACGATAGGATTATCAGCTGTAATGGAAGTGGAAGAGAGGATGGTAGTGTTCACATGAAAAGCAAAACAGAGAAACATCACTAGATTTCCAACACCAGTTAAATGGATTAATACTACTATCTGCAGAAATTTTATTTCAAACACCTATCTCAAGCCATAATCACAACATAAAAGAATATTCTTATTTCACATCAAACACTCCTGAATTCCAACTCACCCTAGACCAAGGATAAAAATTATTAAAAAAAAAAAAAAAATCATTTCCAAACCCGCAGTTGCCATGCTGTGTGGATATCTCTGGAGTAAGTTTAGCTACCATGATAAAGAGTCAGAATCAGCTCTCTCACTTGCACACAAGTCCAACTGCTGAAGACTAAGGTCAATCACTGGCAATTGTGTCAAGCTACATAGCCCCTGGAACATTCAGCTATAAGTAGGCTATATAAATAAGACTGCAAAAGGATTAAGTATCATACATGACACACTTCTAATAAAAGAGACAATTACATAATTACATTTTGTTACGCTTAGTTTTAATATGGAAGAGCCAAAGGCCATAAGCTATGACTAGTATGAGGTAACAGGAAGGTAAGATCCATCCAGCTTTCTAATTTGAGCGTCCACATTAACATACAGTTAACAGTTCTGGGTAATATGTTCACTTAACTCAAAAAATACAAAGACTGTGTGATTTTCAACATGACATGTAAAAGCAAAAATGAAAAACAACTCTTTTTTTCTGGTGTTAAGCTGAAAAGTGGTAAGAAATTCTTCAAAATGCTGAAAAACTTTCTCAGTAATTGCCATTAATTAGTAGCATAAGATAATTATGCTGAAAAAATGAAAGAATTCACCTATGGCTCTAGACTATATTTTATAAACCTAAAGACAGCTCGGATAAGGAGCTTAGGAAATGAGGTATTTTTCACTTGTAAATATTCTTTCCAAAAAACTTCAAAGGGAGAAACTTAGCTGTTCTCTATGCCTTCTTTTCTTCTTGCAGAGGTAGTTGATCTCAAACCAAGTAAAAGCTGATTAACAGAGGAAAATATTTCCATTCATGTTGTTCACAACTTTTTCTTTCTCCTAATTCTTTCTTAATTTTTAATCCTTTTTAATCAGAAGGAAAATGTGCCAAACATCATCCTGATATGAATGTTTAGTAATGGAAACCACCCAGGTTAAAGATGCAGAGGTGTAAGAGGGGAAGACAGGACACAAAGATGATTTTGGCTGGGGAACTAGGAGAGAGGGGAAAAAAAAATTGTGGGAAGGAGAACTCCAGGCTGCTGAGAAAGACTGAGCGTATGAGGAGGCTGGATGTGGACTTGAAGGTTTTGTGACAAGAAAACCAGGAAAAGATGGCAAGGATCCCAGACAGCCACTGATAGAGACTAAGGCTTCCAGGGCAAAGAGACAAAAAAGTGGCACGAGCACTGGGAATGACTAAATAAAATGAGTAAGCTGAGAAGAGGAGGCAGGGACAGCAAAAAAGATGGCGACAGCTTAGAAGAGTTGGGGCCAGTCAAATCCTCATCTAAAGTGCAACTATCCATTTTGGTACTTTGATTAGCACTATTACTTACGTATGCATCTTGAGAGGGTAGGATCTGGCACGAATCCAATTTTGCAGGTACATCTGTAGCTGCCCATGGTATTCAAGCACTCACCATTAGGGCATACTCCCTGCAACTGACACTCATTGATATCTGTGAGAAAATTGAAAATAATCAAATTCTTCAGAAGTCATCTTGTTTTAAATATGTGCAGGAGAACTGTTACAAGTTAACACTCCAATCAACACTTTTTCCCATACTGACAACATTTGATTTGTAACCTTTTAAAACACTGCTGAGAACACAACAGAAAACCAATTACATTTATACATCATTGTCAAGTACTCTGACTTAAAAAACAAATACATTTTGACTGGCTTATCAACCCTTTTCCTGCCTAGATGACTGCTTGTGCAGTCAAACGCAACTCAAAAGAACATTCACAGAGACAAGTTTTAAGCAATGTAGTGTATTTTATTCAGGATGGAACACTGCTTGACACATTTAATACAGTTTTTATTAGTATTTGTATTCAGTAGTGTCTGAAGGTTCATTGTGCTGGAAGAAGCACAACGCAAACATACCATCTCTAGCCTAAAGAGCTTACCATCTTAACAGCAAGAATATGCTTCAGGAAGAACAGAACACGTGATGTGGGGTGAAAAGGACTGTATCCATTGGAACACAACTTTGTAGTAATTAACAACTGCTTTGATCAAGTTTTCTGTTACTTGGCTACCTGCAGCAGTGTCACTTTCAGAGTCTCACTGAATTATTCTCCCATGCCCCAAGCACTGGCCCTCAGGCCTTTATCACACTTGTGGTCGCATCTATAATTCACTTACTCTTAGAATAGGACCTGTCTGACAATCTGGATACCATCTGTAACTAAGTCAGTCAAACTAGGATTTTATTTCAGGAGATAGTAACAATGTAGCTTGCACTGATAATCAAAACCTTAAAACACTAAAAAGAAACAATAAAAAAAAAAATCAAACCTAAAATTGTCTGTCATAAATTGTCATGTCTCCTCTTTCAGAAAAATAAAGACAGCACATTGAAACAGACCTACTTCAAAATGTTTACGTGCATTATTCCTACATAACTTTCCCTCCCTTTCCCTAAGCTAGGAAAAAATACCTACTTTGCTGGGTAAACAAACTTCAAGTGGAAGTCAGATATTCCAGCTAGCTCCTTGGAAATCAGGGATTAGTGATCATTTTATCTAAAATATGTAGTATTTATTACCTTTCCTCTTAGGTTTTATAAAACTTTCACCATTTTATTTGACCTCATTGTATGTTGCTCCTGATCCAACACAACCAATGAGGGTAAGAAGTTGAATATGTAAAATATAACAGATGTACCGGAGTTTGCTTTTGGAAACCTACAGCAAGAATCTTTCATGTTCCTACCTTCTTCATTTTTCTCCACCAGTTTGGCTACCTGTCCCACTACGCAGGAGCACATGACTTAAGCTCACAGTACAGCAGACTCTAGCACTTGCCAGGTCAGCTGTGATTCTTTCCAAATATTCAGTGCTGAGCTTATCCCTCAACTCTTCCAATGCTATACCTAATCTATTACCTTGACACCACCGGGATCAACTTCACCTCTATGCACTTAGCCACATGTGACAAAGGGTGATAATTTATATCCTAGAACTTTGGATAAAATGTGATGGAAACCACATGAATTACAAAGGATCAGCTCTGCTTCAAAGGGATTTTCAAGTGAAATTCCCAGACTACACGACTTTCTGACCTCAGAGGGAGTGGTCTATTTAAAAAGGAGAATGGTGTAAGAAAAGAGCACAAAAACCTGCTAAAATATTCTTCTACAGCAGTCTACCTTTTGACCCATCCAATCTTTGAACAGGAAGGTGTCCCATATAAGCACAGGAGTATCTTATTTAAGGATTGCACTAATACAGAATATTTAGTAAGCTAGACTCATTGTGATGCACTCAGTGAAATTTTTTTAGACAGTTTTTTCAGTTGCTTAGTCTGACTAGCTTCTTTCTTTTGCCCTGAAATCTCAAAACATGATTGAAGGCATCTACAGAGTGCCAACTGACCCCAAAAGGAAGACCATCATTGTTTCAATACCATTATCTTTTGTGACTATTGTGGGGAATGAACTTGAATCTTAACAGCTAGCAAACTAACGACATTACTGAAACATCCCTAAATAGAAACATATTGATGCCGTTGTAAAGTTGTCAGGAGGAAAGGACATATTGCTAACCCTCCACTTTCAAACATCAGGCACGACAAGAAACGTAACGGAAGAAAAGACTATGAAACACCTAGAAGCTAACAGAAAGCAAGTACTGAAACACTCAAGAACCCGCTATTGAATTTTCTACCTGTTGGCAATTTGAGTTGTCAGATCAGTCCTCAAATCCTGAACAATGGAACAATTCTACTTGCTTTGATGAAGCACTGACTCTGTCATCAGAAACAAGTTAGAAGAGACAGTATGCTTTACTCTGAATATAGGAAAAATCTAGATATCCAGGTTCATTTCAAAATGAAAATCCTCAACACAATTACACAAATACACAAAATATACCACACATACATGTGCAAAAAGCAGATATAGATTTTGGAGGAAGAGGAAAAACTTAAGAGAAATTAAGAGATGGAAGAAAGAGAATATAAAAAATTAAAAACTAAGATACATATTTTTAACAAAGACTCTGCTCTTTTATTCTAATCTGACTTATTGCTTTTTATCATTTAATACTACTTCTTGGTGTTGACATTGGTACATATAGTGAAAATAATTGCTCGCTTTCTACACTGTAATAGCCAGATGTTTTTAAACAACTTTCTCTCTTTACAAATTCTAAGTATACATTTTTGTTTATAGGAAAAAAATGAAAGATATCTCCCAGGTGACATACATAACATACCACTTTTTCTTGTCACTTTTTCTGGAATATATATTCATGTAGAGTTATAGCAGAAATGCTTTGTCTAGTGAAGACAGCATTTAAATTTTAAATCAGTGAAAAAGACAACTTATTTTAAATAATATTAATTTGACTTTGATTTTATAGTTCTTATTATCAAGGAAAGACCAAGTCTTGCTTGGTTAACCATTAAAATACATTTCCTTATATGTCATCATTATGAAAAAATTGGCACTTTTCCTTCCTATCTATGAGGATAACTCTACCATTCTACATGTATTTAAGCAAGGTAAGTAATTATATAGCTTAACATAAGTGTGTTCATACTTTCAATGTTTAAAATGATTAATGGTGCATTTTTCATTTATTAGATGATGATTTTACTCGTTTTCATCAAGTTTCATTTTAAGGAATGTTAAAAACCTATATATGGATAAACTTTATTATTTGAATATTGAAAGTATATAGGCATGTAAAAAACCCAAAAAGTTCTCAGCAGACAGCTGAGAAAGAAAAAAAACATTTAAGAAACCTTCTTTCTAACTTGAGTTTGAATTATTTTATTCACAACACTAGTACTATCTGTACTACTCAGTTGAACCATATCTTTTAAGTTTGTAGAACTGTATCTGTATGTTGTAGAGGATACAAATGGTGTCCGTTGTTATAATTCTCAAGCAGTTTTTCAGCTTCAATTAACTTAGCTACTGAACTGAAATGCATATATATATATTTACAGTGAAATGAAGAAAAAAAAATTCTGTTCTGCAGAACAGGTACAAAAATCTGGCTTTGCACTTAAATTCTAGTTACAGGTTGCAGACTTCAACTAGCTGAGTGATCTTGAATACTTAGTAGCAAAACTGTGCCATTTGGATTTTATAATGAAAATTTTTTTAACATAGCTTATATTTAAGTCTTTATACAGATAAACTGTAATTGTGAATTTTAAAGTAAATTTAATTCAAATATCATCTAAATAGACATTATGCACATTTTTACAGGTCTTAACTTTATTTCACATCACTGCTGAGAGAAACGGCATAGGAACATATCGGATGCATGTGGTAATACTGGGAAAATCCTGCTTTAGAATTTTGCCTATAGTGAAGGTTTCATGGCATAATTTACTGAAGTGGCTAATTTGCAGGTAGATAGGATCTTCCTATAATTTATCAACACACAGTCATCTTTTTTTCCAAATGATTCAACTATTCTGCAGGAAACATTCACAGATGCTGTCATTACTACCTCTGTATTAAATCTCTTTCCAGATGAACTGTTCTTGTACATCTAGTATTTAAAAATATAACACCTCATTCACACGTACTCTGTTATTGCTATTTAATGTGGGCACTGCTATATTTAAGTACTGGCTTATAACCATGTAAATACCAATGAATGCTCCTTCTAGAGTTCCTGATATGGATTGTATCAGGTTTGCGTGGCAAGGTTTTGGTAGCAGGGGGGCTACAGGGGTGGCTTCTGTGAGAAGCTGCTAGAAGCTTCCCCTATGTCCAATACAGCCAACGCCAGCCGGCTCCAAGTCGGACCCACCGCTGGCCAAGGCCGAGCCCATCAGCAACAGTGGTAGCACCTCTGGGATAACATATTTAAGAAGAGGAGGGGGAACCCCAGACTGTGCAATTGCAGCCAGAAAGAGGAGTGAGAATATGTAAGAGAAACAGCCCTGCAGACACCCAGGTCAGTGAAGAGGAAGGGGGAGGAGGCGCTGGAGTAGAGATTCCCCTGCAGCCCGTGGGGAAGACCACGGTGAGGCAGGCTGTCCCGCTGCAGACCGGGGAGGTCCACGGTGGGGCAGATCTCCACCTGCAGCCCGGGAAAGACCCCACCCTGGAGCAGGAGGGTGCCCAAAGGAGGCTGTGACCCCGTGGGAAGCCCGAGCCGGAGCAGGCTCCCGGCAGGACCTGTGGCCCCATGGAGAGAGGAGCTCAGGCTGAAGCAGGTTTGCTGGCAGGGCTTGTGACCCCGTGGGGGACCCATGCTGGAGCAGTCAGTGCCTGAAGGATCGCAGCCCATGGGAGGGACCCACACTGGAGCAGTTTGTGGAGGACTGTCTCCCATGGGAGGCACCCCACACTGGAGCAGGGGAAGACTGTGAGGAATCCTCCCCCTGAGGAAAAAGCAGCAGCAGAAATGACGTGAGACGAACCGACTGCAACCCCCATTCCCCGTCCCCTTCTGCTGCTGGGGGTGGGAGGAGGTAGAGAATTCAGGAGTGAAATTGTGCCCAGGAAGAAGGGAGGGGTGAGGGGGAAGGTTTTAAGATTCAGTTGTATTTCTCGTTATGCTACTCTGATTTGACTGGTAATAAATTAATTTTCCCCAAGTCAAGTCTGTTTTGCCTGTGACAGCAACTGATCTCTCCCTGTCCTTTTCTCAACTCATGAGCCTTTCATTATATTTTGTCTCCCCTGTCCAGCTGAGGAAGGGAGTGATAGAGTAGCTTTGGTGGGCACCTGGCGTCCAGCCAGGGTCAACCCACCACACAGATATTCATCTTGCTAAATTTCTCAGTGTTTAAAGTTAACTTTATTGTACATGTTCTGATGCTTCAGCATAACTTCATTATAGCGTATTTTTAATGCTTCTTTTCCAAGTCATTTCTTCTCAATGAGCTCATAGAATTACTGAGCTGATGCTCTATGCTGAATTACACAAGCCTATCTAGGGATTCAATAGAAACAAGCCACAAGCTGATAAAAAAAACCCTTCAATTTTTCAAAAGAAGCATACATATATGTAAGAACAGTGTTTATTTAACAGCTTTGGGTAAAAAAAAACCAAACCAAACATCTCGTCCAGATTTACTACCTACTTCACTTTATTTCAGACTGTGGTAAAAGGCCACCTACCAAAAATGTTTCCTACCACCTGCCAACCTGCCCAGCTGTGCAAATTGCACTAGAATCAACTTGTTCAGGCAGTTGGAAAAGAAATTTGATTCAAGATTAACAGACTTTTTTTTTCTTTTTGACTCTCTATTTCTTGTACACAAACATAAAAAATATTTCAGTTTTAAATTAGTATAGTAATGAGAATCATTTGCTCCATTGTAAAAACTAGAGAAAAAAAGCTACTTTAAAGTTATCTGAATAATCTTTTGTTGTGCAGAAGTACGAACTAGTGATATGCTTGTAGAGTCATTTGATCAAACACCTTCATCTACACAAAGGAAATATTTTAAGGGTCTATGTAGCAGTACTATAAAACCATAAGTATGTAAATAAAGCTTTCTAAAGACCAACTAAATACTAATTCTCAGTTTTCAAGGAAAACAGAGTCATGAAGCTCCACTGGTAAAAAGCCTCTGTGTTAGTGATACAGAAAAAAAGGTTAAGCAAGGAGCTTTTCCACACAGCACCTTGCATGGCTCCACTGCAAACTCGTAGTAGGTGCTGTTATTTATGATTTATAAAGAATTGGTAAATAAAGCATTGATTTTGTAATAGATGGTGCTTGATAATGTGAATGACTTGGCCCTTCTCAATGGTAATAAACTGGTATAACCCCCCCGGCATGAAAGCATCATCATCGTTCTGTACTGACTGACAGCCTGACCCTTTGCTGTTACTCTTTAGTATTACACATGCCAAATACATGGAACTGGTCCTTGACACATTGTGCTCCTCGATTTGGTAGTCCATCTCCATGAAAATTTGACAAGAAATGAAAGCTTCACTCTTACTTTGGATCTGTTGAGATGGTAGTGGAAGCCACATGCCATCCCAAAGGCCCTGTTGGTGACTCTGCTCTCACAAGTTCATCCAAATGCATGGCTTTGCCATAACCAGGGTCTTGACAGCGGTGCTTCAGTACTGTACAGATGAGACTGCTGTCTCAGCTCCTCCTATATCCTCTTCTAAGCACACAGCTTGATACATGGTGAGGCCAGCCACCACACTCTCCTCCAGAGCCACCACAGATCTTCCAGCTTCAAACAGCCGAGATGCTGTAACCAAACCACTGTTAATCTATTCCACAATCTTTCCCACTAAGGAAAACTTAAAACAGGCTCTCTTAACAGCAACAGTCTGTGTTTGATACCTTCCCATAGATTTTTATAGGTCTACTGGGTGTCAGGTCAGCCTGCTCTCAGAAAATAAGTGTTAATGACTCACGGCCACTGAATTTCCTGGGGCAAAAAAACAAGCCAAAACAACCATTTCCTAACTGAATGCTTGTCTGCTCATGTGAAGAGTGTGACTACGAACAAAGTAATCTTCATGACTTAAAAAAAAAACCCCAACCCTCCTAAACCAAACAGAAGTGAAGGAGGAAGATGGGAGCAATGTAAGATGGTATTCATTTAAACAAGAATGCACATGCTAACATTGAACTTGTTATAAAACATGACAATTCTATACAGTTTTACTAAGTCCAAAACCAACTTCATCTGCAAAGAACTTTACATACGTTAATTAGTAGATAGAAGATGGAAATGAATGGATAACTCAGATATCAAAACGAAAATTTACTTTACTCATGGCTTTTTCTTCTGGTTTTCTAAGAATGTTCACAAAGAAATTTTACTTGGATTTTTGTCCAGGGTAAGGCAGTCTTCAATGTTTCATGTTAGAAATACCCCAAAACACAACTACGTTTTGAAAGCCCTTTACCAGAATCTTGTTCCACAAACAGTTAAAGAATCAGGTGAAGAACTGACCTCAGTTTTTACTCATGACCACACACACGCACAACTGCATGGGCTGAATATCACAATACTAATTAAATTTCATTAAGTCTAAGTGCGGGCAACAGCTAACAGTTTTCTTCTAATAACTGTGATTTAGGGAAGGACTGAATAGTCCAGAAGAAACAAAAAAACCCAGAAAACTTTTGAAAAACAACTTAACCCTTAT
The DNA here is from genome assembly GCA_034782735.1 of Sagittarius serpentarius. Lineage (NCBI taxonomy): Eukaryota > Metazoa > Chordata > Aves > Accipitriformes > Sagittariidae > Sagittarius > Sagittarius serpentarius. The sequence continues at coordinate 1,283,255 of JAVKLA010000049.1, forward strand.
TTGTTACTTTTCTCTAAACAGTTCTTCCTTGCTTAAAGATCCAAACCCCCAGTGGCTTTTCAACATCTCAATCTATATGATGGGTGTCAGGCTCTTATACTCAAGTATTGGTTTGCGTGTTCAGCTCTCTTACATGCATTGCACACTGGGGAATTGTGATGACTTAAAAAGAAATATATGAATCAAAACTTTAAAAGGAGAAAAGTTAGATATGGGATCAAATTCTGTTCTAAGATACTTAAATTTAAGTGACAAAGCATTTATACACATACTGGAAGGTTTCCCTCTGGCTAATGTATATGTATTTGTGTACAGAAGGGTACAATTTAGTAGAATCTCTCTCTCCACTGTATGACAATGCATGGAAGAACTCTATGCTGGAGGGGAGGACATGCTGCAGAAGGTATTATCTTCCAATGTTCTGCTTGCATTCTCCAATTCTATAATGCCTTCTAAAGTAGATTAAAACAGTCTTTGGGACTGCATTAGCTGCTGTTCAACACTACTTTGGTCCTCTACTGGAAACCTACATGCAATGTTCTCCTGCCTTTCCTTGAGCAATGGCATGCCTAATTCAATCACATTCAGGAAGTGAATAATTTCAGATTTATTCCAGGATTAATGATGCCATAACGTAGCCTGAGTAGCCCTTCTCCAAGGATAACAAACCAAGCCAAGTGTAAACATCCAATCCTAGGAAAAATTCCTGTGCCTACTTATAACAAGAACTGTACCTGTCACTTAGTGCTGAAAGAATATGCTTTGCTTGATTACTGTGAAACATGCTGAGTGATTTACTGCATCATAAAGCTACTGTAACCTCCTTTAATTTGCCCATTTACTGAAATACTTTACTAGATTTCTCAGCAAGCAAATATGAAAATGCTTCACAGCCTACTGGTCTTCTACACATTAACAGGTCAACACAACCTGAAGAGCTTGATGCCCACTATAGCCAGGCAAAGCGGTACAGAAGGACTAGTTGATCAGCAGAGAGCTGTTCTGCTATAGACCAGCCTACAAAAGCTGACGGTTGGAATATCAGCTTTTTAGTGTTTCCCTTTGGCAGCCTCCAGCTGGAAGACTATTTAGGAAGAGAAGTTCACTGTGTTTTGGCTGTGTTAACCATTGTAACAGCTCTTCAGACCACCCAGGCCCAGCTGGCCTAACGCAGAATTGCAGGAAACACTAAGGGTGTAAAGCTGTCTTCTCTGCCTTCAGCCTTGTAGCTCATTTGGATACATGGAGCAAGTCCACTCTCTACCCTTTTCAGATAGCGAGTGAGACCCATATTTGGTCACAGACATACTAGAATTTGAAACATTCCTATAAAATGAAATTCATTCTTTCATCTCCATGCTAAATGCATTGACTTTATGCTCATCAGAATCATCACAGCTTGGAGCATTTAACCACATTTAAACATTTAACGTAAAAACAAAATTCTAGAACTGAAGGCATATGTTTATTAATGTGCACTGGTCAAAGCCGCAATCTTCTGACAGTATGTTATTTAAATCTATCTATTCATTTTAAAGAAACTATTTTTGCTCAAGAAAAAACTGTCTATGAGTTCATAAAAAGGTCACTACAGAATTTTGAACAATGCAAATGTAAACAAAAATAGCCTTTAATTTGTTTTTTGAAAGAAATCATTGCTACCGTTCATGTAAAGAATGCAGTCAAATTTCTTTTCAGGAGCACTGATAACTTTGAAATGATAGTGTCAACTATCAAAATTGGATCAGGGTTTGGTTTCTTTACTGTATTATGTTGAAGTAACTAAAAGAATTAAAATGTTCATTAACAAGGCTGAAGAACACTAAGAAGTGATTTAGTATCAATTAAAATAATAACCCCTCTTTTAAAACAATAGATCTCATTTGTATACAATGGATTTTCTATTTTACACATTTGTTAGGCCATTTTTGATTACATGAACAAATCTGACTCAAAAGACAATAAAAAATTCAGATTTTCAAAGACATATCACATATGTAAACAGAAGAAAACAACTTAAAATTTCACAATTTTTAGACAACACATGACACACATGACAAAGCATAAAAACTACATATGCAACAGCCGCCAGCTAGGACAGTCATGATATCCAGGAGGTTCTTATGAAAATTGGACCAAGAAAAGGAACTTGTAGAAGCAGAAAGCCTAGTCAGACCACCACAGCCCTGGCAGCTGCACTGAAATATTCAGAATAAACTTGTGGCTAGAAACTACTGCAGCCCTTCTCATCCCTTCTGTCCCAAGTGCCTGGTGCTGGAGGACACAAGCAATCTCAGCATCAGCAGTCCACAGCTAATCCCAGGCCTAAGCACCATGGAAAGGTAAATTTCTGAAGGAGGACTTCTGCACTTAGCTCTGAAATCAGATTTCTGTGCTTTTCAAAAACTGACTGACTTTGTTTAAATGACTAAGTAATAAAACCAAACGGAAAATATTTATCTCCTTTTGATGCAAAGCGAGCAACTTGCCTTTCAATAAGAACCACACACACTTAAGACACTTTGCGGCATGTAAGTGAAGCAAGCCTTCTAGATCAATTACATTCTAATCAGAATTTCTCAAAGTACTGGGCAACTTCTTAATTAGAAACGACCTAGCGGTCAGTCATTAATGGTACTTAGTAATATCTTCCTTCACAGATGTTTTTATGCAGTAAGGGCTTTAATATGTACAATATCTCATGTTGCAAATTAAGACTGGAATATATAATTTATGTCTCATTTGTGAAAATTTTACTCATTCTGGTAGGTATACGCTAGGCTTCACTGGGAGTGCCATCTGACAGAATAATCTCCAAATTGGGTCAATATGCAGGCATCATTTTTTATTCTCTTTATGAAGATCAGTTACAACTGTACCTACTAACACCACTGAAAATACTGTTCCAACTGTTTCTGCTATAGTTGTATTGTTAAGCACTATTAATATCCTCAGCTCTAAGAAAAATACAATATCCAGATTTTACTACCTCTGTTACAGTTGACTGTTTCAATAATAACCTGATCAGTGAGAACAACAAGGGGTAAAAGAAATAAAAAACAAGGTTTGGTTGCTAATGAAACTATTGCAATATGTATTTTTTAAAATTACAGAAAAAACAGTTGCTGATTTCTGTGAGCTAACAGAGTAGCAGCAGGAGAAATCAATCCAACTCATTTTGTGCTTCTGCGTGGAATTTACTGGAATGCAAGTTTGCAGAGCCACACTTTTCAAACACATAATCACTGTCCAAACAGCAACCCAGCCCAGTTTCTGGAGATATATTTATTTCTCAGTATGACCATCATAAAAGAACTTCTTTGAAAGGAGGTTGTTAGCTAAGTAATATTAAATAGAGTTTCTTATGAAGTGAAGCTCTTTTGTTACTTAAAAGTAATTATATATAGAACATGCAGAGAAAATGAATTTATTACTGTATTTTAGGGACAAATGTAGGAGGGCAGAATATACCTTCAAAATTTATTTTAAATCATGATGAAGCCAAGGGAAAAAAGCTTCAAGTCCCCAGAGCACATGATTACAGAATTTGATCCATCAACATACAAGTACTAGTTTCTGCAAGCTCATATACATTTAATTTTAAGCATATGGGGACTTCTCCAGAACTTCCATGTACAACTTTTTACTTCATTGAAAAACAAGTGTTCAGGTATTTTTCCAATTCTTCAAGATAAGATTTTTGAAGTGCTTTATCTGCAATATATGTTAGTTTCCTGAAAAATTAATCCAACCTTTTCACCAGCTGTTTTTTTCATTCTACTTCAGTTTTCCAAGAAAACCATTAGTAGAAGTAGGAAACGGTAAGTATAATTCTAAACAGGGAACCAGAAATTAGCATTACATGTGGATTCTGACAAAGAAGTTGCAAATCTGATAAGCCGTATTTTGGCTTTAATGACAGCCTTAGGGCATCCATGTGTGTACATGTAATAAATCACCCCATTGAAAAGATAATTACTGAGGGGGAAAAAAGCTTTCTTGATAGCAATTACACTAAACTGTTCAAATTAGCATACCCACAGATGGTTCTTTTGTTGTGCTACATACACATTAGAAAGAAGAATGTTTCATTATATTAGTTCACTCACTTGAAAGGAAAAAAATCAGGATCTGGTTATTAATCACACTAATACTACAAAGGCTTTGTAAACTAAGGAGGCTTTTGACTGAAAAAACAAGGTAGAACAAAAGGTTAATTAGGTTTTTAGGCCTGAGTTTTCAAAGGCAGTGAAAGCTGGACCACATCTAGGTGAAAACAGCAATCTCTTTTAGCAGCAGGCAAAGATTCAGAAATATATCCCCATTACTATTTGGTCTGGCAATGCTGGCCCTTTCTGAGCACAGACACAACATGTACACCCTCTCATCATAGAATAATCTAATTAAAATGTATACTTGCATATGGACATGCTGTGCCACTCCTTTCCAATTTAATTGTAAGGATTATTACAAGAATATGAATGCTCCTCCACCAGCAGCTTAAACAGTTTTCTTTTCACAGCTATTGCTGCTGCTTTGCTCCATGTCTGTGATATGGACAGCTGTTTCATGAGCCCTGTCCTCTTCTCTTCTAGAAAAGCACATCTGCTTCAGATAAACACAAACAGGACACTTTTGCCTGACCCACTGAGAAGCATGTGCTAATGACCATTTCAGGACTGAAACACACCCTGCCAGCAGCTTTCACATATGAAGCTAGCTTTCCTGATGACTGTTCAAACAGAGGTCAAAATCCTGACACTGAAAGAAAATGGTAACCTTGTTACTTACTTCAATAGGACTAAATTTCATCCTGGCTTTATTTCATGGGTATTTTCCTTCTCCTAGTTCCTTCCTTATTTGTACCTCCTTTTTTGGAGTGTGTTGGTGAGTAAATTACACAGAAGCTACCCAAGCCTCAATAAGGCAATAAGCGGAACCTGCAGCAGTTGCCACCTCTGTCCTCTCCAGAAGTTTAAGAGATTGCCCCCACCCTCAATGCATCAGCCTACTTCTTGGTGGGACAATCCAACTCCCACAGTCTGATTAAACTCTAGGTTCCATGTTTCCATGCATCAACTACAAGTTATATTTAGAGTCTACAATTCACTCTCTTCTGGGATTATGACAGCAGTAATAAAACAAACTATTTAAAGCCTCATATTTCTTGCAGTATTAGTTATGTAGTACAAAAATATGTTAGGGGAAAAACTATCAAAACCCAGTACAACAAACAATGACTAGCCTACCAGGTACAGATCTATTTCTGCACACTACCATGGCAGCACTTAGCTCCCTCTTACACTCCTACCCAGAGACCTATGTTCTCGCTCTCTATCAGCCTGTCACTGCTCAGCAAAACAACTTCTTGGCCTACTTCTGGCAAGCTTTACAAGCACCAGACCATTTTTTACTGTCTGTAGCCCCTGATTAAGGACCTTAGTTTCCATGAAATAAGATTTGCCAACACCTAAGTACAACCCCTTGGAACAAACTGAATGCCCTACTTGCTGTTAAATGCCTGCTAGGTTGCTGCTGGCTAGGAAACCACTGTGTATACAGTGGGGTTTGCGCACAACTACTAGAGATATCAAAAGCTCCTGTCTCTCCTGGACCATGTTCAGAGGGATGCACAATGGTACTAATGCACCATGGCATCTTCCAGACACTTTCTGTGCCCAAAGTCAGAAATCCTCTCTTTTGCAGACTGAAAAAGCTCGTAAATAATATGCAGAATGAGATAATCTCTTTCAAAATGGCTGGAAACATCTTGCTGAAATATACACACCACCTGCATGTTTAATTTGAAATGTGAAAAGAAGGCCCATCTATGCCTTACACTCACCTCCTTCACTTTTTCCCTTTGCAGTCCTCATCTGTAAGTTGCCATCAACATCTCCCCATTCCTTTTATTTATTAAGGGGACTCTACAGTCTTTCACTGCAGATTGGGGAACAAGCTCTTGAGATGCAATCTGCAGCTCTCCTCCATTTAGTTTTTTACTATTTTGACCCAACCCAATTTTCTCTCACAATCTTCCAAATGCCCCTAGCCTGCAAGCTGGTAAATCACTAGGTAGAGAACTGAGCAGCAGATAGGCTCAAGTGGCTATACTTTCACACAGCAGCTCACATCTCCCTCAGCAGTGAAAGCAGCAGGATGTCTGTGTTTAGTGCTCTACAAACTGTATTTTTTTGGTTAGTAAAATAATTACTTTATGTGGCTGGTTGCTGCATGTTTCTTCACTGATGTGCTAACTGGAAGTTTTCAGTTAAATAAAAAATGCATACATGTATCCTTTAATACCAATTACTCTTTCATTTTCTCCTTCTCTTCACCACCACTACTATTTGGTGGGACCTCTTTTACCCTTGCAGCATCAACAATGACTAGCAAACCCGACTACACGTCAGTGTCAGCCTTACTTGGACTCATTCTTCCCTTCCTTCCTAAATCTCCACAGCACCACTGCAGGATTGCTCACATCTTCTCAGAGCTCCTTTCTCTCGTTTGAGCTGTGCCAAGCCAGTCAGACAAGCAATTAAGCTTTTTCCTACATCCTCATCTGGCACCTCTGTTCAATACTCTAAGATGCACAGGAAGAATGAGCATATGTCTATGGTCATATGTTCAGCTTCATCAGATAGAGATACCGTAGGCCAGGACAATCTAAAAGCCCCAAGCCTTTCCATGCAGCGTAATCTTGGAGTAACACAACTTATGCAGTGTCTAACTCCATACATCCTCATCTGCATAATGCACATTCTTGAAGTATGTGGGTCACCGCTTTACATGGCAGCGAGGTACGCATGATTTTTCATTTCCACTTACTGTTGACATTATCTGGCTGTTCTCAGTAGCGTTGTGTCTAAACTCTTACGTCCAAATTGTTCTCTAATTACTCTATACTTCCATGATTATAGAAATTATTCTCTATTACTTGTTTAATCTGACTTAACTGAGTAAGTCTGGAGGTTCATTGTTTAGCAAAAGAACTGACAATGTATTTCTACTGAAAAACAAAGTAAATGAATCTTTATGAAGTCATCTTTATACATCATCACAGAAAACTAGAGTATACATAAATGTGTTAAGTTTTTTTGCCCCAATGGAGTTGCCAATATTTGGAAAGAGTTAAAAGTAGCCTCCACATTTTTTCCCAAATACACATCAATGGACTGGATTAATTCATCTAAGTCATAAATATCAAAGAATCTGTCACAGAAAACTGGTACTCAAAATAAATACAATCAATTGTGGGCACTATCATACCTTGACAAAATGTAGCATTGATCCTCTTGTAGCCTTGTGGGCATTCCATCATAGGACTGTATCCATGGTAAGCTGAAGAAAAAAATTATGTCAGTTAAATGCTGCTGATTTATATGCTTATTTAGAGAGCTTGACAGCCAAATTATTATGTAACTATATAAAAAAAAATATAAGTTTTTATGATGATGGTTAAGCATAAAAGGTCAAGAAATTAAAATTAAAGGTTGTACAGGTAACCTGAATTCCAACTCTTTCCACACGTACACCACTTAAGTCTTCAGTTATACAAATTTATATTTTTTCCAAAAAAGGAAATCTTTGAAATCAGGACATTATCTTTCATCCTAGTTGTTCTCAAATATTCAAACAATTACTTTCCCAAACCAGCTACAAATATCACACTGGGAAAAGATAAAGTTGAAGATTCATGATGGAAACTCAATGGTTTTAAAACTAAAAGCAGCTTTAGAAAGCAGAAGTATCTTCAATGTTAAGCAAAATTCTTGGGTCCAATTTCTCCTGCCATATTGAATTAAAAAATATTTGGAATACGGAGGAAATAGATGCAAATAAACTTTTAAAACAAGGCAGAAACAAGAAAAAGGCACCTTTGTGATTTACCTAACAAAGTTGCTGAATGTTGGAAGACTGTGTCACTTATTGGCTGAGCAGTGTAAACTGTCAAGGGCATAACAACACTGCAAAATACAGACTGAATTTGATTTTGCCAAAATAGAAAGTGTTCAGTTAACTAGTTTTTTATTTCTATTTATTGTTTCTTTCTTCCACTTAAGCTTACCTTTGAGACTACAGAAAACTGTTTATTGATTCTTAAACTGTTATAACATCATAAATGAGAGCAGTAACTTCTTTGTACGGTTATGCACTAAGAGCTAACCCTTTGGCAAAGCCCAGTAATTTATTAAACATATAGGACTAAACTTTTGGCACTATGATCACACAAATGCTTTTAATAAGAGTCAAGAGAGTTTTTCATAATTTGAATGCTACAACAGAGATACCTTACATTTGGTCAGATCTTTTGTCTTCCTTTAAAAGTGTTCTAAATGTTCAGCAGGTCAAAAAAAAAAAATCAAACACATTACTTCCCATCTTTACTGTATATAAACTGTCAACTAAGACAGAACTGAGTAAGATAATATTTTCAATTGGCTTCACTTCACATATAATGCCTGAATTGCACATTTATCCCTGCAGTTTATGTTAAAACTGGTAACTGGTTGACTATATGGGTGGAAAAAAAAAGAAAGAAAAAAGTATTATTTTCATTAGTTGTAAAGCTTTCCCTATTCTTTGGAAAAATTTAAGTGATGATCTTGAGTAGCAGTTTTTGGAGTAAGATAGTTTTATTTCAAATTGCCGTGAATTATTTAAAATAACTGCTTAATTAGGATATTAAGAGTCTCCTTAGAGATTACTTAAAATGATAAAATGGTTAAATACAAAAATAGTATGGGTCAAAACACAAAAACAATGTTCTTATAGTTTTGACCACATACTTTTCCATCTTTACATTGACTACAACCATTTTAACACAAATTAAAATTTGAAAATTTCATCACCATAAAGTGGCAGCTACACATTTATTTTCAAGGCAGCTCCAATCTTTTCACAATGTTAATATTAAGAATAGTTGAAATTTAAGGTGAGATTTTCAAAAGCTCAATGCATTAGCCTATTCTTGCTCCCCAAAAATGTCAGTGAAACTCCTGATGCTCATGTTGGCAGAGTCAGATTCATAATTGCACTGATTATGTCCTAACTTGTCTGTGTTTGCTCTTACAGACCTGATTCAATTCACACTAAAGCCAAGAGAGTCTCTCTAACTTTTTGTGGGCAGGAATGGTACCCTGCAGTACAACCTGGCAGAGGAAAACAGAGGAAGAGCAGAGCTCTTCCAGTTGTAGATGGAGACCAGCCCATAAGCTATGCCAAGCCTTTTCCAGTGCTGCAAAGCATTTTCCCTTCCAGCGTGACTCAGCTGCTCTAGAAAGTGCAGTGGTGGAGTGAGGTCAGAGATTTTAACCTCTCCCTCCCTCCTTATCCTCCTACTCCCACACTGAACAGGAAACAGTGGCTTACTAGCAGCTGTTTTCTTCCTTCTATGAAGAGCAGCAATGTAAGCAGGTCGCAGCAAAGAGCTTGTTCAGTGATGGCTAGCGATCCATGTGGGAGCTGGATGGAGTCCTACATTACTTACCCTTTACTCACTTAGACAACCTGTTTGTAATTATTAACTGTTAGCAAGAAGCCTGAACAATAACATTCTCCACATAACACAGAAATGCACTTTGTCTTAAAAGTCATCTTCTGTAGAAGCCCTCAAAAATGGAGATCTATTCCAAAATTTCTTCTTTTCTTTTTCAGTAATACTGAATAACCCATAAACTTACAGACGTGGGAGTTGTCTCAGGTCAAGGCACTTGACTTTGCAACAAGACAGAAGCCCTGACTGAGCAGTGGCTATTACCCAAAATACGCAAGTAGTCTTTACAAAGTGACAAAGCCCTATTTAAGTCCATGGGAACAAGACACAGACAAGCTTACATACATCCTTAAGTAGTTGACTGAAGAGAGAAGAAAAGCACTTGCTAATGAGACTGAAGTATATGCTTAAATATTTTACTGAAGTGGGTTTCGCAGAATGCAACCTGACTACATATTGTTATAAAAACAGGTCAATCTTAAACAAAGTTTATGAATCATAAAACCATAAAAGCAAAAGGAAGTCTGTTTGCTTCCAAAAAGCCTACGATAAAAACTGTAATACCAATTTAGGGAAGTATCAGAACAGGTCAAAATTACATGGAACTAATGTGGGACTAGCTTTGCCTGCTGAGACACTACCATGGACATCACTTAACTGATAACTTACTAATAATTTACTTGACTCCCAAGTTTTTCCATCCAGTATCATATATATATAAAATATATGTATAAAAACATATATATGCATACTCTTTTTATCGCTGAAACATTCTCATTATTGTAAAAAAAAAAAACAAAAAAACTTGATGAACTATAAATCCTTAGGCAATCACTCCACACCTTCCTTCAATCTTATCATAAATTTACATTTATCTTTGGAAATTGTTTGCTCTATAAAAGCATAACACTTTGATACTGCCATGAGGCTTAATTTGACACCTATGCCCAAAGGACCCTTAGGCCCAGATCCAAAAAAGATTTCAAAGTTCAAGCTGTGTGCCTAAGTTCAAACTGAACATCTATAAAGCTCTAAGATGCTGTAAGATCACTTAAACTCCTGCAACACTGCAAATTTATCACCTTCAGTTCTTAGAAATCTGAAAATTCACCATTTGCACCCATGCAGAACTGCCGTAAGTCATAGCATGATTGAACAGCATCATGCTTAACTCATTCCTAAACCAAATCTAGACTAAGAAAATACATATACCTCTACCAAAGCTTCCTGACAGATTCAGTGAATGTTCTTGAAGCATACACCCACCAAATCATACTCTTGATATAATGTAGTGGTAGATGACACTGTATTTTAATTTGGAGAAAACAGTGCCCCCATCTCCTCCTCCCTTCTTAAAACACTAATGCACAGTGAGAGCTCCCACTGAGAAAGATGAGAAATGTATCCTATTATGTCTAGCCCTTACTTTCCAGGAATGCTTTAATCACAAAAACAGGATTATTCCAAGTGGCAACATTCTCTGTCTCCCCTTGAAATCATACAGTTACATTCAAAAACACAATTCTAGATTGAGCCAGAAGGCAGGAGTGAGCATGACTCATACCATAAGTAATTAAGGACACTGGGAGAGACTGGGTTCCCAGGGCTGTTCCAAGAATTGTTTCTACATTTTCCAGGTTAGGGCATCTCCTCATAGGTATAAAATGTAGATTAGAAATTCTTCTGGCAGATAAAGGAACTCTGATTTGTCCCATCTTGAGCAAGTGTGTTAGCCATTAAGCTTTTACTATAAAAGGACAGTGCTCATCTCATTAGCATTTCAAAAAAATTATTCTTACTTAGTGATTTGAAAAAAGGATGGTGGACTTCCCCTTCAGGAGAGGTTTTAGGGTGAGTTCAGGCACTTCACTGTACCCACCTAGGAAGCATCTGAGGACCAGGATTTCAAACATGGTTTGTCCCAGTGTTTCCCTGTTTGCTTGCTCTTAACAACATGCCGAGCATGTCGGCATTAAGCAGTTGCCTGATCAACACATTGTCCATTGTGGATTCCAGGCTGAGACAACCAGTGTTCTACCTGAGTTATGAAGAACTAGCAAATGGGCTTCCCTTCGAAAGAGGCACCAAAAATTTATATCAGTAGTTCCAACTGGTTTTTGGTTGAAGCACATTTCAGGCTTTTGTGATTTTTCTCATGGCACACCTACATCCACTAAGCAACATTCCAGATGCCTACATGCTTCTGATGAACAAGACTTCCAGTTATAGTTAAATTCCTGCTTTGGAAAAAAGCTATAAAATCAGGCCACATTTCACAATTCATACACCAATACAGAATGCACGTCTCTCTTAGAAACTGTATTTATGTGCTATAGGAATAAAAATCTAGATACCAAAGTCTTTTATTAACTATGGCCCTCAAAGACCCCAAGGAGGCTTTCAGAAGCACATCAGAAGATAAACATACTCCAAATCACAAAATCTAAATGCTTCATAAACTAGCAGATCTGAGTCAGCATAAATTTATGTAAGACTCTTCTGTGGAAGAAGGAGTCGGAGAAGTAGGAGTAACAGCAGGTTTTCTGCTGGAACTGTATTTACATCCACATTAAGACTTGCAGACAAAAATACGCTTCCAAAAAAAAAAAAAAAAAAAAAAAATCAAACACTGAACATGTTTTCAGTGTTCCTATCTGTATGAGTAACAGGGGCCTAGAAGACCTAGATAAGAATGACTGCAAATCCCTGCACTATTTTTGGCCCACTAATTGCAAGTCCACTCCATCTGCAAAACAGAGATCGCATTATCTTTTCTCATCTTTCATTTAGTGATGAAAATATGACATGACAGAAGTATTACTATTCCTGTGCAACAATAATGTCATTCACAAAAAGTTTAAGAGACCAGCTTCACCTATCATGCAAATAATTTGGCATTTTTTTCCATTATAATATGATGTCAAATCATAACAAAATGGTAAAGAAAGTCTTTGTCATTGCCTAATTGTGGAGGAAGATATTTCAAAAACAGAGCAAAAAAATGTAACTGACAATTTAGAGCCTGGAAAATTTTGGCTCCAAACTTGAAAGTTCATCTGCAGTCCCAAGAGGTCACTGCATTCTCTCCAAGCAGTAACTGGCGCCTCTATAATTTAACATTTCTGTGCAAACTTTTAAAAAAACAAATCCAGCTGGAAGAGGCAAGATGATTCAATGTCATTATCCTTCCTGCACTGAGAAAACGCAACGTGCATCACTGACTTAAAGGAGGAGGAAGGGGAAAAAAACCCGACAACATTAACTTTGCTGGCTGCATTGAGTGCTTGCATATTGTAACTCTGCTGGCATGCAGGAGAATTCCAGTTTCTGCAACCTGTCCCTAATCAAACCACAGCATATTGTTTCTATTAGGTTCCTTCTCCTGGGCCCCCCCCCCCCGCGGGCCCC
>JAVKLA010000049.1:1296171-1306889 GCA_034782735.1 Sagittarius serpentarius
ATATGGTTTCGATTTGGTTCCTGACCCGCCCCCCCCCCCCCCCAAGGAAAAATACTACCTGAGGGAAAAAAAAGCCATAAACTGATCCAGAGAATAACAACAAAATAGCACTTACAAGGCTTCTTGGGACATTTCTGGCATTTGTTAAAACCCCAGGAAGTACCCACGGTTCCACAGCAGTCTTCTTGCTTGGAAAGGCCAGGAAGTGCTTTGCCACACTGCAATAGTCAGGTAAAGAATACTCCGGTTAGTGATACTATATGATGGTCAATTCTAGTACAATGTTCTTTTTCAGTCATCTTGGGTCATCTTGTTGCTGAGACACTGAAAGATTCACTGGAGCTCTTAGCTGAACTTAAATAGTGCCCATGCATTGCAATGGCTCTCTACACAGACATGAGTAAATTAGGTGACATTGTTATCTTTCCGTGTCAACTGGAAAAGTAGGAGAAAGAAACAGAAGAGAATAGTATGTCATAGGAATGAGTGAGTATATTTCCAAGGTAGTAACTCGCCATTGGCACCTATTCCCTCATTCCCTCATAAAAATGTGCTCGACCACTTTTTCAAAAGCTGTATAAATGATCTCAAATACCTTTCTAATTACTCTGTTAAAGACAAAAAGTATGACTGTGATTTCTATAATGTTATTTCCTATTAAAAAGCCTCAACTTCCTGCCAACTTATGTTTAATGTTTATGATCACTTACTGAAAATTGCCAAATTATAATGACAGATTCTGCTGCCCCGACACTGAAGCAACACAGATAAGATGACTGAAGCCAAAGTAAGTGATGTCTGTGTTATTCCAAACAAGTGTCTTTCCCCATGCAAATATTTAAACTAATCTTGCAATAATTTGAGGTGAATATTCCTTTCCCCCCCCCCGATCAAGAACATACTTATGATGCTTTTTATTAATAAGAACACTGATTTTCAGAAGCTTGCAAGGTACCAGTTATGTTCTTGACTTTTGCAATTTTCTTCCATTTTGCATGGTTAAGAAAGCTTAACTGTATTTGAGATGCAGACATTAAAAAACAATACATCTAAACCTGTCAATTAGGTATAAAATGGAAGTGCACAAAGCATAAGAGAAGTGCACAACAGCTGCACATAGTAACACTTTCAAAGCAAATGCTGATATAAATAGGCACTGCAGCAAACAATTTAAATGTGCCGAAGTATGACTCCTCAATACGGACTGAATACCCCTTCCCTAATCTAACTTTCCCTCCTGACAGCATATAAACCTCTGACCCAAATGCTCACTGCCACTTAGCTTTCAGCTCAAGATAGCTCACTTATCCTATGGCACAGGTTGTGGCCTTGTGGTTGCTGTCACTTCGGCCAGTAACCCAGTCACTCCACAGTAGGGATGCATGCTGAACGCACAGGCACCGATGGCTGCCTCCAATCTTTCCAAAATTTTGCCAGTGTGCTCTTAATCATACTGACAACCATGAGTCAATGATGTTTCTGAAGTACAGAGTTACTCTGTGTAGCTTCACAGTGTGAGTACTAACAGAATAGCAGGCTACCCCACAACGTCAGGGCTCTGACTCATCAGAGGGTCTCCTCTTTGCATGGGGATGGTTGGCAAGGCATCATCCCAGCCATCTTCTCTGCCCCTTTTTCACAGATACTCTCAAGGTGGGCTCCTGAAATACCTCAGTAATGAATTAAAAGCAGCACCATTTCACCGTTTAAACATCAAACTGTAATGTGCAACCTGCAGCAGCTCAGCACTTGTTGCATGTGAAGCTTAGACATCTGCAAAGGGATGTGTGAGCAGCTGGGAGCATCTTCTGCCCCAGTGAAAGCCAGCCTCTCATGAAATGGAGCTTTTAGCATCAGGGCAACTTAGTGAAGTTACGGTGCACCTCTGCACATCACCCCTATATGGGGCAGCACCACTTGGGCTTTGAGCCTCATTTTAGGGTGACACATGACCAGCATAAAGAACACAGTGGCCAAGAGGTTAAAAGAGACTGCTTAGATATTGTGCAACTTTAGGAGTCTATTTTCACGCTACCATCTGCAGAGGGTCTTGTTACAAATTTTCCCATGTTCCAAGGGATGAGAAACGGTCCTTGCCTGGATGGTATTTGGCTGTGTTAAAACAGTAAATTATCTAAGCAAGTCCCACCTTTCAGATGCAGGCCCAGGCTTACACTATGTGAACACGTGTCTTTCAGTCTGTCTTGCACTCCTCTGGCTGGGGCACTGGCAGGATTAGTACGAGACTGACCGTTCCTCATCAGTCAGAGTCCACTGAGCTCTGTTTCCAGAAGCAACTTTCAGCCTGGCACTTCACAAAGGCCATCCAGATGCACGAACAGGAAATTCAGCACAACTCCCTCTGCTGCAGCAGCTCAGCAGTTTTCAAACTGGAATTAGCTCTTTCAACTGCCTCTAGCTAGATGATACACAGATCTTGCTGCAGTTCCCA
The DNA here is from genome assembly GCA_034782735.1 of Sagittarius serpentarius. Classification (NCBI taxonomy): domain Eukaryota; kingdom Metazoa; phylum Chordata; class Aves; order Accipitriformes; family Sagittariidae; genus Sagittarius; species Sagittarius serpentarius. Next base: position 1,298,624 of record JAVKLA010000049.1, read on the forward strand.
GAAGCTCAAAAACCTTTCAACTGGAGAGTACTCATAATGTCTCCTCCAAGTGGCTGCCCTAAAACCTTAGAGAATTCATGTTATGTTTTTACACAATGCTGGTTTCTCAACCCGCATCCCAGGTGAACATGCTCTAGGAAGGACCATTTTACTTTATAATCATAGCTACTCAGTTTTACTTTATAATTACAGCTGCTCAATTCTCTTCCTAGAGCTGGGACTGCTTCTTCAAAGACAGAGAAGCCACTTAAAGTCATCTACTGTGGCTGTTATGCAGAGTCAGCTAAACCAATTTGCACTTGATTCTTCTCCCCACCTTGTACCTCAGTTTTACTACTCTCCTCTCTCCGAAAAGAAGTGGGAGGAATCAAGGCTGGTGCTGCACCTCCCCTTATGATCTCAGAAATGGAGCATTTGGGCAGCGAGGCCACATTACCTAACACCCAGTGTTCCTCTGCAAGGTCACAAGCCTCAAGGACACATCCCAGCAGCTCGTGTGTGTCAAGGCAAGACTCCACTAACATGAGAGCCAACTCGCCATCATGAACTGGTCCTTTTTTTTTTCTTTTTCCTCAGAATAGAAAAGATGTCATTTAACAGTAGTAAATTAAAAGCATATAAAACAAAGAAAGAAAAAAAAAAAGGAGGAGGAAGATGGACTAAAGCCCACTTTTAGTTTAGGTGTGGTGCTACAGCATTTGCACTCTACTGAAAATCATGATCTCTGTGGTCATAACTTTTTCAAATTTCCATATAAAAACCATGAGCAAAAATAAGGATGCCAAAGTCTGAGTCATCTGGCAACTGTGGTTTGTAGTCCTGTCAGTAAAAACTGGCAATGATTAAAGCTGCTGCTCCCACTGCCTCTATGGTGAATTAAAGCTTGAAGAATCAATGATAATTTGGTTAACGTCCAGATCATTGTAGAAACTGGCCAGTGAGGAAAAGCAACTGCCACATGGGGCTCCTAGTGGTGTAAGATCTGTGTAATTTTGGAGCTATGCATCAGAAAAAATGACTGCTCTGCAAAGTCCTAAGCCAAGCAGAAACAGAGAGTTCTTCTATGGCTAATAAACCTTGCTTTCTCTGGTACATCTAACAGTGCTTCAGTTACTTTCAACACTCATGGCACTGCACAAACTGTTTCCTAGCCAGCTACAGTTTCTTAAGATAATCCTCCCTTTCACAAACCCTAAGTGTCAATGAACCGAAACTCTGTTTCTACAGGTCTCAAACTTTTAGGTAATTTCTATCCACTTCGAAAGTCTTACCCACTTCCTACTACTGAGAAGAACTCATTAGTTCTTCAGACAGTCTGTTCCAGTCTCTGAGTCACAAGTGACTGGAAAAGTCACTTGGGGGAATCCATAACTATTTTTAGTTTGTCTCACCATTCAACACAACTCCAACACGTAAATATGAGCCTAAAATAAGCCGGGAAGCTAAACAAAAGCATACAGCTTGCACTATGCATGAAGATGATGCCAGTCCCTAAGCTCAGGTTTACACTTACCTATCCATCATCCACACACATTTTAAACTAATCTAGCCTGCATTCCTGAGGGCTTCCAGAAAAGAGAACAGATTTTCACGAATGATACCCCTGTCACAAACTTATGATTTGGAGATAATTCTTCCTGGTTCAGAAGGCAAAGAAGTCATGAAGGATTGGTATAAAGAGCTCAACTGTGCTGAAAGAGGCTCAGCAGTAGCAGCAGTATGAGGCACACATGGTACTGCTATAAAACAAAGTTCTTCCTGGGTAAAGCACTCACAAACACTGAAAGTATTGTTTCGAATCCACATTTTTTTCCCCATGCGTGCCTGGGCTTCTATGCCAATATTTTATATAACTGAAGGAAGTACTGAATATTCCTACTGCTAGACTGAAATTCTGGCTGACCCTGTGGTGGTGCACAGAGGCCACCCCAAGCCACATCACCTCTTTGTTCCTCTGTCCAGACTCCGGCCTCTGCCCCATCTCCACAGTCTTGGAGTGCTAACAGTACTTGAGTTGTGCACTGCCACCAGGGTTTCATGTGTTTTCCAATGCCAGGGAAAAGGAAGGATTATATCCTCAAAATCTCTCTGCTAGGGCAGTAGAAGGAATTTAATCAGTTCCCTATAAAGTGCAGTAGAGCCCAGTCTGGCAATTAGTCTCAGGGCAACCACAGAGGATTCTGGCCAAGGGACCACAACATTTCCTGGGACTCCCACTCCTGTGTGACCCATCTACAAATCCCTGTCCCGAGCTGTTAGTTAAAATCACAATACAGGCATAAATAAAGGAGTGTCACATGATTAACTATGATGGAAATTGATAGGTGCTTTGCCTGAGTTAATAGCTAATGACTCTGGGATTCAGCTCAAAAGACTGCATTTCACATACCACAATAGCAGAAGTGAATGGATACACTGTTTAACTTTCTGTAAACCATTCAACAGGCACAGACCTTGGATTGTTGCTTCTTTTTTTCCTATAGGCGCAACAAACAGAGTAAGAAACCTCAAACTTAATAAACCGTATTACTAAAACAATTAACAAACATACTTAATTAGCTTACTGACCAGCTGAATGACAGGTTGTTACAAACTAAGACTATTATCCCCATGTAGCACTGGCTCACTAACAGGCATTGTCTCCTAAGCAGAGAGAAACTTAAATACTTCCAGACTTTCTAAAAGAACTGGTAAAGAATTTGTTTTGGCTTAAGCAGAACATTCTTCATAGGCAAGAAAAATTATCCAGCTTTCTTCTATTTGAGTAATTAAAACAATGTTTGGTGGTTTTGGTATCTGATACACCTTTAATCTTCTGATATTTCAGGGTATTGATCTTGCAAAGAATCTATTGCGAATGAAGCATTAATCCTGGAAATGAATCCACACTGATTTCTGACAGTCTGTTTGTTTAAAAACTTCTGAAGCCAAACCATGAGCTTCAAGGAATTCCAGACAGTTATTTTATTTTATGAGATGGTATTTTTAAGACTACTCTAAAGAAAAAAGGCTTTAAAAGTGCTCTAAGAGGAAAAAGTACCAGTATGAAGCACAAAATTTTACTTGTATCATTTTTCACACCTAAAATATAAATAGGGAAGTACATTTCATACAGCTGTCAAAAACTGAAAATACCTGAAATTTACCTCCATAGGAAATGTTTTGTTAAATCTGAAGTTCAACAAGGGTATTTATACAGTTTAATAACTTCAACTGGCATATTACTATCGTCATCGCCTCCAGACTACATATACTACGATCATATTGCATACAGTAGTATCAATATGTTAGGTTACACCTTAAGAGCTATCAACACATTTTGCTGCTGATTTCTAACTCAAAAATTCTGATGCCTTTGTTTACTATTTCCCATTGTGAAAAACTCAGTGATCTAAGCCCAGTTCCTAAAAACTTTATGTATATTCTAAAAGTTAAGTACCTGATCAGCATATGCCCTTGTCTGAATCAAGTTAAGTAAATGCTTAATGATTTCCAGTCAGAATCTTTATCACGATACGATGTTAACAATTTCTGACCTTTTCCAGCTGCCACCTATCACTTGGATAATTTTATATTCTACCAAGTCTGACAGCAGAGAGAATGGTGTTGCTCAAACCAAAACAAATGTTTCCTGTAAAAGACATTACTGAAACACAGTATTAGATAAACTATTTCCATAGACATTTATCCCACTAAAGATGCTGATAACCTAACATCTGTTTATCAGACATACTTGCTATTTATCAGAACTAAGCAGCATTTGAAACACATTTGAACACATATCTGTTTTGATCGCGCTGAAAAATGGACAGCCGTCGCAATTTTCAATAGTCTTTACTAGTGCTCACCATTAATGTTATTTAGCTTAATTTATTAAAAAAACAAAACTATCAAAATATGCTTCTACTGTCTACTATAGGTGGCATATTTTGTTCTTTAATATGATTTTCCAAAGTATTATTATAATACACCAAATTTCACTTCACAATACCAGAACAACTCTAATTCAGGCATCCTTCTCAACAGAGCTGTACCAAGTACGGATCTTTTCTGCAACACCTCTCAAAGTACTTCGCAAGGGAAGCACAAAGCGTCATTCACCAAATAAACAACAAACGAGGAGTGGAACATAACCCTGAACACCACAACCTGGAACTGACCCGAATTCAAAACACCCCAACAAAAAGGGAGGATCAGAAGTCAGTATTTTTTAAATTCTTTCAGTGATCACTTTAGACAGCAGTCCAGGTCCTCTCAGCAATTACACCAGCACAACTGACAGACAGTGAGGAGGAATGAAGAAGCATGGGCAGACATGACTTCTTAGCCAGCTCCTCTTCTGGACATTATGGCATATGTTGCCTTCAACCAGGTAAGCAACTTCAATTATCTCTCTCTCTTTAGAACAACTCTATTTTATTTTGTTTTCAGATTACAGATGCCAAGATCACCAGAAATCTCCTTTGGTAAAACTGATACTCAAAAATATCTGCTGAAGAGAACAGCATTACTTGTGAATCTAGTCAGAAATAGCCTGCTTTAGAGAAATTTGGAAATACCAGCTTCTCCATTTTCTTGCTGCTTTGCAAAAAAATGCCTCCCCTCCTTTACAGTTAAGCAAAAATGAGACCAAACCAATTCTGAGAAAAGACTTTTTTTAGCCAAAATACTGAAATGCAGTAACCATAGGAAAACACATAAATATAATTAGTAGACACTTCAAAGTGATCTTAATTATCTTTATATGAATTTTGACAGATAGTAGGCATCTGCATTCTTTTCTCAATTTAAATGCAAAGTAATCGTATGCAAAATTAACAAGACTCAAGATTACCAACACAATCTTTACTAGGTGCACCACTGACACTGTAGAAGTATTTTGTGAAATAACAAGATATTCTGTGTCATAATAAAGGCATTTTTATTAGAATTAAAATGAAATGCAGCTGAAGAGGAGGAATTAAAGACGAGAAACAATCTTCCTTATTTGTTTCATTTTTAAATAGGACTTAAAAGAATCAGCGATCTAAGATCATGGACTCCTTGGATTTCAGAAACACAGGACTACTTGGTTATGAAGGACCTTGCAGGTCACCACATCCAGTCTCCAGTTTTGAAGGCACTGTAACATACAGTACTCTCCAGAAATTTACTGTTCTCCATCTCAAGCGGGATTTTTGTCCTACTGCTTCCATTGTAGCTGTTTCCCAACTTCAAGTCTCTATTTTCTCAACACCATTTTCTATACAACAAGGTGCAAGTTTAGGTAAAGGTTTGTTTCCTGTATTTTTATGACAAGAATAAATTTCTGGCCTGCAGCTTAACTGTTAGTTTATGATATACCCTGCAAAAATCTTTTTGATACTAGGAAAGCATTTGATGAACCACAGCTTCTGTATGCAACATATCATAGTAAGCTATCAAGTAACGTGGTAAGCTATCCTGGAGCAATCATTGTTAACATCTCCCAGAGGAGAAATAATTGCTAAGTGTTCCACTCAGAGAAAAGAGAGGCAGCCAGGAAAAGTGAATTGACTTGAGTAGAAAAAGAGGAGCATCCAGAATAGTATTTACTTCCCATGTTACTTTCTAAAAATTGAAATATTACTTTTATAGTTGCTCTTTCTACTTTATTTCCCAATGCTGAGGGCACTTCAGAAAAGTCACAATTAAGCAACACATACATGTGTATATGTATTTATGAAAACATACATCTCTATCTATTCTAATTAAACTAGGAAATTTCATTCCTCTAGCCCCCCTCTCTCTCCTCCTGTCCTTCTAAGCTTGTAGACTGACATCTTTTCACACATCTTTTACTACCCTCTTCTCGTTGCTGCCTTTGTTTATAGCCACTTACGGTACTACAGACAACTAAGTGAATAGGTGTGGAAGAATTTCTGCATTGTTAATTAGAAGTGATAGGAGGCCTGAGAATATGACCAGATTCTTCAGCTATCTGTATCATAACATCCTCCAAGCTTCAGGTCAGGGTAGCTCCAGTTGGTAACTTTAACACTATGTGCTCTCTTGGAAATACACTGCAGAAAATAGGCCCTGGCTGACTTGGCATTTGAGTATAGCAACTATCCTACTGTTTTTGCAGGACTACTGTTTTTGGATGAGAACATTAGATGAATTTAACTAACGTGGGGTGAGGAAGCATGTGTTGGGAGATGAAAAATACTCCAGAAGGCTGTGAAAAAAACCAGAGCATTAAAATCAGAGGACCTGTAATTGAAGACCAGTTCAAATTTAAGGAAGAAGGAGAGAACAAGAGATGGAGAGAAACATAGAATGGTAGAGGTTACATGCACACAAAACCACAGTAGAGATTCTGATACTGGTTTTATCCTGTGCTTTTAGCCTGGACCAAAACTAAGTTCAGCAAAGTCTTTATTAACTTGGTTGATTTGCCCACAGGAGGCCACACACGTATCTTTCCATCAATCTGCTCTATAGCCAGTAAAGTCACCTCTGATCCCAGGATATTTAATAAAACATTTCTGAAGCCAAATATACAATCCACCCTGCACAAAAATGTATAAACACTGATGACTGTTGAAAAAAGTACGGATATCAAAATTATCCAGCATCAACTCCAGAAAGGACTTGTAACACATTGCTACTAATAGGGAAAGTTCAGTTTAGCATCTCGTCTAAACAAATAAAGAGAACCCTCATACTTAGCAAAGCAAGTATCAAAGAAACAGAAAACCAAATTCTTTCAGAATAGATCTATTTAAGAGTAAAAAAAAAAAAAAATTAAGTATCTTTCCCAGGTCAAGGTATATTTAATATACAAATAAATAATATGCATTGCCTGACTGCAGGAAAAACATTAACATTTCAGGTTCAAGTTTGAAAGGTGAATTAAGTCACTTAAATCTATATTTATGGCAAGGTCTTAAATGAATGCTGTACAAAATGCCATACTACAACTCCAATTCTAAATTGAACAATTAAATTAAAATAACAAAAGGCCTCTGAAATTCTCACTGTGCTCTTCTCCAAGACTGACACTGAAAGGATAAATGGAATTTATAAAAAATGAGAACATGCATTATTCTAAACTAGGAGGTACTACTCTTTCTTGAGGGCACTACTCTTTCTTGAGAGCACTACTCTTTCTTGAGAGCACTGCAAAAACACTTACTTCCAGGGGAATACTGAAAAAAAAAAAATTAAAAAATTGGAGACTGAGCATTTAGTAGATTCCAAGTCAGACATGAGGGCAATGCAAACATATTTTCCCTTTTCTCCCCCTTTAAAAGAAGCATGTTACTGTCTTCCAGTGAGCAATGAGTAAGCTTTAGTTTTAAAACCACTGTAATGTGAGGGGCATGCATAGGACACTGAAAGTTTTGGCTATGTCATTCAAAATACCTCACTCATGCATGTGGCAGAAAGAACAGACAGGAAATTGATCAAACATAAGAGGTAAGAGATAAAAGATGCAGCACCTACTGCCAAGTCTAAGATTGAGGAGGGAATTTTGTCTTCCCCTATATACGAGTGCAAATAGAAATACAAATGAATAATAAGAAACCATTAACTATCATAATTATTTCCAGAATTTTATGATTGCATATTATAATGCCATGTTAGATTATCTCATTCTTAGGAAATACAGAGAAATGGCTGTTTGACACAGGCCCTGCTTCATTTTGTCATGTAAAATCCATGAACTTTCATTTGAACATGTCCTTCAACACTTGTCAAAGAACAAATTCTAGGTTTTACTATTCCTGAAACAGACAAGCACAAAGAGCTCATCAGTATAAATTAACACCGTGGATCCCAAATCAAGCATTCAAGAGTTAGTGACTACCAGCCTTTAATGTTGCATATGCAAACTTAACTCTGGTCTTCTAGAAACATTTTTGGGGCATGATGACATTTAAATATACTTCTTGCATTGCATTTTCAGAATGACTTATTTTTAAACACCCTCACATGATGGCCTAGCATGAGTAGGTTTTGGGATCTCTACTTCCACAGCAATGACTTCTGAAACTAGAGTTAATTATGTTACTAGTAGGAATGCTGCAATATTCTGCAGAAGCCAGTCACTGCAAGGAAAAGAGAATAATATTTTACAGGAAAAAAGTCAGTTCTGTGGAGCTGGCAGAGGATGACCAAGACTAAGGAACTGTGATTTCAGTTTGAGGTTCCAGAAAGTAACTCCTATCACTGCCTTGGGATCTGTCACCTACGTTACCCTCACCCTGCTTCTGACATCATCCTGCTTCTGCTCCTGTCCCCC
>JAVKLA010000049.1:1306948-1358995 GCA_034782735.1 Sagittarius serpentarius
TTGGGGGGGGGGGTGGGGGTGGGGGGAGGTGAGAGGGGGATGGGGGGTTGCTGCTTGGCAGCCCTGACAGAATTTCCTTGCTGTCAGTTCTAATGCTTGGCATCACAGCATTCACTGACAGCTAAACACTTGTAAAGGACATTTTGCTCCAGTCCTGCATTTCAGGGATGATGGGTGCTGTCCCTTTGAGGGGAAGGCAGACCATGCTCTGTGCAGGTGAAATTTTTTGAGAAATTTGCTGACAACATCTAACAAATGTTTGTGGAATATATTAGAAATAGATAAATTTTTAGATGCTTGAAAATTGGCTAACTTTGGGTGCATGTTACTGGAAGGACCAAAAGCAGAGTGACCTTTGTGATAAATTTGAATTCTACTTCAAAGTTTACAGATGACCTAAATCTTCAATGAAACAGTTTAATTTTTTTTTTTAGCCTGAGTAGAACAACATATTCATTCTCTAACATCATCCCTCAAAAAAAGTGAGTGATTTTTCTGAAACCTCCCACAGAATTTCAGCCTGAGGCACACCTTCAGCTTAAAAAAAAAAAGATCTGAAAAGTTAAATTTTGGCAAGGTGGTAAGCAATAAATAACAGGGTCTTACTAACTTTTTTACAATATCCTCACAGATGCTTTTTTTGGTCTCTATATATTTACATATATATGCAAATATGCAAAAATGATAACGCTGTGTCGCTTACTAAAGTGCTTTCAAAAGCTGAAAGAAGATAGGCAGTTTTGAATACTCGTATGTAGAAACTGACGTGAACATATAATTTTAAACTGATCTGAGGTTTTAATGCTCTAGCAAACACTCAGTTGGCTTTCATGATTTTTCTATGCCATTCAATGGCCACATTTCAACAGATTCAAAACATTAGCCTACCATACTGTAAAACATATGAAGTTGTTGAATAGGAATTTCAGTGAAAAGTGAAACTCCTTGAAAAACACTGGCTGTTGAGATACACATGCAAAAAGACTCATTAAACTCAAGGACGGCATGAGCTGTGGAAGATGGGCTAACCTTGGTTGTTCAATTAGGAGAGAGAGAGAGCTAGGATTTAAGTCATGTTATTTTGTTTGGACAAATAGCTTATAAATGGAGAAGTTATGGCTAGAATAACTGAAATCAGAATGTCAGGGATCCAAGTCCACAGAAAATAAAGACATTAGGTTGAAGGAGGAGGAGGGTTCAGAAAAACGTTATTTTGTAAAAATTTTACATTTTCAAAGTAATTTTCTTTTGGAAAAGAATGTCAAATGTGTCCTTTCCCAGCAACTGGTGAAAATTTTTTTCATTCTTTTATAATATTGTTTTAAAGCTACCTGTCTCAAAAGCCTTAGCAAACATTTCTTACCTGTGTCCCAATAGTCTCCTGGAAGCAGCGCCCAAGCTGAGTTTTAACTGAAACAGGAAACATATGAGGAATGGGTTGTTGATTTGTGTAAGCAGTATGTCCTTTCTGGGTCTTCTGATATGGAAGACCTTGGTAAGAGACCTGTGGATGTACTGGCTGAGGTACTTTCACTTTTTGTCCTGTTGATGTGCTGTCAATTCTTGAAACTTGATGGATCTGAACTGAGGCTTCAGGGGGATGTTTCACGTGGATATTCACTATGTTAGGAGGGAACTTCACTAAAATAATCGAAGGAAAAACACATAAGAAAAATTGGTAATAAAATACGTCCAAAAAGGCACCTCTAAGATTTCTTTTTTGTACATTAGAATTTTTACAGAGTGCCTTAAAGTGACTGAAATATAAATGAAGCCCAAATTTGAGTGTTAGAGGGAAGGCTGAAAGAACGCATAGAGTCTCGTTAGCAAAGCAAGAAAATGAAAACTCTTCACACAGGAAAGAACGACATTATAGGATTGTAAAGACTGGTACATAAACACGGATGTTCAAATTGGGTGGTGTGACATCAATATTTGTGGTCATACTGCGTAATAAGAATCCCATTCAAAGTTCCCGAACTCAAACTCTACTGGGTTATTTTTGGATATATAGTAAGCTTTATTTTCTTTTTCAGATCGATCATCTTTCTCTGGAACACAGAAAAAGCTTCAGATTTCATCCCTTCACCTTTATATACCTGCCAAGTCCCAAGTTTGCCCCTGCAATAGTTGCCAGCATATCAACCATCTAAAATCATCACTCCCTTTGCTGAACTTTGAATTCAGGATTTGGCCGATAAAGAGGGAGGAAATGTTTTTCAGGTACTTCCATTCTTAAATACAATTGTGGTTATAAGTCTGGGTATATAGATTGAGTCCCTCCAGTCAATGTAATGTGCACAGAACTGCTTATGACCCTCAAGCCTCTTTTCGCTGAAACACAAAATGCCCTTTAAACATGTAACTCAAATTATTATTGGGGTGGGGGGGTGCAGGTGGCGGGTGAGCAGGGAGGAGAGGTGTGTAAAAAGGTTTATAGTTTGTAAGCTGCATAACAAAGGTAGCATTTACTGTGTCTGGCTGGGTCTCTCTCGTCAGCAAGTACTCGAGGCCAGCCAATCCATAAGATGCAACACCCCTTCCAAACATCAAGAACCAACAAATACCATTTGACATACTTTCTCTATAACGCATACTGGATTGTTGAGTCTTCTGAATTGTCTCCTTGCCTCCGGGAGGCCAGACTGTTCTTTGGAACTTGATTAGGCATTTTCAGTTCTTATTTACAAATTTCAACCTCACAGCTCTACTGCCCAGAAAGCATATTTCATTTATTTTAGCTGCTTTACAATTATATTATTTTGTAGAAGTTGCTTTTGTTTTTCCTCATTATTTTCATTTCTCTAGGTACATTTTCAGTATTAATTGGTCTCACATAGGAATTCCTTAAAAGAAACAAATTTATTTTTACTCTGCCCTGCATAGTTTCATTTATGAAAATCTTCAACGTACTGCAGACAGAAACATCACGAACAAGGTAGTACAAAGTCAGCAAAATATTGGCTGCAGGGCCTTAATGTCTCTTCAGATCTTGCCTGTAGCAGAAAACAACCTTCAAGCAAAATTGATGCTACGTGAGTTCTGTTACAGGTAAACCCACAAGGATAAGTTTCAGTGTTACAAGGAGAAGCAGTAAGGCCCTTCTTAGGCTATTAGACTGCTTTTGAGGGGCAAGACAAGACAGCATAGTCTGGCTGTGAAAAGCACAAAACTCACCCCAACTTACTATCACACATTTTTATGTGTGAAGAGTGAACCCTTCAACTAGTTTCTCCAGCTGATAAATCTAAAAAAAAATATATTAGCCCTCAAAAGAAATCACTGAATTGCTCTGCTTTAATCTATCAGTCCACCTAGAGTTCTTCAGATGCTGAAAACATCAAATTTAGGCTGGTTCCTCCCATGTACTATTATTACCACAATCCTCACCAGGTCTTGGATCACTGCCTAGATGTGCTGATTAATTTTTATTTATGCCAGCCATTTCAGGATGAATTGTTTTATTCTTTCCTTTAAAGAAATGAAACATTCCTCTCTCCACAATCCAAAGTCCTCATTTGGGCATGGAAAGAGAAGAAAAGGCATTATGACTGCTGATGGTTCTGATGATGACATGAGGGTCAGGAAAAAAAAAATATTCAAGAGGTCAGACTCTTTAGCAATGAGAAACCAATTGTGTGTTTTCAGACAGCAACTCCAAATCTGAAAACCAACTATGTCTTAAAAAAGTTTTTTTTGTGGTCCACCATATTGTCTAAAATAATTTGATCTAGAATTAAATAGTCCCAGAAATAAACTGCTGCTCTGCTAAATGTTTAGGTGATTATATTCTCTTCTCTCACTCCTCCCCACTATGCCTACTTTTTTTTTTTTTTTTTTTTTTTTTTTTTTGAGTCAGAAAAGTTATCGGGAGATTTAGGGACTAATACTCCAAAATGTCAGTGGAAACAGTTTCCCAGTGGACTGCGTAGCAGTCCCTAGAGAAGAAATCCATTGAAAAGACTGAGCAGATAGTTAAAAGCATTTATAAAATATTGTGTTTCCAGGAAGACACTGTCAACACTTCCTTCACAGCTGTGTCCCTTCCTGAAAACAGAATTACTACATTTGATAACATTTATCCAAACATGTAAATAGTTTGGCCTCTTTTAGCAAAGTTATTCAGGAACTAGTTGGCAACAACTGAGCCTCATCACATTTTTTCCCTCATATATTTCGTTTTTATTCAGAAGTAGCAATCTTGGAGAGGCAATTGTAAAATCACCCTCGACAAGAAAAAACAATCTGGCAATTCAAACAAACAAAATTCACATTAATTCATATGTTATGAAACTGAATTGCAGGGGTCTTTCCATATGGACAGGATCTCACCAAGATAAAATGTCATAGGACACATAGGAAACAAATTCAACACTTCTCTTCAAGGTCACCAGAACTTGCCACCTCATAACAAAGTATTAGGGCAAACAAATCTGAAGCTGACTGAACTTTCTTTGACTGGGCAAAATTTGATTAACATCACAGCTTTTGTTGTTTCTGATCCTCTGTGTTCTTCACAGCATTAGCAGCAGGAAATCCTTACCATTTTTTTCTGTGATATTGTTATATGACCTAGAAAGAATGTTCTATTTAACTGAATCACATCATGGCCTATCTACATAAAAAAGTTCACCACAAGATTAACCTATAGGACTTTACCAAATGATATAGCAAAGATAAACATAGATTGTATTTTTATTTTCACATTAGGTTTAAATTTTATTATGTTGAAAAGCATTGTCTCTTCCCTCCACTAGTAACCACAGAATCACCTGCAACTTTCTATCTAGGTATACTGCAATTTATGGACTCTGTTCAGCCACAATCATTCTCTTTTCAAACTCCTGGAAGAAGCCCCCTGCATTATCCTTTGCCTCTGCAATCTGCATTAAATTCCACCATAAAGCAAAGTAAATTTACTTATAAACTCTTTTCAATAGCACTGTTATTATTTCAGTCATTGAGCAAAATACTTTCCAGTCGTTCTGGTGAGCTCACGATTCAAGTTGTGGTGTCAAGATTCGAACTATGTAGACAGATCACTGTCGTTACTGGCTGAATACCAAAAATTAGTTAATAAAACCAACTTCAAAGGAAAAAATATCTAACAAGAAAAAAAGTTACCTTTTACACCTTGCTGTCCAGACATCGTCAGTGGTAAAGTATGAGTAGAGTGGATAATTTGTGATCCTACAGCCTTGTTCACCTGTTGCGGGTGATGGTACAGTTTTGGAGTATTGGCAGTCTGCACAGGGATCTGACAAAGTTTACCAGTGTAATTAGGAGGGCATTGGCATTTATCTCTAGAACTGCACTGGCCTCCATTCATGCATGGAAGGTGGCAAATAACTGAAATGAAAACAAAAAGAAAAATTCTGTTAATGACTTTAGCTTTAGTATTATCTGACCACATATCACACAGAATTCAAGGAGGAAAGGAATAGGGCTGAGGCCCTTTGTTCTTCTGACATCCGAGGAATGACTATCCATCTGACATGCACTTTCAATTGCCTTGTGGTAGAACCACTTCACTTCCCTTCCCCTCCTTGTGACCTCTGCCTGGTTTGCACCTTCTTTCTATGACAAACCCTCCTTTTGACCTCTGCCCGGTTTGCATCTTCTCTCCATGACAAACATGGCAAGCACATTCTTCCCTTAGAAATCCCAGCTATTTTATTTCATTATGCTATTAAGCAAGATGCTAAATTAATATGGTGCCAGGCTGCACCTCTTATCCACACTTTGGTACAGGTACTTAGTCAGCCTGCATTTCTGCAAATCCTGAACCACCTACACTTCCCTGGAAGACTGGGGAAAAACTCACCAGACAGTAGACAGTACCGGGGATAAATACTCCATTTTCACTGTAAGCCTTGGTTGTTCTCTGGAAAACTATGTCTTACTGAGTATCTAGATTTTTCCTTAACCTTTATCTCTCATATAAAAGAAACTAATTTAAATACCCACCCATGAAGACCATAAAAATACCGAGAGATTCTACTCAAATGATTTCAGAGACAAATTCCAAAGTACTAAAATATTTTAACTCCAATATAAAGACAAGGGTAATTACTTCTGTGCCAGCTAGTACTTGCACATTTACAGCAATATAAATTATCAGATGAAACATGAAAAATGTCAACTTTGAGTGAAAAATATTTCTTAACTCAGAGATACAAACAGTAATAAGCATGGTTCAGCACTTTCTAAAAATATGGTGCAAGACTTTATAATCAACCATAATCTAGCTGAGCTGTCAACATTTTCAAGAACTAAATGATGTAAAAACCACAGGAAAAAATACCGTAAGTTTTTGTTCAAGACAAACTAAGACCATTTTTTCCAAAATCAAAGATTTTTGGAGAAATACCATAGTGTCTCCATTTGTCAGCTTTAAGATAAGATTCTGACTGTAAAAATAAATAAATAAAAATCTAGACTTTACAGTAATTATGGCATTTTGCTAGATTGCTATTGCTTGGTCTCTGTTGAATTACAATAAAAATGAGAAACTGTAGATAATGCAAGGTAATTAGGAAACTAATGGTTATTATTCCAAGTGGTGTAATCTCTGGACAACCACAGCCTATGGCTATTATTAAGACTGTAATTAGTCAGTATCGGAAAAGGAACCTGCATGTTGTAAGAAGACAAAGTAGGACATTCAGCAGCCCAACGAGTTCTAACCCAGCTGCATAATTCACTTGGCCCAGGAAGAGTGCTCAAGAAACAGCACAATCAGCCCGGCTTGTCGCAGAGCAGCCTCACAGTGTATTGACAGGGTCTGGAACAGCAATGCCTGATCGCCAGGTAGGTCCACACACAAATGTAAACAGCCAGAATTGTTTTTCCACTCTTCTGCAAGTGTGTATTTAGTATTTTTCTCATCCTATCTCATATCTTCGTTTCATATAAACTGACTGAAAGTACTTCAAGGTGTAGCACTGTGCTAAACGGCCTAGTTGACTTCAGAAGGCTATCCATACCAGCGCAGGCCTCACTTTTTTGGGTCCCAATGCTGTTGGGACTTTATCTGAGTGTATAAAAGATGTCCTTACAGAATGATTGCTACTTCAGGGTAAAATGAAGGATTTTTGACCACAGCAGTATTATGAGCATGACAGCTCTCTCTCTCTCTCTCTCTCTCTCTGGTACCATTTCTCCCTGAGCAGCTACAAATGAGCAGGTTTACTGTAATGGTGACAACACACAAAGAATTTTAGGTACTTCTACAGATCTGCCTGAGCAGGGTTGAAAGCCAAGGTGGTTTTCCTGTAAAAGTAACATCGCACAATGAAACCATGTATAGTAGTGTTAAGAGGACAGCAATTTGGTGTTTGAAAGAAGTACAGTGAAACAAAGGCAAACAGAAATAATCTCACTGATGAATTCCTTGAGTGCAAGAAGCCTATCCCATAGATTTTCTTCCCACCCTCTCTGGCCTCAAGGCAACAATGCAACATGCAAACTCCAGCTTTTAAACAATATAAATATACCCAGTATTTCCACCAAAATAAATTAATTTCTTCTGAGCTTGTGTTCCTACAAAACAGTCAGAGTCTGGAAGGCCATGTCGCACAGGTATCTCTGCATTACAGGGTGCTCTTCAGGCTTTCCTCTCCTGCAAGAGCCCACTGAGGAACGAACGGGCACATGAAAAGCTTTGCTTTCGAGCAAACAAAAGTTTGTGCTACTGGGAAGGAAGATACCAATAAAAAAAAGTTCATTCATGTCCCTTTTCATAACTGTTTGCTGTGGATATTCATGCAAATAATTTATGCAAATAAGTGCAAACAAATGCCACTGAAAGGTCTAGTATGAGGTAAACAATGAAGAATGCTTAATGTCTCAGTATTTACATACAACAGAAAATAAAAATTCCAAGCTGCCACATTATCATGTGGTGCAAATCACTCAGCCAACTGATTTATGTACAGATATATTGATTTATATCTCGTCTGGCCTAATGTATGAGGAATGAACTTTATGAGAATACATTAAATCTATTCTGAGAATACAAAATTCTGTAATAAAAAATTTAAAAATCCTGAAATATACAATTATAAGTTTTACTCAGCCATGTAAAAACAAATAGGATGTGATCACCAGGCTAAACTGATTTGATAATCTCAAACGGCAAATATTATGAGGGGAAAAAAAAAGGGAAGAGTAACATGTTGAAACAAAATATCTGATAATTTTAAATAGGTATACATGCACACACACATTAATTGCAATGTTTCCTCAAGTAGTTTATGGTAGGAGAAAGTGCTACATTTGATTATGACACTAGGGCTGGAAATGACAGGCACACAACTTCCCCAGAGTTGGAAAGACAAAGACCATTTGAGAAAAGTGAGCTGAAGGGGGATAAGCCTCTGAAAAAGCAGAGAAAGGAAACACTACTTTTCCTTGACAAGGCTCTGGGAATCTCAGGTTAGCAAAGACCAAAGAGCCCTGGGGAAAGGACCACTTAAGATAGGAACAGGATATAAAGCTAGGGTGTTTGACACAGCTCAACTTCTGATGAAAGTTTTTTGCTTTGTTTTGTTTTGTCATTGAGGTTAAAGAATTTAAACAGAATGGCTGAATACTGCCAGGGGCACAGGGGACATTCCCGACAAAAAACAGACCCATGCACTGGGAGAGACCATTAGAAGATGCTGGGTTTGCACGTATGTTCACAACTGGCATTCAGACAAAGGGCACACTGGAGCTTGATTCTCACTGGGCTGTTGCCATTTCCTCTGAAAAGTGGAAAAAAAAAAAAGGAAATAAAAGTATCCATTGTGGTGTGAAACCCTCTAGCTGCTCGGAGCCTGATAAAAATGTGGAGATAGGTCTGCACGAGATGACAAGAAATTTCAGTTCACACGTGGTACAAACAAAACAAAGAAAGTATTAATGGACCTAAGGCAGGCAACAGAGTCTTCACTCAGATCTGCTGTAAGCCAAGTCTCTCAACTGACTTTTAAGGGTCAGTCAACATATGATTGAACAAATTTAACGATTTCTTAATATAAATGAACATCTATCCTTTTGAAATGTAGAGACAGGTTTAAGGAATCACAAACATTTTAAGTATTCTTCTCATCCTTGGGCAATTAATTTGTAGTAACAAGCTTTGATTTCTCTGGCATCCAAAGGCCTTAATTCCCCCCACCCTGGCACAGCTTGGTGGGTATCACTGTTCAAAATAAGCCAAGTAGAGAAGGTGCGTCAAGATGCCCCCACAGGGAGTCTCTGAAAGACTGAATGCATAGAAAGACAACATTTGCAACGTGAATCCAAATAAAGCTGCCATGGCTATGGTTGGAAATACAAGAATAGGGCATGAAATCATCAACAAAGCAGCTAGGAAACCACTACTATACAGTTTGTCCATGTAATTACATCACCCAATTTGTTTTCAAGATACTCAAACAACCTTGAACAGCGCTAGATAAACTAATTTAATCAAGTCCCAATGTTTTCATTTAATCAAAATAATGTGTAACAAAAATTCCAAGCACCTAAATCCTCCTAATGCTCAAAAAATAGCCCATGCTTACCCAAACAACCCCTTTGGATGGATGGAAACTCCCTTCCTGTAACCAGTGTTGAAGAAAATGAAGATGGGTTTTGAAATGTTCCTCATCTGACTCTCCAAATTCCTTTTCTTTTACACCTCAGGGAACATGCAAGTTTCTATCTCACTTCCCTCACCACTCTTTGCCTTTTCTACTTACACACTATCAACTATTCAAGTGTAAGCACTACTCAATTACATCAACAAGCTCTCCAAGGAAAACCTTAAACTGTTCATTAGATTATAGTATTTCCACTGGATGCATCATGAATCAGCAGATAAAACTCTTGTCTCAGATACTACACAGTTATCCAGCATTACTACATGCTCCACAGCTGTTTGGGCATCTTTCATCCATTCTGTTACTAAGCGCACAGAAAGTGCAAGGACTAGCACATAGTTCTACTACCAAACACAGGTTTTCACAGGAAAGAAGAGATGGCATTCACTGAGGGGAAGCACTGCCATATACAACATTTTTGTAATGTAGTGGCTCTAAACACTATATGTTTTAAGTAAAAGTTGAAACACAGAGGTGCTATATATAGATCTGCACAATCACTCCAACGTTATTTCTACTTTCTAATCGCAGAAACTCTAACAGTAACTCACAAAAGGCACAGAGGCAAAAGCTATAGTAATGATCCTATCCTCCAGTTTAGAGTCTGCCTTATTCCCCTACTTGGTTTTTTTTTGCCACACATCTTTTCTTGTTGTCCCTCAATTTTCTAACTACTTCATCCTAAACAGTCTCCTTTTCAGATTCCTGGTTGTAATTCAGAGATGTTATGTAAAGAAGTGGCAAGTTAAGTAAACAATTTTTATTTTTTTTTTTTTTAAAGATTAAGATAATCTTGGTATTACAAACTTGTGCTTTGGGAAGCAGAGGGAGAAAAGAAAAGAAGCTTTAAGTGGACTTGATTTAATAGCATAACACCTCTACATTCACCTCTGAGTTTATCTTAATGTTTGTATTTTGACAACTTTTAAGAGAAACATTCTATTGCAACAACCAAGCACAATTTTTAAAAGTAAATTTGATGGTGAGAGCTCCAGCAGCAGATGAAAAATGCTCTTTTCTGCTCATCACTGAAAACAGGAAAGTGATTCCCTGCTCGTGTGAAAAGCCTAGTTACCACCCACAAATTCCTTGTGACCTACCACTGCTGTTCACTGATCCAAACAGTGAGGACAGCACCAGATTTGGTTCCAGACATAAGCAATCCTGTAGAAATGGCTACTCTCTGATGCTGCTGACAGAGCAGTCGGGGTATGTGACAAATGATGGTACTGCGTGGGGGATGAGCCTCCCCATTACATCACTTTTAAATGAAATCTCTAGTATTCAGCAAGAAGGAAAAAACGTTCTGAGGTTCTCCTCTGGTTTCCTTTGTTGCAAGGATGCAAATCTTGTGGATAAACAATGGCTTAAGTATAAGGCAAGAACTGAGGTAGATTAATACCCTGTAATATGCATATTAACTTGCAATTATATTTTGAAAGATGTTTGTAAAAGTAAGAGCGTTGCTGGAAAATCAGTACAGGGAAGGTGGGTAGAACGAACGCACACTTTCTCAGTTGGGTACACCAAAAAGATACGAAGTCAAAAATACAATGAAAGAGCTGTCATATAGAAATCTCTCTAGTAAAAAGTTTCATTTGGTTTATTTCTAGTTTAAGTAGTTTTAAATTAGCTTACACAAATCCAGATTCCCCCCAAATGGCATGAATTTAAACATGTAATATTTTTACAATGAGTAATTGTAAATTAGTAGGTAAATGACAGTATAGGTAAAGGGCATACTTCAAAGAATACCTTTACTTCAGAGTACATTTCTTTATTACTGGAGGCTGTTTTTATCAGATTTGATGAATACCATTTGTAAATAAGAACACCAAAATCTAGTTTGTTTATATATTCCCAGGATTTTATTTCTTCTTATTCTGTGCTTCTGTAGTTATAGCTATCATCAACATAATATATTCAAAGCTGCTATGCACATTCCTTTGCATATGAACTCCCAAGTCTTAACCTTGTGAAAAAACGCAGTAGTCACTTCAGTGGGTGCATTAACATTCATATTTGTTCAGTGAGAAAGAAACAGAACAACTAAAAATGTTCAGAAGTGGAAAAAACCTACTTCACACCATTCAAGGTGGTATGTTCCATATGCCACACTTCTGACCAGAAAGTGATATAAAGGAACTATATCGAATGTGGTCCCTTATACTGTCACCTTCTGAAGGCACTTCAGATGTTTCCTCTGGAAAGAAGCAAGATCTGCAACACTGCAGGGAAAATTTCAAACAGGAATCTACCTCAAACCTAATGGTATGATAAGAAAAAATATGCAGCTACTAAACTGAGTTCTCAGCTATTGTGAATTAACACGGCTACTGACTTCATTAGAATTTGTCTTATAAACTATTACTACCAAGGGATCGTTAACAAAGTAATGCACCCCTACTTTGGAATGGGATCATAAGTACTGCTGTTTATCCAGACAAGGAAACCAAATTATTGCCAAAATAAACAAACTTCATGGTGTTATTCTTGTCTGGATCATGCACATTTTAGGGGGGTGGGGTGTTGTGTCTCAAAGAAAATCAAGAGTTAGCCACAAAGACCAGTCCTGAAACGAGTTTAACACTTCCAAAATACAATCTTTTCTGCATGTAAATGTTATTTTCTGGAGGTAAAATATATATTTGCACTGTTAAAATTATTTAAAAAAAAAAAAAAACCCACAATGCTAGGGATAAATGAAGAATGATGACATCTCTCAGGAATTAAATATAATCACTTATTATTAACATCTCCCCCTCCCACAAAACAGTTTTAATGCTAAGCTGCATTGCAGGGGCATTTTGTTGGTTTGCAGTTGAGTGCACACGACAGTTCAAGACTGTTAACATTAAAGATGTAAGCAAATACCGGAGTCCAAGGATGAGCTCAACTAATAAGGAATTCTTAAGCAAGAGAATGAATCACATTCATGTAACGACAACTGTCTTTACTCTGCTCTAATCCCAAGTGAAACCACATTCGACTGTCAAGAAGACCAAAGCAGCAGGTTGCCTCTAAAAATACCGGAGTAAGGAAATCTGCGTACATGCCACTTACACGCCGCATACAGATATAAACACCTTCCTTTATATAAAACTTCTTTATCCAGAAACTGCTAAAAAGGATACGTGTGTCTTTGAATGATTTTTTTTTTTTCCTGCAAAGAGCACCCTAAACTTCTAAACATTATGAGAACGTAAGGCTTATAAACATGGGTTGCTTTAGGGAGAAGATAAACTGTCCTAGAAATGCATGCCTCATTATATCATATTATGACAGAACAGATGAAATTACCCCTATTTCACTGTGAAGAATCCAGGCAGAACAATTAAGGGGAAAAGAGTTTTAGCCTCCATCTCCTGCTGACGGTGTAACACAGCATTTGTTTGTCACTTTCCAAGGACATGCTGTAAAAATGGTATGCCTGGGCCCTTTCTGAGATGGACTGAATGTTGCTGAGGATGAGATTCTTGTTTCTCCTACTTAAAAGGCTCATAAATGTAACCAGAAAGCTACTTAGAGATATTTATCAGTTTCACAGTCCAAGAGATATTTTTGAAATCTAGTTTTTGTTGATGCAACATGGACCTACGCTTTTAAAGAAGAGGAAGGAACACTGTAGCCTTCTCACAAAGCATGAACTTTCATCCTTTTGGCCCCTTTATTAAGATCACTATCTTGAATTAACAGCTTTCATGTACTAGATGGTACCTACATCTACTTTGAAACCATCGCTAACCAATATTTCTAGTTACTAACATTCCAGAAAGTAATCAGGCATTTCTGTATAATGCATGTATGTTGGACAGATTGTTTCCACACATAAAACAAATAGTTACTGAATTCTTCTGCTTTTATTGTATCAGCAGTAATAATTTTACAAATGTGTCTGTCATATGTTATCTCCTATACCACTACTGGGCTTCTTCTCATATAATATTTAATGTCTATCCTGGAATATTTTTCTGTGAATTCTTTAGGTATCCTTACCAACTTTTGGTATTTAATAACTTTTGATTTACACTTATCACTATTTTCCCCCCTTGCACTTGTCATCAGTGATCCCCCCATGTCCCACTCATCATTACAAAATCAGGTTGGTGTCCTGCTTCTTTGCTGAATCATGACTGAACACTTCCAAAAGTAATTCCAGTCTTACCACGCTTTTCTGTGGTTTTTTTCTCCTAATCAATTCTACTTTTAATTTTCACTTGTCAAAGAATTCGTACTGACGAAAAATCATATACGAAGATTTAGAGAAAAATGCAGGTAGCTTTGAGGATTGGAATCAAAGCACTGTTCTTTACATAGAGCTGAGAATCACTGAATAGAAGAGCAAGTAGTAGTCACTAGAGCTGTCTGGACAGGCATGATTTTACACTTTAAAATATGCTGCCAAGAATCCTGGGGAACTGCTCTTGGTCTAGAAGGATTCTTCCTCTCCATATTAAAAAGTAAAAAAATTCCCAAACAGCCTTCTCTTTCTGTCACTCTCCCTGCTCCATGAAATACCATACTGCACATACTAAAAATTAAAAAAGAGACATTGCACTAAAGAAGCTCAATAGCTGCCATCATGCCTACGGCTATTTGATGATTTATCAATTCAGTTATTTTAAAGTTGCTGCAGGTTTACATTTGTGAAGAAAAACCTTACAGATATACTATGTGTCTGTTGTAGCCATGACCATTTTCAGGCTGTAGTCGTATCATTTTACAAAATAAACCTCCTACACGTTTTCATAGACAAACATGCCCTTTCTTTGCCCTATACACGTTGACAGCATAGTTCTAAAACTAGGAACTACAGCAGTTGGTTTTTTAAATTCTATTACAGATCTAGAATAATACATTTAAAATAAACAGAAAGGAAACACTAAAAAAAGCTAGACTGCATGGTAGCAGTGGGCTTTCTATCTCTTAATGTTTTCCCTGTTGTTCTCACAATTTTGGAAGATATATCTCTTTAAATGAAACTGTACTTCACTAGTTCCTCTCAAACTCCTCCATGTACCGCTATCAGCACCAAGCTTTAACAAATCATGTAGTACCTTAAACCCTAGTTGGAGGAATGTCTGTGATGCTACTTCATGCAGCTACATGGCAGTTACCAAGAAAGGCAAGTAGAAGAAAGCATCACAAAATCAGATCATCTACATCTTCAGGCTTTTTACATTTTCGTATGTCCCAACAGCAAACTTTCAATTTAAAATTCATTCTCTAACTCAGCTGGTAAGTACAGGTTCAGCTTCTGGGATTATCATTATCTCCATGAGTAACGGAGCTTTATGTGAGCTCCTGAAAGGCTGGCTAGTGATTACTATCACTTAACAGTAGTGTCAATTCACCATAAATAAGGTGCAGTAACTGTAACAAATTAGGTATACACTAGAAAAGAAGAACTGTCTACTTATGAAAAAGGATGGAAAGCTGTGAGATCCCAGCCAAGGAAAACCAGAGTCAAGTAGGTATTGTTTTAAATCTGTGTCTGTATTAGAGTTGAATGAATTTCTAGATCTCCATTGCCTGTAACGTAAGTTTCAACATGCCCTTCAAAGGTGCATGCTGACATTTATGCTGTCTCAGTGTGCATGCTTGTCCCACTATGTCTCAGTTTTTCATTACAAAAGTGTATCAATAGTGGGTATCAGTCATTCTTTAATGGCAGCTGCACTGTCAGCTATGGGAGATCCTGATACTGAAAACTGGGGAGCAGGTTCAGATCATAAAGGATGAGGCTGCCATACATTTTAGAGGAATACATTTTTGTTGAGTGAACATCATGATCAGCAAGAAATCCAGAACATGCACAAGATAATTTCACTGTACTTCTTGTATGTCTTCCTCAGTTTTAAACTCAGTACTTTAAAATACCTCAGGAAGAAAAGTTGGATGTTGGTGACTTGAAGATGCATACACAGAGTCAACCAAGAGACATCTGGTATGCTCTCAGGTGTTTCACACATCCCTCAATGTGGGTCCAAAGGGCATGAGAGTCTCATAGGACCAGTATCACATCCTTCCAAGCTCATGTGATAAGCCAGCTATCCTCAGACATCTCAAATACAACTGCAGCGGCCTGTGTGTAGGTGACTGAAATGAGCACTATCTGACCAACAGCTGCCAAAAAACTACTAAAGTGCTACAGTGTGGAAAGAATGGGATGGCTGAAAAACAATATTAGAATATTCAAATGCTATCAGAAAAATAAAAGGCATGCTCAGTCATGGAAAATGGCCTAAAGCTGTGGTTACTCAACATAAAAGGGGTATAGCAAAAATTATGGTAGTTGAGAAACAACTGACAGGAGGATTCTGGCTCACTAATAGGCATGATGCTCACCATCACTCTTTGCTAAATCTGCTTCTAATATTCTCAGTATCTGAGATGATTCACACATTATTTTTAGAGGCAAGGGTACAGACAGAGTGTTAAGGGATGACTCACTCCTACCCTGACCATATTTGGCAAATCTATTAATTTTATTAGAGATGATCCTGATATATTGAGTATAACACAAGAGTTAGGCCTAGAATCATTATACTAAGGAAAAAAAAAACAACTAGTTGCTGTTTATCAGGAATTAATGCATTACAAATGGCCAATGTCAGACCGTTGATAATGATGGTAACACACACAGAAAAGCTACTCCAGGCATTTCTTCAGATTTCTACAGTGTGTTGATACTCATTTTCTTCTTTGTGCAAGACACATGCAACAGAAATAAAATCTCTAGGGAAGGCTGGGTTTGAAAGAGTAGCGAGTTAGCAACACTTTTTAAAAAACCATCATTCTTAAAACAATTTTCTGCAGAATACAAAATGTAAACAGATTGCAAAATAGTATATTGCAGTATAAAGGCTTTACAGGTATGATTTTAAGCAGTCCTGAATAACTTCTTAATGGCGATTGTCAAAGTGAGTACACTGAAATCAAGGTGCCCAGTGTCTGATGAAAACTAACCCTTCCTCTGATCCCAGTGCTTTTACGACTCTTACTCCTCTGTATAGCATACGTGTGCCTGAGCACACGTAACACTAACATGCATCAGTTAATGTTGTATTGTATCTGTTTTCAACAGACAGAACAAGAATTCAACAGGATAGATAAAAAAACCAAGCATCTTTATTGCTACAAGATCCTTCCAGGCTGTACTCTTCCATTCTGGTGTCAGCTGAGCACCATTACCCACCTTTAAGGACTACAGGATTAATGAGTAACTTGACCATAATGACACTACACTGTTATTGCTCATGCACTGTTGCAATCTCATGAAGTCACTAAACTGATCCTCTGCTCTGACACCATTCTCCTGTAAGGCTGTTTCCAAAAAACATACTGGACTCTTGAATGGAGTAAAAAAATAACAACACCCAGTAGTGCAAGGCAGATAAAAGAGCTGCTCTTAGACATCATACTACTTGGTTACCACCAGACAAAGTGCCAAAACGTTCTGTGAAACGTTTCAGCAACTGGTCACGCTTCTGCTACGTGAAGGCTCTGAAGACCACAGAAGCAGCAAAGCTGACACTGGCCAGGGACATCAGCATCTTTACCATTTCTGGCAACTGAGTAATAGATATTTAGGCTGAGATTCATCCCATTTAATCTTTTGTGCCTTCTTGAGCCATCGAATGTAGGAGTGTTGTTACCTGAGGTTTCCCACTCAGCGAAGAGAGGCTCAGCCAGCAGGCCATTCAGGCCATTCATAGGCCAACCTGCCATAAAGGTGTCTCTCATCACCAACTACTAGGCTCCTGACTCAGGCATCTCAGTAAGATTTCGTATGTGGGATGAACCCCCAGCTGTAGATCCAAAGTATCTATGAACACTGATCCACTGCATCCCAATACACAAGATATCCTCCAATAAGAAAAATTATGTTTAGAATAGAGAAAGCCACAAAAACTGCAGTCATTACAAAAATTTCCATCATTTCCAAACATCAGGAGACCACTCTCTGATTACTGTAACATTACCACAGTGCTCATTTCGTGTCAAAAACTTTACAAGAAGAATAAAAGTAGGAATAGATTCTTTCAAGTGGATACCCATTAACATACAAATAATAGCTCATAATCCAGACCTTCCTGGACTAGTTAAAAACCATGAAAAACACAAGCTATCTAAGATTTTTCTGGCACTGGCTATATCACAAGAAATTGGCACATTTTCTAGGAGTTGACCTTGAGGAGGTGACGCAATATGAGAATATTGGGAAGGATATTATCCAGCGTTTGAGTAATAAATTAGGTCATAGGAGACCAGTGAAAAGCAAGAGACTCAAATCCTGGAGTTCTGAAGGAAGAAAGGAGTAGAGTCAGTGCTAATGAATTGGGAGGATAAAGGTTACTCTGCAGAGAATGTACAGTTGGAAATCCATTAAAAACACAAAACTTCAACACTTCTCATTGTGGTTCTTTTAACAACACATAATAGCTGTATAAATTGTTGCCCAAGATGCATAAACTTAAAATACAGTCATGGTATGTCATGTCCTGTTCCAAGCAACTAAATCGTGCACCTAGCTCCCCTGAGCTGTGTACAACCCCACTGACAAGCTTCACACTGCAGTGTTGTACCTGACCCTGTGCACTGAAATGTGTGCAAGTATAAAAAAATCCCTTTGCCCTCGTTGTCGCAATAGGCATTCTTGGACCTATGTAACTTCTGATTAGATTGAAAAAAAGTGTTCTAGCACCTACTTACATAGCATCTAACATAACAGGCTGAATTTAATATAGTCAAACAGTAAGTGACACGATGGACACAAACTAACTGCAGAAAAATAATATTACAGCTTATGTTTTGAAGCTGGTCTCCTTTGGTTCCCTATACCAGCGCTCTCCAAAGCAGGGTGTGCTCACCCCAGGCGGTGTGCAAGACAATCGACTGGGATGCTGGAAAGAAATATGTTTTGTACCACTAATAAATAAAATAAATTTTCAAAATAGTTTACTTCATCTTTATCTCACCCATTTTTAATTTCCATTTTATGTATGTTTTATAATGTACATATATATGATATATACAGTAGTACATGTACATAATTTATAAATAAATAAATATACATATACTGGGGGTGCATGCTCAAAAATTTTTTACTGATAGGGATGTGCGATCAAACATGTTTGGAGACCACTGCCATATAAAACCTAAGGA
The DNA here is from genome assembly GCA_034782735.1 of Sagittarius serpentarius. Lineage (NCBI taxonomy): Eukaryota > Metazoa > Chordata > Aves > Accipitriformes > Sagittariidae > Sagittarius > Sagittarius serpentarius. Next base: position 1,325,746 of record JAVKLA010000049.1, read on the forward strand.
CAGAGGCAGTCCCTCTCAGGGAGAGGTCAGAGAACTCATGTTTGTAAATTATGACATGAAAAGTTGCTGAATGTTCCCTTAAACTTGAAGTATCTGAATAATATCAAATATAAAAATTTACTTCATAGCTCAGCTTACAATCTTTAAATTAAACTAAAATACAACCAACATGACAAATCAACAAAGTATTTGGCTGAATAAAATAGAGATGAGAAATACTCTCTGTGACAGGGTTTCTTAAAACTCACCCCCCTTCTTGTGCAAGCAGCAAATACCCAATTTCCTTCTGTTCATTTGACTGGCATCCCTCAAGACTTTGTAAGAGGTTTGTAAAAAAAAGTTTACAATCCCCATGGACTTCAACTTGATTCACATTTGTAAATCCCTGGTTGAAAGTTCACAGTTCCCTTTTAACAGTTCAGATTTTTTATGGATAGGTAGAAAACTCAAAGAGCTTAAATGTGTGTGTAATGAATGTTCACGTTCCAAAAGAAAGATCCAGAAATCTGTGCCTCTACACTACAAAACAGGCCTCTCAATTACAGTGATACTCAAATTTAAGAACTAATTATAGGTGGAATGCATAGGTTATACAGGCTACACTGTGCAGAGACAGGAATTATCTGGAGCAGAATAAACAAAAACAGAATAGACAGTAGAGAGGCTGAACAGGGAAAGACTGCAATCAGAAGAGCAGTGATAGCTGCTTGCTTCCTTCTGATTGTGTTTTGTCTAAAAGGACACATTAAATACAAACCCATTTGCTAAGAAATCTATCCATGATAAATGCCATATTTTAACCAGTAAAGAAATTTGTCACTCTTCTGTGCTTGCGTATTTCAAAGGCAACTTACTTTAAGCCAAAGATGGCATATACTTGATCTTCAGTGAGGTATGTGCAAAGACATTTGGTTTAGCAATAACAAAATTATAGCTGTACAAGGTAATGCATTTATTTGAATACGCAACAATGTAATCATTCAAATAAATGCACTCAGTTCTCTTTTTACAGTACTTCAAGACAGATGTACATAAACTAATCCCTATAAATTAAAACCATATACAGTAAAATAAAGCATTATGTATTTTAACTTTGTGTTCTGTTTTTCTTTAACTTTGAGGGAAACATACTCCATGTGTTTTTGAATGGCTGCAGGTGTGGATTTTGTACCATTTCCATTTGTGGTTTCTCCTATGACTGCACATCCAAAAACTGTGTTCTCTATAATATACAGTTTGGTGAGTGCTTTGAGAGCAGATGGACTTTTGCTTCGCAGGGATGGTCTGAAGTCCTTAAGGTGAGCAAGGGAGTGGAAATGAGTTGCTAACAGGCTTGTCTAAGTTCAGCCTCATTAAAATCATCTCGTGAACAATGTATTTTCTTTAGCATCTGGCCTCCATTAGAATCAGAGGGAAAGATGTCAAATTTGAATAATTATTTTAAGATTATGAAGAAAGAGCTCACAGATGCTGTAAGCTGTATGGTAGAAACCAGAACTATTTGTTGATGACAAGTACTGATAAATACGTAGGGGAAAGAAAGCATTCCTTCTGAACAGATGTGGATATCAACAACAACAACAACAAAATCCTTACGATATAATTTTTCTTTGTAATTTGAGTATAGGTGACCAATAATTGAAAATGCATTAAAACCCTGACCACTGCTCAGACTACAGAGTGGTACATTTACATTATGGGGTAGAATTTTAGTTCACTAGTGGTTCTGATTAGGAAACCCTAAACTACACTACCTAGATTGTAAGTAAATGAATTCATTCTCCTGTCTGCTCAAATTTCTAGAATAAAGGGAGAATGGAAAAAAGGAATATGTGTTAAATAGATGCTCATAAGTGGTTCCTCCCAAATTGACTTGCATTGGCTCTTCAGGCTGGGAAATACCTTTTTCCCAGTATCTTCTATAAGGCAGAGGATGTAAACAATTCATAAAATAGTTCCACCATTATTTGTCCTTTTTTCTATTTTAGCCACTCAGTCCAGTGTCTGAGGAAAAATACTTGGCCTTCATTTTGCTACAGCTGTAATGATGCTGCCACATGAATAAATACTTCAAGTGTGGTCATCATGTACACAGATTATATTTCAAATTACCAGCTAAAGCAGTGAATAAACTCTAATGTCCTGATGCTTCCCACCCCTGCCCTCCCGAGGGAGGGAGACACAGTCCAACAGACTGACCAACTTCCCTGACTACTGTTGCAGGAAGTTTAAAAAGTTAATCTTTTAACCAAGTTGTCCGAGAATTCTGAAATTTTCAAGTGTCTGCCAGTGTCTGTAAAAAGACAAATTACTTCACCTGGCAGCAAAAAGAGCATAAAACAATAAAGCCTGACAAGGCAGGAGTGATAATTACTGCAGGAACAGTAGAAACAAAACTTTTATCAAATAAGGCTACAAGGTAGCCACCTCAGAGACAGTAAAAGGACTAAACTGACAATACTGGGGGAACAGCAAGGTTCTTGCATCATAACTACTTCAGAAAAGGATGATACTATGGCAAGTTCAAATCCAAAACCCAAGGATATTTCCAAGTAACACTTTACTCTTACCCACACAGAATACACTACTAAAAACAGACTATGACTTATCATATGCTGTTCTTGAGCTAAGCAGTTATTCCAGAAATAAACTCCTCATAAATTAGGATGTCAGATGGAACATAATCAAGTTGAAAACCAAAGCATCTAAAAAAAGAATTCTCAAAAGGAATTAAGAAAATCTCTGCATGACATTTGTTATCAATTAGTTTAAATCCTCTATTTGAGAAGCTACATGTACATCTTCTAAGTCTCAGCTGAAGCCATAGGAATAGTGTTTTGCTGGGGCACAAATTACATAGATTAAACACAATGGGTCATCTACCCAGGCTGACACCATTCACCACTTCATAACAGAGAAGAAAGTCTCTTCTAACATGTTGCAATTCTAGCAACTCTTACTAAATCCAGTACAACAAAACAAAGAATAAAATATAATGGGTAGAAAACTGAACGGTGTATACCTCAAGCTGCCAGAAGAGTCTGCAAATTCTCACAAACCTACACAAATACTTCTACAACCTGTTGTTCTTTTGTATGACTTTATATGTCATCAAATTTGCCCTCAAATATTATTTACAATAAATGCCTTTTCATACCAAACAATATTGAAAATTTTTCTTCAAATGTCATAGCCTTACAGTAACTCTTAAATGTAGTAGGATACACGCAGTATCTATCATATGCAGCAAAGAAACAACAACTTTATTACACAGCAAATGGCAGCAAGAAAACACCATTCACTGCTCTTGGATTTCCTGTCATACACAAACTGCAGATAAAAATGTATAGCTTGCTTACAGCTCATTGCCATTTTTAACCAACGCAATTCTTTGATAAGACCAGATGTGCCTGAATAAAAAGCTATGTTAACTTCTACAGCACTGATAGAAATTCATGATCATGTATGTCTGAATAAAATTCAGAAATTCTATCAACTTTTTGTAAAATAACTGCTTTATGTTTTCACAGTTCTAAGTAATTATGCTCTCTAGACTTTCCTAGATAGGAAATTGTTAGAATAATAATCACATAGTGAGTCTTTTTACTAAATTCCCTTTGAATAACCTATTGTTTTAAAATACATTGGTCAAATTTTCCTCCATTACTTTCAACAGGAGACCAAATAAAATTTGAGCAAAATGTTTATGATGCTTCTTGGAAGTTTCTGTCTATACATAATTGGAAACCTCTGGACAACCTCAGTTATCCAGAAACATTTGTACAGAGTCAACATAGTAAAACAGGAAAATTTTTTGATACAAAATTCCAATAGGGAATATAATTTGACCATTATTTCAACAGGGTACAAGATATGCAGACCACTGTGATCCATGCTGAAAGTTTTAAAATTTATGATTAAACAAATGTATCCGGTCCTTCAAAATACGAAGGACCGGATACATTTTCACTTTGGACACCATGTCACCAAATGATGTCTAGCAGATCCTTATTGATATGTTAATATAGAACCAGAGACAAATAAACCTTTTATAGATGAGAAGAGAATAAAGAAGCATGGATAAACATCATCTTATTTTCCTCTAGTCTTACAAGGCAGATTGGCTCACACGGACTGCGGGCCACAACACACACATTTGACATCATTCTCAACCTCACAACAATTCCCTACAAAGACCAGCGAAGCTGTAGGAGAAACACTTTAACTTTCACTCAAATTCAATGAAACAAGAAATAAAGCGTTACAAAAATCTGCCCTTCTTCCAAGGGAAAGCACACGACAAAACAGGCCATTATTGGGCACGAGGGAATAAGTAAACTATGGTTGCGCACAGCAAAGCCAGCAGGAAGGACAACTGTGCAGGCTGTATGAAAAGGGATCAGAAGAAAAGGGAAAGGGAATGTTAAAAGAAGAGATACTGATAAGCACTGAAGAGTGACAAAAAGGGGAGTAGCGGAGCAATAATTCTATCACCACCTCTGCCACAGTCGTCTCCTAAGATCTTGGGAAAAAATTCTTAAACTCTCCTTGGTCTCTATCCGCAGAATGGGGGGGTTAGTATTGGGACCGGCACTGTTTAAGACCTTTGAGGGCGATATGGACAGTGGGATTGAGTGCACCCTCAGCAAGTTTGCTGACGACACCACACTGTGGTGCAGCCGAGATGCTGGAGGGAAAGCATGCCACCCAGAGGGACCTTCACAGGCCTGAGAGGTAGGCCTGTGCAAACCTCGAAGTTCAACAAGGCCAAGTGCAACGTCCTGCACATGGGGGCCAATCCCAAGCACAAATACAGGCTGGGTGGAGAATGGACTGAGAGCAGCCCTGAAGAGGAGGACTTAGGGGTGTTGGTTGACGAGAAGCTCAACGTGATCTGGCAATGTGTGTCTGCAGCCCAGAAAGCCAAACATATCCTGGGCTGCACCAAAAGAAGTGTGGCCAACAGGTCAAGGAAGGTGTTTCCCTCCATCTACTCTGCTCTCATGAGACCCCACCTGGAGAACTACATTCAGCTCTGGGGCCCCCAACATAAGAAGGACATGGACCCGTTGGAGCAAGTCCAGAGGAGGGCCACAAAGATGATCAGGGGGCTGGAGCACCTCCCCTATGAAGAAAGGCTGAGAGAGTTTGGGGTTGTTCAGCCTGGAGAAGAGAAGGCTCTGGGGAAACCATAAAGCAGCCTTCCAGTACCTAAAGGGGGCCTACAAGAAAGCTGGAGAGGGACAAGGGCATGTAGTGATAGGACAAGGGGTAATGGCTTTAAACTGAAAGAGGATAGGTTCAGATCAGATGTAAGGAAGAAGTTCTTTACTGTGAAGGTGGTGAGACACTGCAGCAGGTTGCCCAGAGAGGTTGTGGATGCCCCATCCCTGGTAGTGTTCAAGGCCAGGTTGGATGGGGCTTTGAGCAAGTGGAAGGTGTCCCTGCTCACAGCAGGGGGGTTGGAAGGAGATGATGTTTAGGGTCCCTTCCAACCCAAACCATTCTGTGATTCTGTTTCCCTGTTTGACACAGATACTGCCAAGTGCTCAGATACAAAACTCCTACAGAAAGATATGCATTTCCACTGAGTAGCGTGCAACTCAACTTCTCATTCATAATAGTCTGAATGAACAGCTTTAAATGAGACAGAGGGCTGCAAGTGAAGAGTGAATATAAACCTAAGTATTAAATGACTGCTTCCTTTACTAAGTTCTGCCATTCCTGTACAATGAATGAGGCGGGGATCCTGTGGAAAAAAAATAGAATGTAAATCTATAATTAAATACATGTGCACAATAGGGGAAAAAAATCAAAGAGCACGAAGAACATTCATTTGGGCATTTCCTAATTCCTTACTGCTTCATTTTACAGTTACAAATTAGTCGCTGTCCTCCCACTCCTTACAGAGAGAAAATTAATTTCAAAAATAGGTATTTTGGAATGTGGAATCATTTGAGGAGAAACAGGACACATCACTGAGTAACTTCAACAGTGAATAAGACAGAAACTTCATATGTTATTCTATACACAACCTTTCCTATGCACATATATTGACCCTGTTTTACAAGCCACTGTAGATGTATCCGGACTGAAATACCATACAAACTGCACATGCATCAATCCAATAGAATAATGAGAATCATCTATTCAGCAGAAGTTTCCACTCAGATTAAATGCTTTCATTCTCCAAGCCAATGAAATACTGGAGGTTGGTTAGTTTAACTGTGCAACATATCCCATTCACAAAATGAAACTGCAAAAAACCCCAAAGTTTCACTGAAGCAGACTGGCAATCAAGCAGATCCTTCCTTTTAAATACCAAGCTTTCATCACCTTCAACTGAAATGCTAGGGCTCTTCATGAGAGCAGCTAAAATCTCAGCTACCTGAAAAGCAACATTTCCCCCAATCTGTTTCTTGTTGTGGGTTTTTGTTTTTAATGGCTTATCCACATCCTATAAAATTTCCAGGAAACAGGATTTGTTCCTTGCCTGGACTCACTGGTACCAAGTTTCAGCTGAAATGACCAACTGAGCAAAATTTAAGAATCTGAAATAACCCATGGAAAAACTTGAGTAGCTTTAGTACAGGCACTGCAACTTACTCTCTGAAAATAAAAAGTGTTTACAGAGTTCAGCACAAAGTTTAAAACAAACACAAAATCTTACTCTGGTTCACTATTAGAAATAATGGATTATTAAGAACAAAGCAAAGTGATGGCTAACTGCAAACTGTCATCAGAGAATCTAAATTCAGTCTTGTGTACTAGAATGCTGCTCCTGCTACAGAAATGCATTTAGATCTAACAACCTAAACCAATTTCCTAACTTCCCCATTCATAGCAGGTATCTGTTATTAGTAATAGGAGTTAATTTTCAAATTAGAGCATGTGAATTTATCTTTCTTGGTTTTAGGAAGAACAAATACTTTTAAAAAACATACTGAAAAAGTGCTGTTCGTTGCTTTAAGTATGTATTTTCTGACACAACATTCTGTTTCATGGTTGCACTTTTAAAATGCCAAATGATCAGAATAAGAATTTCCATGCATTTTGGATAAACAGTAAGTAAACAAGTTTAGAACAGGGACTTAAAAGCAAAAAGCACAGGTAAAACATAATACAGATGTTAAAAACCTAACAAAAATAAATGATCTCAGAAGACCCAAATTACTTCTGCTTTAAGTATCAGGAGCACCTCTATCAGGACAAGCCTAAGCTAATGAGAGGTACTAGAGAACAGATACAAAAAATTATTTCGATAGTATATATTTTAAACCGTGATTCAAAAGCTCCTGAAAATCTGCAATCAGTGAAAGAACTCAGTCTACAGGTGTAGGATCTCTCCTCTCTGGCTATTAAGTTCACTCAGCAATTTTATTTTTAACTGGAGAGCCCTGAAGACACAGTTTAGACCTCTTTCTTATTCCTCTTCTGTAAAAATGACAACACTTAGAGCTGCAGTGAATGATTTTGGTCTTTTAAAGGTAATAGGGAAGATAGCTACAGGCAGGTTAAAAATCCCTATACATGTGTAGCAATGTGCTTTTATACATTTTTAAACATAACACTCCCTTATCAAATACTATTATAGTCTGCTTTTGTTGAATATTTCTAGCAGCCCATTGTACACAGTGCATCATGAGCTGCATGGCCTGAGGCCAGGAAGGAAGGTGTGGAACACGTCTTCACAGGTCAATTTCCACTCTCCAAGTTTTCAAGTATTTGAGAGAAGGTCATGTTACAGCACAGATTTACATAGCAGACAAATTACACGACTGCCTGTTCTCAGCATTTCATAATTTCAATAAAAAAAAACAGGTCAAATTAAAAGGGAGAGAATAACCCTATCCTTTCACAGTACTCAGAAAATGAAACAAAAAACTTACTTAGCTGTAGTTCTTGCCAAAACATTGGTAAAAATCTGTACTGACAGTAAACACAAGTTTAAAGTATTTGATTTACCATTCCTTTGCAAAGTCTTTTTCTTTTTTAATGCCTCAGAACAACCATAAACAAACCCAAACTGTGCTGTATTGCTCTTTCAAAACACTGCTTTTATCATCATTAGTCCAAAACATATACATTTTTACAATCATGCATATTATCAAGGAATGTGTTATTAATTTCAAGAGCTTTCACCCACAGTCTGATAGCCTTGTAAGAGGGAACTGCTCTTTGTATCGTCTGTCTGGATGAACAGAAGAATAATTTGGAATAGCTTTTTCCTCCCTCAGAGCCTGAAATATAGTGCACTTTAAAGAGGGCAGTATTGGCCAGCCTCAGCACTGCCTGACATTATGTTTATACTAGACGGAGACTAAAATTACAATGTTAATGTCTGGCATTCTTTGAGTACAAATTGGCAAAATAATGAATTTTAAAAGTTTTTTCAGAAAACAATACTATGACATTTTCAGGATAACAACAAAATACTTCCCAAGAGCAGTTAAGGGTATCATAATGTGAAACCACAAATTTAAAAGTGTTTAGGTATGTATCCGTGTATCTGTATTTCTCTTAGCTTACAAGACTAATACTTGCACACAAATTCCTACCAACATCATACAGTGTACAGTTAAAATATGTTAATCGTTATCCTAGATAGCTTTCAGGATTTGTTTCAACACAGTCAAGCAGCTGTAGGGTTTAGACTGGCACACTGCTGATAGTCTTACTAAGCAAGCAGAAAGAATAAACATTAACAGAGAAATGACTGGCTTCAATAACTTCAATTGGACTTAATATTATTTCAGTTTCTAAAAATGACATATGAAATCTGATTTACTTTCAGCAGTAAGAAAAAGTTTTAAGCTGATGTATTTTTAAAAAAGGATTGTAGTTTTAAGGAACTCCTGAAAAATTTTTTGCAGACAGATTCACTGTGTTAGCTAGATTTTATGTGCATTTGATACCTATTCAACAAGCAAAAGAAGAAACAGAACTTTTCGTGGAATCTGACATTTTTTCTATTTACCATCACAAACTCTGAGGAATAAATTTTACTAAAAGTTTCAGCTTAGCATGTTGTAGCTCCGCAGCTGAAAATTCAGATGAAAAATATGGGAGTTTTTTTTCTATGACACAAAAGGAACTTTTGGGAACATTTCCGAAGGATACCAGAAAGCTTGTCTAAATACAATGGTTCCTACTCAGCACAGCCCGCCAAACAAAGAGTAACAGATGCACAACTGGTATTAATAACAAAACATCTCCTCCCTCTGTTAGTCAAGAGAGGACAGCTAAGGACAAATACAATTTCAGGGTACTTACCTACTCGGAAGTTAGTGGCTGTCAGAGTGTCAGCAGCATGGCCGTTTTCACTAATGAGGGTGGTGGTGTTTCCCTTCTCACAGTTGTTCTGACAGTTGCCTTTGGTACAAGTCACTTTACAGATGCTGGGTGTAAAGACCACCTTGATACGACCAGTGTGATTTCCCACTGTCAGAGGAGGCAAAGAAAACAAGAAAAATAAACAGATCACTTTGGTATCCATTGATTTCCTTCAAAAAGTTTTGGGGGAAAAAAAAAGGCGGGGAGGGGGGAGAAAAAGGCGACAGGTCTACAGGAGGAGGGCAGTCTGCAGTGCTCTCTCTCATAGATCTCCAGTGGTGTCTCTGAAACAGGAGTAGGAAGCTTAGCAAACAGAACTCCGGGATCTGCTCCAAAACCACATTTAAAGTCAAGTCACTGGAGTGGGATTAGTAATCACAATGCTGCACTTTATTCACAGGCAGACAAAGAGCAATACCAAGGGCATGACAGCTTAAATAGCCAACCCTGACAGGCAGATATAATGTAAAGAGGCTGGCTGTGCACCTAGGGGTGAATAAACTCTTGTGTCCTCCTGCATACTTTTCCTGTTTCTGCACTTATTAAGTCACTATTTGTAGCTCGACCCCTGGAAATGTTTTAGGCATGCGGCATGTCTGAAAACATCTGTCTCAAATCTCCTGGCACCCCAGCCCAAAGTGGTCAAACCTTGTGACGCAGCTGCCTGGACCCATTTTTTCACAGTTTTTTGGCACTATTTTTCCACAAGGATTTACATATTATAAACTGAGCTTTGCTGTCAGCCTTTGTTTAAGTAATAAATAGCTCAGAGAAAAAAGTAAGTATCAATGCTTGAACATACTGGTTCTGAGCTCAAAGATAAAATATGGCTAGATTCTCTTTTTTACATACTTCGTTACAGTCACTTTAAAAACTTGAACGTAATGAAGACTGAGCAAACACTAATTTTAAATTAAGCTAATTAGAAGAAAATTTTGTTACACCATTTGATTTAAAAATAGATGTATTTGATCCCACATCCAACAGCTGAAGACAAAAAAAGAGATTAAGACTACTCATTAGGAAAATTAGGGAAAAATAACAGAATCCATTTGCATTTATTTAAAAAGAAAACAGTTTGACCTCTGCACACTTACTAATAAATTCACCAAGTTCTTGTAAATGTATCACAGCACCTTTGTGGAAACTGTTAATAAATACTTTCATATCAAACCTTACCAATCCCAAGAAACAATACACAGGAAGAGAAGAATCTCCTCCTTCCTCATGTCATAGAAGTAATGTTGCTGGGTAGTTGTCTAACCTAGTTTATGAAATACCCTCTGGACAAACATTTTTTTGAAAATCTCAAGAAAATGAAGAAAATCTTCCCACTTCAAAAGAATATAAAGCCTTCTTATATCTGGCTCTTCATAAACAAATAATATAAAACAATTGTGCCAACTGTTTTGGCTACAGTAAAGGCATTGCTCTATTTGAACAGCAGCTGTAGTACAGATGCTCCCACCTTATTCTCCCTAAACAACAGTTAGAAAAAGCACAGCCCAGACAGACACAGGAATAAAATATTTCAATTAAAGGCTAATATTGTGATTTTAGTCAATTTAGAAGACAGCCTGGATTCTTGAATGCCAAGCATTTCTTACGAAAATTATTAATACACCTTTCCCAATGAACAGACATTAAATGGCTTGTGAACTGCTGAGACTAGAACTTCTAAGCTTTCCTTTTGTTAAGCACAGCTTCACGAGCAATACTGCCATCTTTGTATTTTATTTGCATAGTTTTATATATATCTTTTCCTAGAAAAGGCCAATTCATTTTATATTTTCAGATGTTTTAGTAACATTTTTCCTTTAGGATGTGATCTAATTAAAAAAACATGGTTAGTTGAGTCACAAAAGTCAGCCCTGTATTGGGGGACCCACACAAGTTTTCCAACTTAGCTTAAAAAAAAAAAAAAAAATTGGCTTTGCCAGTATAGATGGAACTAAACCATGACTTAACTCTCCTTCATAGTATTCTGTACTACGTTGTTGAGCGCTGAGCTGTAGCACAATTTGGATACAATGTTTATAACAAAATATATTTTTTAAATAATTTTTATTACGTAGTTCAGATTTTACCAGAAAAATTCTGTAGCATAATTTTTTTGCTAGAAGAGACACCTTAGTATGAGAGTGAAAAGAAACTGTAAATTTGCTTCTCACCCCTTTTGGGTGAGAAAATGTTAGCACATAAGTTTGGGAGTAACAACATAGGAACAGCAGTTGAACAGTACCTTCAAAAACACAGGCTACTATCTACAGAGGTAAAGAGTACCCATGAAAGAATATTTAAACGTAGCTTTTCAAGGAAGTAAGAAGTCTGAAAAACAACATGATACAAGCCCTAGCACCTACAAATATTCAAGTCGTTATTCAGTAATGCTTTTCCTATAAAACAAATTCAATTCTCACAGATACTCCCATTTTACTAGTTGCAAAGAGCCAGAAATAAGACAGTTTCATATTCTTTTGATGTGGGAAGATCTTCTCCATCTTTCTCAGATTTATGAAAATTATGAAGAAACTTATTTTCTTCTCCTTTCCTAGCAGGCCACAGCTCTTAACTTCCTCAATTCTTCTGGAGACATTTAGGCATGATACAAAGCTAATGATGCCCTCTGAGCTGAAAATTGACCAGTGTATAAGGAGGTGATTCAAGGCAGAGACGTTATCTTCATCCTCCTCTGTAGTTTTACCTAAGTAGACAGTACTATCCTCACACATCCTAAGGTTTAGGGACCTTTACAGTGAGCGTAATACATGCAGATTTAAATTGAAAACAGGCCATAAACCCTTCTCCTGAAAGGAAGCTTTTGGCAGAAACTCTGCTAAGTTAGACTGCTGGACTTCCTTGAATCCTCTCCCCTTTTTTCTCTTCTGTAGGTTTCTTTTTTTCCTCTCTTCTCCAAAGAAGGGATGATTTAATTCTAAATGAGAAACTATATCCTTCAATATGTCTTAGCTGGTTTGTCAGTATTAATGTTAATAGCCACAATTTCAAGCTAGAAAAAGCCCATTACTGCTATAGTCTTGGCCTCTCTTGGGTTTGGGCTAGTTAATATTAAAGGACAGTGCATTTTTAAGGTAGCATACAGATTATTTTCCTCTTTAAACTCTAGAAGCTTTACTGATGATGCCACTGTGACACAGACATGACAAGATCTGCAATTTAGATTATCGCAAATTCATTTCTGGAAAAAAATGATGGTGCTACAGCACTGCAACATACCTGGAATCATTTTTATATATATATATATATAGACAGAAATGTATCATAAACTCTTCAAAACCAATTTTAAACATGTGGAAATGAAACACCTCACTCTGCTCTTAAGTATAACACCAGACTGAAGAAATACAAATGTGAGACCAGATAAATAAATGAGCCTAATGAAAGGCAACAAAAGCAGAAGATACAAACACCAAATATACAGCAAAGCTACTGAAAAAAAATGGCAAAACAGAGATAAACTCAAGATTGTTGTTTTAATAAGGATAGGAGAACCAGGATTACTAATACTGGCTAAAGCTTCATCCCTGAGCTAGGCAGCAAATTCACAATGAGGAGGCTCAGCCAACTGCACCATCGTCCTGCCTCATAGTCCAGGCACACTTACACCTAAGAACTCTTAGATACATTTGTCAAAGATTAGTGGAAGAACGTACCCATAATCTCCATAATCTGTGAAACCCTCTTCAGCCAGATTCAAAAAAGAAAGATGCCTGGGTAAAGTGATGAGATTTTAGTTGAAAATTAGCACTGCATGCATATGATTGTTCTTTCCATCTCTGTAAGTCACTATGATATAATATTATGAACATGGCAAGCTCCTGCTGTGAGAAATTTATGATTTAGCAACAACTGCAGAAGAAACGGAAAATACAAGCAAAAGGATTTCTTCATAGAATCCCTTCTGACCCCACTGTCCATCATGACAAACCAATTATTATTTTTTTTTTTCCTGCATTAGCAGAAGAGGTCAATGAGTTAAGACAAGGCATGTGGCAGGTTTTAGGTCCAGGTAGTCACAACAGCTCAGACAGGCATGCCTGAGCAGAGCTGTGTAACAGGAAAGATTTCTCCTCAACCTCCTGCGTCTCTTTGTAATGCTACTCAGCCTTCACTTCTTTCTAGAAGAATTTCTACTAACACTTTTTTTTTTCTTGGTTTTATGGCTGCCCTCACAGCTCCAGCATTCTGCAAAGATTTAACTAGACAGTATTCAATAGCTGTAGAGGATCTCAGAAGATTTGTGGCATGTCCATTTTGAGGAGAAGACAATGGGCTAGCAACACTAGTGAAAGCAGAACTGGTATTCAGTTAAATAGATGACTACACTGTACTGTCTCATAGGTCAAGTGGGGCAAAGAGAAGAGAATATTTTTATGTGTTGAAAAAATTATTATGTTATTGCGAGTATGATGTTTTTGTGCTTCACAGTGATCTAAAAGGATTCACAATAAAAATCACAAGCAGTGGCTTATACTGTGGACTCGGCTGGTAGAGCTCACACATACCTCTCCAATAATCCTTGCACAAAACTTCTGACTCTACTTTTAGAGGGGTTTGTGGGTTTGGGTTTTTTTTAATACCTTCACTTATGACAAATACCCTGAGGCAAGACTCCTGAGGAAACAGAACTAAACAAACTGTAGGCTTTCCAGTAGTACCTCCAAGAATGATACACACTACTCTGTTTTCATAACACTCTACTTCTGCACTGAACCAGTATGCTTTCATATGAGTATCTACACAGAATCTCATCAGACCTGAAGATTCTATCTTAAAATTACATTTTCTTCCCAAAGATAATAGATTATCTCAGGCAATTTCATATTTTTAAATGATAATCATGATGCATGAGCAGAACTTTGGAATGAAAAATCTATCTTCTCAAATCAAAGCTGATAAGCTTTTAAACAGCAAATAGATTCAACATTCTCAATTCTCAGATGACCAACTCCCTCTCTTTTTTCTTAATTAAATGCTGACAGAAAAAAATGAAAGAAGCAGAAGGTAATGACTTATTTCCTAAAACAGGTGTCTCACAGTTATTTCACCAGTGCACCTGGTTTAGTCCTTACTACTAGACATGTTTGTTCAGCCAAAAGGAAATCTGACATTGTGTAAAAATCAATCAAGTAAGTAAAATAGCTAAGCTTTTAGAACTATTGTCGAATGACCTTTTTACAGTTTGGACAATATATGAATAAGTTCCATCTTATCACCACTTAGTCATCAATTTAAAAGAAATTAGAAAAAAAAAAAATAGTTCCCAATGATGAGAATAAGTTGAAACCTGGCTATCACACATCTTGGGTATATCAGCATCTGGAAGATTTACTAATGCTAAGAGCTAAGGAATTTTAAAAAATGGAAAAAGGAAAAAGAAAAATAAAAAAGAAGAAAGACAAAGACATACTAGATTTACATACAGACCAGAGACAGATGTTGCCTAAATTTCAGATTACACATTGAAATACAGTCCTTGCTAGGCACAGAAAGGACCGAAAGAGATTCTGAAAAACCACCTAATCTCCCCTCTTTTCTTTTTCCCAACACAGGATGAAACAGCATTACACAGAAAGTTTGTCCAGCCTAGTCTCAAAATCCTTCTATTATATGCAGATTCCACAGCCTCCCTAAGGAGGGTATTCCAGTGCTTCAGCCTCTCTTACTATAAAAGGTATTCCTAATACCTAACCTACACTTCCCCTGTTGCAATTCAAGTGTATTATTGCCCTGCCTTATCTACAGCAAACTCTGACAACACCTCTGTGGATCAGTTTCTAATACACTTGAAGACTGCTACCATGAATCTCCCTCAGTCTCCTTTTCTCCAGACCAAAACCATCTAATCTTTTTCATTCTAATAGGCCATGTTTTGCAGACCTCCTTTCTTATTGTTTTGCTTTTGATACCACTCACTTGGTCCTCATTTTCTTCAAATACACTGTCCAAAACTAGACAATACTGCAGCTGAGGTCTGGTCAGCGTTGGGGAGAGCAGCAGAATTACTTACATAAAATGCTTCTGTTGGTATAATTTTTCTCCCCCAACAGTGCACTACTGATTGTTCATACTCAGAACCAGTCTGCAGGCTAGGCCAAAGGGGCACAGATCTCCCAAATCCCTTTCTGACCTGTGGATTTGGATGTCATCCCAGTGAAGTGAATGTGGAACATTCCTTACACAACCTTAGCAGGACTGAACTCAGCCCTTACTCTGCTCTGAACATAGGAGCAAAACCTGCATTCAAACCTCACCCATCTGAAAACCCGGCAGAATATGAGCCTTATTCTTCCTGTAACAGTCACAAGCACAAACCAAGTCTGAAAACTACATGGATTCAAAAAGGCAAGGCACAGCTGCTGGGTATTTTCATTTTTGGCTTCAATATACAATGCTTATCTTCAGGTAGGGCTGTGCACCTTTGCTTTTTCCAGAAACTTTGTTACAGTACAGTTGCACACCTCACACCTAGTTCTCTTTTCACAAGCATTGGGAGAAATCAGACATGGCAACGAAATTAAAAGTAAAATGACCCAGCTTTATTTCATTCAAGATTCAATGCCTTCTCTGATGCTTAAAAGTACTCCCCACAGTTCTGCATGACGTTAGGTGTGTATGTGCATACCCACTCAGTCAAACATTTCAAACAATAAGGCAGTATGTCAAGCTGTACTTTATTTACCATGGCTAGACAACTATACATTATTGACATGTAATTAATTCCAGCATTCCCTTCTACTTTGTTTTTTTCTGTTACTCCTTATTTTTATTGCATTTGTATGATCTTACAGGTATTTCATTAGTTAATACAGCTTAACCTTTGATATTTTGTCACTTTTCAAGTACTCAGTTCTATTTCCTTTATGCAAACCAGTGGGGCTTCAAAGAGCAAAACATGATCCAGCTACCTATTATGATGGTAACTAAACAGTGACTGCCACAGCTTCTTTTTGTTGCCATTCTTATTGCCACCATTACTATTATACACACTTCTCTATATACCTATTTCTGATTAGCCATATCACTACATCCTCACATCATTTCCTCCTTCTGTCTTGTTTAGATGCTCCTACCATAATCTTCTCCCTCCAGTCAGAAATGAGCTCTCAGACTTCTTGCTTCTATCGCACTCTTGTTTCTTTACCCTCTTTTTAAGCCCTGCTCGCTTCTTCAGCATCCTTGACAGACAGGTAAAGAAATCATCCAGAAGACTTGATGCTTCCAAGGTAAGGAAGAAGGTAACTGAAAAGAAGGTATCTGGAAAAGCCTTTTTTCTTCCTGATTATCACAGGGATACAATCCCTTCCTTGCTCCCTGTCACAGCAGAGATAAGAGGGACTTCTGCTGTTTTCCTCATCACCACCACCCCCCCAAAAATCATAACATACAGCAAAATTTTTGGTCTGTTCTAGGAGAGGCAAGTAACCCACTCTCCAGTTCTCTTAATCTCAGTTTAAGATAGAGATGAAGGTAAACAGTGTATTATTTGAATAATTTACTACAGCAAAACTTGCTCCATTCAAGTAGGTTTTCTTCATCAATTTTGGCAGATTCTGACAAACTCTCTGCTGTCTACAACACAGGCTTGTGTTTTCTCTTATATGGATGGCTGTCAGTTATCAAAGGAGCACATGCAGGGGCAAGTGCTGAGATCATTTTAAAAGACATTCATAATTGCATTTACATGCCGCCCCCCAGGAGCCTTTGCTGATAAATTCTCTTACTGACACAGCCTTTTTAGAGCAAGTCAGAGGTATTCACAGTAATTACAATCATTTTTGTCCTGTGCAAGTGCATAACATACAATTCACCCACAGATTTGAAATCTGGGATCTCTGTCAGCAGGTTTTATGAACGACCTTTTGTCTTCCTTGTCTTTTTTACCAGCACAAAGATTCTCTATATGCAATCCTCAGGCAATGAACATCCTATCTTGAACTACAGCCATTTTCCATGTTTAAAGCAATCTTAAAAACTCTAATCAATACTTGGTAACAGGAAATATAACTATCATTTTCCTTTCCATAGTTTAGGATGTTCCAGAAAAAGGTACCAACCCAAGTAAATTAATAGAGACTGCAATGTGGTTTGAGATGTCCCACAGCATAGCCTCAACTCTATGCAATTAAATTTATTGGGGGATAATTCTTTTAATCTGTTATTTTTTTAAAGGTATTACATGTAGACTATATCCACAAATGGATATGATGTTAAAAGCTTAAATGTTAGCCTTGAGTTATACCACTAATCAGTCCTAGGTCTTTTGTACAAGGGATAAGAGAAGATAATTGCATGGAGCAATCTGCCTAGCCAGCACAGTGAACAAGAGTGTGCCCAACCCATTAAACAGGAAACACTGAGGACGTAAGTCTGCTTAGTTCAAATCCTTTTAAGGCTCAGACATTTCTTTGAGGAACTGGGCAACTCTTCACTACAGCTGTGTTCCAAACCCCATGACTACACTGTAGCACTCTATGAAGCTTAAGCCTGGAGGAGAGTTTAACACGGCTTAGCTGACCACACTTCTAAGGGCGGGCAGGCAGGCAGGCAGGCAGACAGACAAGTGCTTCAGCTGCAGGACCAGGTGGGAATTAAGCAAAATACTAGCACCCAGATGGCCTGTCTTCTTCAGGGTGAAGCAGCTCTCCTGAAACAGAACTTCAAGCTCTTCAAGAGTCTCCTGCTTGAAAGTTCACATCCGTGCTTCAGGTTTGGGGCTGGAGAAAACTCCAGCTGTAAGCAACCCAGCACAGGATTCAGGTCCACAAGCCTTTTTTTTAACTTGCATTCAAGTTATCCAGATTCTTAGGTACCTAAAGCATATGTGGACCCAAAACGTTTTCACTTGAGGGATGCAGGAACAGAAGCCAAAAAGCTACATTTAGACACACACATACCTCTAGGACAGAAAGCCATTCTATACAATGCTCGTCTCAGCTGCAATGAAGCAGCAATGACTTCACAAGCCACCACAAGCAATTTTCCGCTGATGGAGGTTACCACAGGTACTACTGCAGGAACTGCACACTCCAATAGTGAAGTCAGCGTCTTTACAGACAAACTTACAGCCATACAGAAGCTCAGATGGGCACAGATGAACACACATTATTAGTGTCATTGACACTTTAGTATTACCAGCTAAATAAAACCACTACTGTCCACTTTATCAACAGGACTATCAAGAAGGTCTGAGTTAGGCCTTTATACAGTGGGAACGAGACTCATTCCTTCCTGATCTCACTCATCTGACATTATGCATTTTGCCTAAGGTAATTATCTAGGCTCCTTTCACGATCAAGACAACAGACTACCCTGCCCTATGACAGTATTGCAAGGCTTCAGTTGGAAGAGTGTTACTTCTTTAGAAAATAAATTCTTGAGATAGACACAGCTTCCCCCTCCCAGCATACGTGAGTCCCTTAAATGAGAAACCAAGTCTAAGGTGCAACGCTCTAAAAGTGTTTACCATTTTCAGGAAGAATAGGGAATAAAAATTAAATTAATATTACCTTATGAAGTATATCCACTTAACATCCCATTTCCTGAAAGGAAGCAACTGAAAAGCACTAAGGAAGTCAACAAATTGTAAACAGTGACAAAGGACAGAACATCATGGAATTAAGTTATAAATGAACACAGCCCTCTCCACATGCTGAATCACCATTAAAAATCTTCTCTCTCAGCACTGCATGAAGCCCAGATCTTTTTTTCTCTTAGTTTTCTGAAGGGAGAAAAAATGACGACAGAAATAAGGATGTCACTGATTCTGAAATCTCATTTTCATTGCATATGAAAGGACCTTCTTGCAGTACTTTTTTTGTCAACATTTGTTCGTTCCTTCCAGCTTGGGCGACAGCACTGACAGAGAAGAGCACTTTCACATCTCCTGTGAGTAAAACCAGACTTAGCTACTTACAACAGTCAGAACCAATTCTTGGTATCCAAGACTTAGATGACAGCAACTGTGGAGTTAGCCTGGCTAAGGGGCTTCTAATGTCTAATTGTGTGTGTTCAATCGGTCTCTATATCCAGCTAAATTACTATTTCTCAAACACGTCATAGAGGTTTTCCCCTACAGAGTTTTCTGGAAAGCCTCTTCTCTTTTTCTTCTTGAGAAATCTTTGGGTTTGGAGCCAATTCTCTTTCATCACAGCAGTTGAGATGCAGTTGTCTCAGTCTGTGTTTTCCCCTAGCTATAACACGTTTTGAACTGATTTTAAGTCCATTTGCCAGATCACCAATCTGTTTTTCCAACAGTTTTCCCCACACTGCTGTTTATCAGTCTTGGCCTCCATATTTTAAAGTGTAGAGAGATGATCATTCATTTTTGGGTGAACATAACATTTAAATTAGTTCCTATAAAAGCACCAGCAGCCTTTGCATATTACGCAGACATTCAATTACTGGTGAGCTCAGGGCCATAAAATCTTTTCGGAGTCCAAAAAGAAAAAGACAGTACTTTTTTGGGGGTGCTGATTTACTGTCCTCCTGAATTGTGAGCCCTTTATGGATATACAAACGACCACGAAGACAGCTTAGAAAGGGCTTTGTTAACATGCCTGCAGCTATACTATACTGAGAAAAGCAGTTTGTATTTATACAGTTGTTCTATCTCTGAGGAATACAAAGAACTCCACAGTCTTTTATAATTGCTAAATAAACTATGTTCATTTGTTAAAGGGTTTTTTTTTCAGAATTTGTCACTCTACTTTTTAAAGCAAAGTAAACGTGCTGCTTGATTCGATAGAGTTAACTGCATTAGCATGAATCTAGTTAAGCCACTTAATTTACATTTGGAGTTTAGCCTCTTGTTTCCAAGTCCCACTGGAATTAAAGGCAAACTTTAAATGGCTGTTATGAATTGTCATGCCTTTCAATAGCAGTATGGGTAATGCTCTTAAATGAAAGAGAGGAAAAGGATGCTTTACTAAAATTGTTTGGGCTTTGTCATCAAAAAAGCCACAGTGGTGGTTGACTCTGACTGCACCAAAATTTTTTAAATGTTTTAGAATGTCCCTGAAAAACTGCCTCTGCCTCTTGAAGGGGAGCAAAGGCTTTGAACACACACGCAAATGTTTTGCATTTCCGAAAACAAGTCCCTGACATTTATACACTTACCCCATTCCCTTATTTGTATTTGATTATGTACAACCTCAGGAGCAAGACATGAATGTCAGTTCCCATGAGTGACTGAAGTGAATTTGACTCTACATTCCCTCCAAATAGACTGTGTTGTGATTTTTCAGTTATTTCTGCTTGTTAGTCTTTTATCTGTTCATCCTCTTTCCACCCAGCTCATTCTGCTGACTATACCTTGTTTAATCAGAGTATAGCCTTAACATTCCTCCCTTACCTTCAAATTTCCCAAAACTTTTATTTAGAAAAGTTACCACTGTTCAACTCTAATATCTCTACATACGTACATAGGCAGAAGTTACAAGAAACACAATGCAATGCGCTCTAGTTAACACAAGCCAGTGAGAGAATTATTTTGCTGCTTATGCAGAGCTGTTCCACAAACAAATACCAAGGGTGGAAAGAATATCTGACCCAGTGAAGACCTAAGGGAGGGAGCTTTTCCCCTAAAGTCAACAGACACTGAATTGTGGTAAAATGTTGTATCATACAGATGCATTTACACAGAACACGTGTCCTATCTCTGTATGCATTTTTTTTAAACAGTAAAACGTTTATGTATTTTACAGCTGTTTACCCATACTTACTGACGGGGAAATACTATTATTATGATGTAAGTGTCACTTAGTGAAGTCAGAATGGTGCAATTTCACAAAAACATTTTAAATTGGAATTTCAAAGCAACACCTGTTTTTGCTTAAAACAACCTATGAAGTCATCAGTGAAACCAACATGTGTAAATTATGTACGAGCTTAAAAAAGAGCTTCTCCAAGTTATCAATGTATTATGCTTCCAATAGTAGGAAAGCTATTGTTATGGCAAAGTTCTAAGAGTATTCTGCACATCACAGTTCTAAGTGGTGGGACATTTTCTTCCACATTATATAAACGTATGTAAAATATGATGTAAAATATGAGGCAATAATGTATCAATAGTTAGAACAGTTGCACAACTTTCATATGATTGTTTCAGCTTCATCTTTACACAAGGATTTAAGTGCTGCCCACAGAACCATGTGCAGATTTGAAAAGTCTAATACCCATACACACATACTTGTCCAACTTCAAGCCACAACACACACAACTAAGCCATAGTAGGGTGCTGCAAGCCTGTACTCACTAGCCATTACGTAACCGATGCTTTACAGTGTAATAACTTTAACAACAGATTATTTAGATGCATGCAAACAGAATAGCATTTCAGCTCTAAAGACAAGCACTTTAAAATTATACAATGCCATATTTATGGGTCCTGATTTTTCTCTTCTTCTGTACTGAATGTGGTAGGAGCCCTTTCAAAAAAGCAACCTATGGCTGTATAAATAGAACTGTATTACAATACTAGGCATGAGGAGACAAAATTAATTATGGAGTAAAATTGTGACCACTCTGAAAATCTGAATGAGTCAGTGAAGTCAGAAAATGTTTAATTCAAGATCTTTAACATTCTTTGCAGGGTGGGTTTTTGGTTCATTTTGTTTTTAAAAACGAAGACTTTTTAATAATCATTATGAACAATATTAGCAGCCTCCCCCATTAGGCATAACGAATGAGAATTACAAATTTAGCCCTAAAGAACTTAAAAATTTTATGCGAGCTTTATAACCAATTATACTAGCTAGTCTTAGGAGAAGGCTTATATCCCACAGCACAAAAGATCAAAATGCTTGATAGCAGAAATGGCTACTGGCAGGTAACTCCATTTCACATCCCAGGGTGACTTTAAATGCTATTACTGTAACCCCAATGGCTTACTGAATGTTCATGTGATATATAATTTTACATTAAAATTCAGTTTAAAAGGCAAAAAAGAATAGACTATTTTGCTGTCTTTAATAGGACTATTATAGTGCATGTTCTGAAAGCTATCAGAGAAGCGAAACTGCTCATAAATACACCAGAGTAAATGTTCCATGAGGAACCTTAGATGAATTTTAATTGAAAAATGTTTAATGTGACTAATCTTTAACATTTTTTCCGTAGTATATCCAAGAGCTGATCTGGCAACACTATAATGTTACATTCAAACATAACTGATTGTCTGAATCAGAAGACGCCCAGAAGCACCTGCTCAGGGTTGACAGTTTTCTTCCCAAAGCACCATTAGCCCACATCTCATTTGCCTCTGCCAGGACAGACCCGTCTCTAAAGGTATCTCTGGACTGACAACTGTTCCAGTTTCACGTTTATCCATTTCATGTCACAGGATTGAAATCATCTGTAGAAGTCCAGAAAAATCAACACCAATTGCAGCTACTGCTGGAAAAATAGATTTATTCTATGGGGTACATCTTTCACACATGCCAATCTCTGTCACAGTGTTAATACTTTAAAATAAAATGCACAGAAATGCTCAGAAAAAATAACAGAATGACTTGCTTTGTACCCCATGTTAAGTGATACCTATGATCTCTTGGGCAATGCCACCAAGTATTATCTGGCTACTATTTCTTCTCTTCTCTGGAAAAACTTATTTAATAATAAGGGAGGAAAAAAAAAAAAAGTCTTGAAGCCTTCATTACTAACTTTCTGGCTTTTGCTTTTTAATAAAATCATTACATTTTTCCCCTCTTCCTTTTCAAACATCTTCACATTGGCATTACTGATTCTTTTGCTTAATGAAATAAGAGGCTCTGCCATGAAACAAGATTACACATTTAACATTAACATCAGTGACAAAATACCATGAGATCATCAGCCACTCCCATAAATTTCCTCATATTAACTAGACAATGAATGTCAACCCTGCCATAAGTGTGACATAATTCACAGTAGCTTACCTCTCAGTTTAAGACAGGGCTAAGAACTGCATATTGGTGGTTACCGCAGAAGACCTGACATGAAATTTCACATCCTAATCTCACCTCACTGTAATTAATTCAAACATCCCTAACATTATAATAGTGACAGTTGAAGTTTAACACTCAGTTTTTATGGAAAAGAGTACTCTATCCTTGGAGTTTATTCCAGCACCTCTAGAAAGCAAAAGCCACCCTAAATAGATATGGCTGGCCACATTCTAGGTCTCCTGTTCAGGCTAGGAATATACAAACTTAAGCTCTAATAACACACAGCTTAAACTGCACTCTGTACTAGCAGATACCTAAACTGCTTCATCAGACTCCCACCTCACAAATGCAGAAGTGAAGGTAAAACAGGTAAAGTGACCTTTTTCAGACTGCTTAAAAGCACAGTATCAGAAATTCCAACACCATTCAAATAACCTCAGTGAGTCCTGCATTTTACCTCTGAGGCAACACTTAAGTCACAGCTGATCTTATCAGGCCAAGAAAACTGTTTTAACTATCTGTCTTTTGGGCATTTTAGGAATCATAGGGTTTCCGATAAAGCTAGAATGTTTTATTAACGCACTGCTCCCTGAGGGGCTTCTTCAGATTTGATAACAAATACTCTACGTCTTCAACTCCTGGCTTTCCTTCTCCAAGTCATGTCCCTCAGAGTACTGTAATTAACAGAGGAGCTCCAATAAGCTAGAAAGAGCTAGAAGCACTGACTCCTTTCTCTTAGAGCTGCATGGAGTTACCTCCTCATGCCACGACAGACAAAAAAAAGTCTCACAACCCATTTGTTTAGTGGCAGCTTGGTACCTGCAAGCAACACTGAGTGTATTTAAGGTAGACTGACACAAACAGCCTGAAAGAAGGGGGCACAAGTGAAGACTTTTTGGCCAGAATTCAACCCGCAACAGTCACTCCAGGTACTGGGAGAACTATACAGCCTGGGATTTGTATACTCTTTGGCTAGCAAGAGTCAGAAGAGAGGGACACAATCCAATCCTAGTGGCCACTAATATCTTGTTTGGAAGAAAATGACAGCTGACTGGAAGAAAAGTGATGGTATCTTATTTGCAAAAGGGACTCTTGGTTGATGTTGACAATGTGATTAAATACCTTTCTGAAGCTTCTAAGAAAGGCATGTAGTGCTTTGCAAGCAGTATACTTCCCCACTCTGAAAACGTTAATCAAAAGACCTCCAGATGCCACTGAACTTACACTTGAGGAAAAGGAAGCAAGTGGTTGCATTTAAATATAAATGGACAGACCGTAAAGATGTGCAGTGCAGAAATGCAAAGATACTCACACAAATAAACCATATTTACAGATTTAGAAGGAAAGGCTCTTCCCTAAATCCTCAGAAGAACATACTTCTCTGTGCTACAGCAGGGGAATTCTGTCAGAAGACTGCAAGTACCTTAGGTCTCCATGTTAATCAGTCCATTATTTAACTGCAGGAACTTTTCTCCAAATCAAGCCAGGAGACGCTCTGTAATACCTAACCCATAATTCATCAAGCTCTTCATCTTCTAAGCCAAAACCTGTCCTCAAGCTCCCCACACAATGGGACATGAGCCAAGGCCACAAGCTGGGCACCTACAAAATCCTTTTTTATAAATATGAACCAGAAACTCTCATGCAGCCTCCATACTGTGCAGAAGTTCATGAACACATAATAAATTAAATGTAGAGAAAAATAGTCACCAATGAGACCACAATCCTGGACTCCAAATTTCCAAGAAGGGTATCCATCGTAACGCAGTAAAGGGAACTGTCATGTTATGCTGACTACACTCACGGTTATGCCTACTCTACCAAGAGTTCACAAAGCACCTTTTATCCAAAGGAAAAACTATGATCTAGAAACAGCATTATTAGATTCCAGCAGTGAATCTGGTTCAATTTTTTCTTCATCCACAAAATCTGTTTTGCCTCTCAACAGGATGCAGAATGTTGGAGCATTTGCTAATCTAAGAACTATCTCATGCTTAATTACTTCAACCTTTTTCTGTCTTGAAGTGTTACTGCAATTCAGGTGAACAAAAGAATTTTTCAAGATCTCAAAAAAGGGGGGGCGGGGCAGGAGAAGGGAGTACGCTTTTTGCAGTTGTACTCACATTGAAAAGGTGATGCAAGTTGATCCTGGCCCAGTCTCAGTGGTAAGGAGCCCTCGGTGGACTGTTCTCCTGAAATCACTTTTTTTACTGGATAATATTTGGGTTTGATCACATATTCCTGTGTTTGGCCATGATGAAGATTCATCATCAGTGTCTGAGATGAAAGGGGTATCAACCTGTTTAAGGGGGAAAAAAAAAAAAATACAAGAGACAGAATGATGTAAGAATTAGTAAATTGGACTTAGAAACTACTGGTAAAAAAATTAAAGACATTAATCTGTATTCCAAGTTCTCAAAATACATTTTGGGAAACTTAATAGCTTCCAATTAAGCACCTGATTTTCCATGCATTTAGCATTCTCATTGTCTTGTCAGCTCAACAAACACCTAACAAATAAAGACTACAGCAATTATATCACTTCCTTTTTGACACAGCAAGAGAAGTATCATAGCTCAGAAAACAGTGAGGAATGGGAAAAAGCCCTCCTCAAAATCATGAGTTGGAGCTCAACTTTGTTAGCGCACAGAGCTTTCCAGGCTGGTCAGAGCAGCAGTGGTGCACTCATACCTCTCTCCATTTCTTACAACTGTCATTTCACACCAGGTGTGTTAAGCAGAACCTAAGGCCAGCTGACTTTCCCCCTCTATTCCCAGAAACCCTGTTCCTTTCCCAACCATAGCCCCTAGCCATAGGGCAGAGCACTGCTCCTCTTCCCCTTTTTCAGCCTGTCTCCCATCTCAACAGGTCTGTCCATGTTTCCCAGCTCCACATTACTTTCCCTATCCACTTTCTCTTTGCCTGCACTATTGAACATCTCTGACAAATGTCCTATAACCATACGGCTTCCTTTAACAGCAAAACTATTTCCTTTTCCTGTTAAAGAGGATGATTCCTTCAAGCTCACCGATTCTCTCACTACCAATCCCAGTTCCTTACTTGTATTGTTAAATTCCTTTCCAAGACCTCAGCTTCTCACTGCACAAGACCTTGCCAACTTTCAAAAGAAATTCCCTTCTTCCTCTCTCAAAAAACATGGTTATTTAGCTACCATCAGCAGTAGGAATCATTTCTTTACTAACAAACTGGCCTTCACTCTTCCACAGTGCCACCCAGCAATAAACAAGCAAGGGAGCAAATTGCACAGCTCTTTAGCCACATGCAATGAAACTGCAAGCCGCTTTGGGGCCCAGGGCTGCAGAGTTCCACTGCCTAGCAAGTAGCAGCACACCTTCAAGTAACAAACCTACTAACAGCAAGTCTTCAAGAAGTTGTAGCTAGTGTAGATCACACTGCAGAGATACACATTCCTTAGAGAGCAGTATCAATCACTAACCTAGTAACAGTGGCTACTAGGACTACATTGTCCTTTGCTTGAATGAAGGCAAAAAGAGTGGGATGCTGTAAGCCTCCCTCACTTCCTTCTTAACTAAGAGTCTGTAGTAAGTTCAGTCTGCAAAAGTGGAGAAATGGGAAAGTTACAGGATTTGTAACAACCATCCCTCAAAGAGCCACAGCTTTGCAGGGTAAATAACTGTCCTCTGAGAATAAGGCATGGGCCCTGTATCTCAGAAGACAGCTGAGCAGCACTTCCCCACAGTGGTGAGACTGAAGAGTTTCAGCTGAGTGAGAAGTCTGATGATTATCGTATTGTTTCCTGACATGTGGAGCCTCAGCCAGCCCCTATCTCCCAAGCAATGCCTGATTCCTTAGTCATGTTATTCAAGGATGCTTAGTAACTGCTGTAGCCAATGGATTTGCGGTTAGAACAGACAATGGGGTTTTGTCCTACACAGATGCTCTTGTTAACTTGGATCAGTTTGAGAAAAAGTGCATTCATTAACAGACATTCTATGACTCTTACATACAACAGAAACATAACTCCTCAGACTATCTCCAAGTCAAAATTTTCTAATTTTTCTAAGCATTTTCAGTGCTTACACAGTCTCATTATATTCAGTAAAAGTCCTTTCCCCAGATTAAGAGAGAATACTGTACTTTCTATGTTGTCTTCAAGTTTCCTACCAGCACATCAAAGAGAGGCTTCAGGGACATTGGAGGTCAGGCTCAGAATTCAACACAGTCTCATAAGAAGTATCACCAGAAAGACCTCAGACTGTCATAAAGCTGAAGTCACTGCCTTCAGTACTGCTTACGTATTAATTTAATTTCTTTGAAGAGTCACTGCAGTCCTTCCTGCACTACCTGTTCTTTCTGCAGATCTCATTTGATGTCTATGTGTAAGGACATCCAATTCTGTACCTGGACATAAGAGCGTCTATACTGAATTCTTCCCATGTAATGTATAATCACACCACAAAAACAGATGTCAAAATACTACAGAAGTTGATAACTGCAGCAACCTATTAGAAGTTACATATATTTAAGTTTAATGGTGTTATCTTTGACTGGACACAGATGCTGCCATTTAAGTGCCTGTCTCTTTTCTGTTAAGGCTATAACATGTTGTAAAGCATTACCTTTTATATTGCCACATATCCAGCCACACTGTAGCCCAATGCTGTCAACCTACAATACAGTCCATTAAAACGCTTGAAATTAAAATAGAATTTAAAAGTCATTAAAAAACCCAACAGCACACCACACCGAAGACAGGAATGCCACACATTGGAGGCTGGAATTTTTACCAAAAGAATTTATAAAAGTTGCATCTTCCTTCCTTTTCAGGTATTGTAATTTTCTTCCTTGATTTAGCTTGCATTAAGTACTAACGTTAATTAATTATTGTTAAGGCAGTCTAAGAGTAAGCTTTGTTTTGCAAGGGAGTAGTTTACTCAGCAGTACGCAGCAAAGCTGTAATCTTTATTCTAGAAACTCCAGTTCTTTAAAAGGGAACACCTTCACCTGATGTGCGAATTGTTAATTTTGGTTTCAACACAGAGTAAATCACCTATTCTTGTATCAAGGTGTATGCTTACGATAGTTGCATGAATCTAAAGTTAAGAGCTGCCTAGACCCTTTTTCTTGCACATTTACTCTCAGTTTTGATGATCTTGGTATATAACTACCAAAAGACCTTGAGTATAGGTACGCACAAAAGTACTCAAAAAGTTTAAAAAGTTTCCCAGTATTGGATATCCACTGCTAGCATGGATGTGAACTGACTGGCAGCATGTTTTTGCCAGCCATCCAACTAGCTCGACTGGTCTTGCTCACGAGAAGTGCAGTTCCAGTAGGAACTGATATGGTCAAACATCAAAGCATTTATGAGATCCTTCTGTTCTGACTGTTCTTTTGATATTCAAATTCTTCTCAACATGACCTAGTTCTTAAAGATGTTAGTTGATAATCAAAAGGATATTGCATAGCTAACTGAGATGGTGAATCTTCCATTAGAATCAAGGATGTTGCTCTAACTACATCATGGGAAATACATGAGACCAGTCATACAGCTCTATCAACAGCCTGGGTATAGATGCTAGTGAAGGACCCCACTTTTTTCTTCCTAGACCAGCACATAGTGGGTCCTTCAGTGCTGCAGGACTTCTAAGTAAGAAGATATGATTTCCAGTGGGCTCAGCAACACAGGAGGGGTATTTTCTTTTTTTTTTTTTTTCCTTATATTGATCCCTGTGAAAGAAATCTTCAGATCTATCCTTTCTAAAGGAGAACCTGAGCCTCAGAGAGAAGGCAAGTAATATGCCAGCACTGAAAATGATTAATACAAACGTAGCAGTGGTTGTTGCTATGACTGTTGGTGCCAGCTTGCCAAACAACCCTCTTACCAACCCAGGAATACTACTGCTTCTTCCCTTTCCTGTAGGGTGGCCTCTGCCAAGTTCTGGAGCTCTGCCTGAGCCCCTCATGCTGGTCCTGTCTTTGCATGGAGACCCAGGTGCTGTATCCACAGTCACATCAGATTCATTTAGCTGTCCCAAGGCAAATGGTTCAGGCAGTTCAACCTCTGTTCAGAGTAGCAATGCTAGGCACTGAATGGTGCATTCTCATCTATTCCTGGTGTTGGAATATCCAAATTAATAAGTAGCAGGGCAGACTGATTCCTTCACAACACTACTTAAGGTTCAAGGCCACTAGGAATAGCTGGTGCTATCTTGCTACCACAGCCCACAAGAGGATACTCAAAGTAGGTCACAGACACTCTAAACCAGTTTTTTATAATTTAAAACAAAGAAATGAAAGGCATATTCATCAGCTCGTGGCCACTATAATATTAAAGACAAACAGTTTTCATCTATTAATAACAACCATCACCACAACTGAAGGTATTTTATTGCTTCCCAACTTTAGCATGTTGCTTACTGCACATTTGAACACCACATAGCTCAGCAGAACCCTTGGGCATTGTTGCGATACGAAATATTCAAGTACTACTAAAGCTCCCTGTAATACTAGTTAAAAAGATGCAACCATTAGTTCCAATCTTTAAATTTTGCATGAAACAGCCAATACACAAGATTTTTGCATTACACAGGCTTATGTCACTAATTTATCCAGTGGTTTGTAGTTAGACAGTCAAAACTGACATGAACTTAATTAACTTGACAAAAAATTTCCATTGCTGAAGTGTATACTAGGCAGACAAACAAATGTCTACTTGCATTTGCAACAAACAAACAATATTATAAATACTAATAAGGTTAAAACAGCACTACAAAGGGAGAACAAACATTTGCAGCTAACTATCATACAAAAGAAAGCTCTCTTGCTTGATGAAAGCAAACCAGGAATGCGATGTATCAGAGTAACTCTGGCAAGCAGAAATGAGACCAGCAACATTTGGCATGAAAAGTACTGTCTAGACTAAATAAGACAAGCCTGACTCAGGCTGCTTTCTTCATTTTATTTACTGTAAGTCTGATGCTCCCATGCTTGGCTCCTAGCTAGCAATACTTTTAAAAAAAAAAAAAAAATTTAAAAAATCTAAATTTCTAACACAATTGTTTTATACAAACCTACAAATTAATTCCTTCTTCACTACCTCCTCTCAAACTGACAAGAGTCAAATGGAGAAGAAAACCCAGCATTTTCTAAAACTACAAGATAATAAAGAAAATATACAGGACAGTTCAAAAGGCATCAAAATAGAACAAAATCCCCCCTACCCTGTAAATTATTAAAATTCAGTTGCTAGTTCAGCCTGACCTTTGCCAGCTGTTTCCTCCTTACATTGCTTCTCTAATTTTTTTTGTTTAAGATACATGAAAAAGTTTAACTTCCCAGCTAATGATGAACAGATGGGATTTCTTCAAAGCCCTTTACATTATCATACCCAACATTAATCAAGCATGGTCTATTTCACAATGTCCTACCAGTCACAAGACATGAAAGAAAGGAAGTGTTCATGCTTTTCTTTCTTTTCACCATTGTGAAAATTCTGCACAAAACTGATTTTATGTAAAAAAAAAAAAAAAAGTATTTTTAACGCATAATTAAAAATTCTGCCCCTGAAATATAGTGCAAACACTGCAAAACAAGCACTGAGACCTACCTGCCCTAGAATAACCAGGGTCCCATTAGTATTTTCATTATAAACCTGCCTTTATATCTTTGTGATACATTTTTCCCCAGGCAAAAATTCGCAAAGATCATGCTTTAGATACGACTAATTTGTTTTCAAACAATACCTTCAAGTTATTAATTTTTACCTTTTTACCTCTTTAAAAGTTAAAATGTTACTTACACCACAGACAAGATCTTATTTGATCATAATCAGTTGATTTGATTTGTGAAGGAAGTAATACTACAAATCTTAATAAAGATATTTAATCTGCACCAAGATAAAAAGGGTAACCACGGAAACAAAACTGTTTATGAAGTTTCCCACAGAAATGTAAAACATTAACTTTTATCTACAACTACCAGTTCTGTGCAATTTAAATATAATTTCTGTGGTAAAATCCTTGTTGAAGACACTTTCAGGGATTATCTACTCTTAAGTGTTTGCTAATAAAGCTAGCCCTTTATCTGCAGACTCAACTGAATTGCTCATTGGTTAGAATCCTTTTGTCAGCATAAACTGGTGTAATAGCTGAACTAAAGCTCTGTGAAACAACACTTTTCAAACTGAACACAACTATGACTCCATTGATTCATGCCATCTACCACACACAACAGAATACACCGAGATGTGTAGATTATGAACATTCTTCCAGGTTTCTAAAAAGAAAAGGTACACTGAGTTTTCCAGAATCATGAGCAGCGATTTATTTCCTGGATATCAAAAAGCAGGAAAAGGTCTTGAGGCAAAAGAAATATATCTGTTGGTTAAATATTCAGATACAGAGCAAAAATACAGTTGCTCGGTCACACAACCTGATGGAAACTACAGTTCTTGCAAGTTACGCAACAGCAGACAAGCATTTCTCATATAATAGAGCATTTAAAGATTAAATTTGAAGAATACTCCTTCTGAAAAGGAATTAAATTATTTAAATGGTAATTCTACAAGTGAGAAAAAAGAAAGCTTGCCTACTAGATCTTTTCATTAGAATGAGCCCAGAAAGTTTGTTCCATGCCGCTCCCAAAGTGCCATCAAGATACAACTGATGCAAATCTAAAAAAAAAGACTTAAATATCCTCAAAGCAAGCCAACACTTAAGGAAACAGTACGCATGAAGACTAGGAAAATCCAACATGAGACAACAATGAACAAGGAACAGACATGTCTGTAGTCTCACAGTAACAGCAACTCACAAGCTTCCCTTTTCACCAAGCACCAAATTAACAACTAGAGGCTACGAGTTATACATTATCTTATACATACCTTCACCAACACTTAACCAGTGAAGCTCTTCACAAATCCAGATGAATTAATTCAACATCCAGATTATTTTATACAGGTTCTCAGCCATACATACACCTTCAACTTGTCAGGCACCTCTTACCAGTAAAGTTCACAGAATCATAGAATGGCTTGGGTTGGAAGGGACCATCAAAGGTCACCTAGTCCAACCCCCCTGCGGTGAGCAGGGACACCTTCAACTCGATCAGATTGCTCAGAGCCCCATCCAGCCTGGCCTTGAATGTTTCCAGGGATGGGGCTTCTACCACTTCTCTGGGCAACCTGCTCCACTGTTTCACTATCCTCATTGTAAAAAGTTTCTTCTTTATATCCAATCTAAATCTGCCCTCTTTTAGTTTAAAGCCATTTCCCCTAGTCCTGTCGCCACCGGCCCTGCTGAAAAGTTTCTCCCCATCTTTCTTATAGGCCCCCTTTAAGTACTGGAAGGCTGCAATAAGGTCTTCCCAGAGCCTTCTCTTCTCCAGGCTGAACAACCCCAACTCCTTCGGCCGGTCTTCATAGGAGAGGTGTTCCAGCCCTCTGATCATCTTCGTAGCCCTCCTTTGGACCCGCTCCAGCAGGTCCATGTCTTTCCTGAACTGAGGACTCCAGAGCTGGACACAGTACTCCGGGCGGGGTCTCACCAGAGCAGAGTAGAGGGGAAGAATCACTTCCCTTGACCTGCTGGCCACGCTTCTCTTGATGTGGCCCAGGATCTGGTTGGCCTTCTGGGCTGTGAACGCACATTGCCAACTCACATCCAGCTTTTTGTCCATGAGCACCCCCAAGCCCTTCTCCGCTGGGCTGCTCTCAAGGCTTTCATCCCCCAGCCTGTACTGATGCTGGGGGTTGCCCCAACCCAGGTGCAGAACCTTGCACTTGGCCTTGTTGAAGCTCATGAGGTTCATACAGGCCCACTTGTCAAGCTTGTTTGCGTTTGTCCTGGTTTCGACTGGGATAGAGTTAATTGTCTTCCTAGTAGCTGGTACAGCGCTGTGTTTTCAGTTCAATATGAGAAGAATGTTGATAACACCCTGATGTTTTCGGCTGTTGCTCAGTCGTGTTTAGACTCAGTCAAGGACTTTTC
>JAVKLA010000049.1:1359095-1382061 GCA_034782735.1 Sagittarius serpentarius
CCACTGGGTGGGGGGGGAGCGAGTGAGCGGCTGCGTGGTGCTGTGTTGCTGGCTGGGGTTAAACCACGACAGCGTTCAAGGAGGCAAAAAAAGAAAGAAAACCCAAACAAAAAGTCTAGGTGTGTTGCTGATTTGTTCTTGTTGACCTGCTTTTGTTGATTTTGGTTTGGCTTATTTTTCCAGGACACTATGTTTGATACTACATTCATGTAAGATGCTCTGTCAGTGTCTTTTGGAAATCAGGGAGGGTATCAAACTCGTTAATAATTCAGCATTTGAAAAAGTAGCTGCCAACGTCACAAATATTTGCATTAAAAATTTGACCTTCAGGCATTCACTATGTTGCAACAGTAAGTCAAGATGAAATTCACTAGTTAATGGCAAACTTACTTAACTAGAGTACTGAGCAAGTTCAATACATCATCATCAGTAAATGAGCATAGGATATCCCTTCCTTGTTTCACATTATTCTCTACAGAAAAATCAATTTTGTTTTCATAGGACTAGTGGCATGTTACTGAATATTACACTGACCCTTTGTAATAAAAAAATTACTCTGATAAAGACACATTAACTAGTGATAATTTCTAATCTGTCCACCCATGAGACAGACTTTGGTATTAGAAAAGTATGCTGAAATGACAAAAATAGAAACAAACTCCCACGATGGATGTTACACAATAAAGGCAAATGAGCACAGCTGCTGCAAAGCAAAACCATGCATCACTAATCTACTCAAATTCTTGAGCATGTTAAATAAAACAGCAGACAAAGAGCCCAGTTGGTTGATATAATTTATCTGAAATTCAAAAAAGACTTTGAAGACTTATCTTACAAGAGGCTAGTAAAAAACCCTAAATTATAAAACAAGTGTTGCAAGCTTAAAATGGGCAAAGATATGGAACAGAATAAACAAACGGGGTTTTTTTGGACATACATTAATTACATTATGTCCTTTTGAAGTCTACCAACACATTCATGGCTTGGTAATACCTCTCTTCAGTTAAATAAGTAACTTAGAAGTATATGAAATTTTGTTACAGTAATTCAGAAAACCCTCAAATCTAATTTGGTCTTCTAGACTAGCAAGCATATATTTACAAAAGATAAATTCATTCTGAGAATACGCTTACTGCCTTGTCTGAATTAAGCAGAAGTCTGTCATTTAGGAATGTAATAACTAAATGAAAGTAAATATGCCAGTAAAGAACCTAAAACCTTGGTCTACCCTTGAGATTCTGACAGGTTAAGTCATGATTATGAAAAAAATAAATGCAATGAGCAAGTAACCACACCATCAAGTTCTTCTGTAGATACAGATGGATTAGCAAAAATGTTTTGTCACTACAGCTTGTTACATCTAAGAAATGTTTTAAAAGTATGACCTTGCTGGTGTAAGCAGAGCTTCTCAGAAGGGGTGAGAAATAGGGAACACATCATAGGTTTATAACCCATTTATAAATCAGACTGAAGTACAATTAAGAAAAGGCATAAAAAAATGCAAGACAATTAATAGTGGCTAGACAGGAGGAGAGAAAGACTCAGAGTACCTGGACTGTAGATGAAATCAAGCACCGATGAACGTGACAACGTGCATCAGAAGCAACCAGAACTTGTCACACACGTTACTGATGTCTACACTGACTGCAGCCAACCAACCAAGAGACTCTAGCACCAGCCTGGTGAAAGTTTCCA
Organism: Sagittarius serpentarius; assembly: GCA_034782735.1. Lineage (NCBI taxonomy): Eukaryota > Metazoa > Chordata > Aves > Accipitriformes > Sagittariidae > Sagittarius > Sagittarius serpentarius. Next base: position 1,360,791 of record JAVKLA010000049.1, read on the forward strand.
GTGTACAAAATTGGATTAAAAGATAAAACTCAAAGCATTACTGAGTATAAAGAGCTGAAGGAAAAAAACAAGGAAGGCTTTTAAAGGCACCGATACCCACGAAGCTGGAAGAGAGTCAATGAAGTAAGTGCCCAGGCAGGGAAAAGCCAGACTCTGCTCAGTTCCAGCAAAAAAATCTTTAGGGAAAGTATGACAGAAAGATACAAAATAACCTTTAATTCAAAATTAAATGTAATAAATTCTAGACTAAAAAGGAAATACTTTTTCCACATACTGCATAATCAGTTTATGAAAAGAACTATCACAAGATATGATGGATCATAATTGCTTCCAAGGATGCAATGTAAATGGATGATGAGCACACCTCAAATTCAATTATGAGATCACAGAAAAACTTCAGAAATCCCTGTGCTTAATGATATCACTTCCCTACATAATAAACCTTATGTAAACAAACCTTAATTTTCTCCTCATAAGGAAGCGCTAACAAGCGTGCAAGTCATAGCACATTACCCCTCTAATACACACAGATTTTGTACATAAGCAACTACTAGCAGATGTAGTATGATATTAACTTTGCCCAAGTATTATACACAAAAAGTGCCATATGCTCATTATATGAGAATAAACTATGTCTTCATGTGTTTGAATTGGGAGATAGTTATGGCACAACAACCATCTTAACCCTATTTACTGAAGGCTTTCTAAAATTTACTTGACAAGAAGCATAAAACGCAAAGTACTTTATGACAGGCAAGCCTAGAAAATTTCAAGATTAAATCCAGACTCCACCTTCAGTACATGTATTTCTCAGCAGAAGCTCCTTTTGGTATACTAAATCACCAGCAAGAAGCTCTGACAGACTGTACTGGCTAGAGGGTACACTCCCTGAAACACCCCTGGGACTGCTCTTACTAAATTATGCCACAGAATTTAGCAATCCTAAAGATGGAGAGTCAGGAAAAAAAGCAAAACCAAAAAGTTTAACCAAGTTCTCCTCCATAGCAGCCACCTAAATTCAAGTGATGCAACAACAGCATGCTCCCCACCACATCTGGGAAGTCTGGAAGTGAGGCAAGACAAAAACAGAAGTACATGTTGTGCTGTACCCCGATGGTGAAAAGATAAGTGGTGAAAAGTTTTGGAGATAGAAATAACATTTGTATTAGGCCAAGAACACTTTTAACATCTAAACTTTCAAACGTACAACTACTTTCTTAACTGAACTAGATAAACAACTCACATGATCTACTTTTTCGTAACACAAAATTGAGTAATAAAGACTATCCTTTGTTTTAAGTCATCACAAAAAAGGAATGTTTCCATTTGCAGGCAGAACCAGGGAAAGGGGGGACAACAGCAAGCAGTTACAATTACCAGGAGTCTAACTTTGGGGGTGAGGAGCTTCCAAAGCCTCAATGACATACATCTACAAATAGTTTGAACCTAACATCACACAAAAAACATTTTCTAAGTAATTAAGGTAGTCAATTCATGCAGGATCAGAGGATAGCAATTTCCAAAACTTATTAATGAATTTTAGTTGTTTATTTAAATACAGCCATGTAACTTTTTGTTCATTAAAACTGCATACATATGATGCAGTATAACTATTGTTTTCATCATAATGGATTTTCAGATAAATAACATCCAGGGAAATTGTTTGTGCCTACATAGTATAATGTCTTAAAAAGATAAATAGAAGGTAGCTCTAATTCTATTTGTGTCAGTACAAGATCCCTGATGTAAAAATGTCACTTCAGCAGAGCTAAAGAACCAACTAAAGCTAACAGAACTAATAAAGCATTTATTCACTGTCATGACCTGGGAAATTCCTCTGCAGAAAGAACCTTGACAAAGAACCTTGACAACAGATTAACAGAAATCCACATGCTTTATTTATACTTCTATTAGAGATACCACAAAAAATAATTAAACCCCACAAAAACACTATTTATCAGCTTATCAGCTTGTTTAATAATGGAAACCAGATATAGCTGATTTTACCTACATGACTAATAGCTTTAAGGCTTAACAGGAACTGCACTTTAGGAGTATCTCTATTGGCTTAGTGTCCCAGAATCAGGAGAGGCACAATATATACCTTTTAACTTCAGACATCAAAGGAAGAAAAAATAAGTTTGGTACATCAACAGTAACTCTTGGCATATATATAGATCACTACAACATTTCATACAGCAAGTAGATCTAAAAACAGCATGCAAAGAATCTAGATTTAAAAATAGGCTTTTTCTCATTTACTTGCTTAATCCCACTGGAAAAAGATTGGTTCCTTGAAAATTGAGCATTAAAATAATCTTTCAGAAGCAAACCCAGATAATATAGAGACAGTAATATTTTTGTCTGAGAAAGGTACATGATTTTCAGCAAAAATTACAGGATTAAAGGTGAGCGTAGATTTCAACTGAATAGTGACTCACCATTCGACTGCTAATAAGCCCAACAAATGCTATAATTGTAATTAATATTATAATGATGCACTGTTGTTATTTCTAAAATAATTAAGCAGAAGGTAAGCTTATCTAGTGCACTGATGTCAATGATGAAAGCTAAACTGTTTGTAATCTCAATTTTACTACTGATCTTGCTATACTAAGCAATACAGTTTACTCCAGAGACAAAGAAGTTAGCATAAAAAGGTTAGAATAGGCAAACATTTTTTCCCCTGTCCACTTCTGTATCTGTAAAACAATGATCTACATCACAATCTAATAAGATGCTGCAAAGTATTTAACAGTGAAAGGTTTTAAGATTGTACAGTGCTCAGTACACATGCAAAAGAATACCAAAACAGTTAAACTGGTTTTAATGCAATCTGTTTTCCCAGACACTAGCATAAAATCTTGATACCATTGAAGTCAACAACAGAACACATTTATTTCACTGCTGGCCATGATTTCATCCCAGGACTTTGCTGCTTGTTTAACACAGCTTTGCACCTTTGGACTTAAAACCTGTAGATGCTACATTCAGTGGCCTTTACCCTACCTTTGAATGCCAAAGTAGAGATTCCTCTTGCTCCCTAACTCTAGTTCCTGAAACCCACATTTGTCACCCTGGAAGGCAGTGAAATGCAAATAAACTTAAAGAACACCGTATCCCTGACTTCAGCCTATGATCAACGCAGGGATAAAGTATGTTAAAGCAATCTAATTCCTTATTATAAAAATAAGTCTAACTACAGTGCAATTCAGCTTGCAAGAAAGCAGCTATGAAGAATTTCTGACATACGGCTGAACCAACAATGTCTGGAAGAACTTGGATCTCCTATTCCAAACCATTTTGCCTACTTTAAAAAAAAACAAAAATACTGCGACCAAAAGCCCAGACTGCATTCCAGAGGTCTAGGAATAGCTTGTTTTCCTATTTGCAGTTGGTAAATTTGAAGTCTGTGAGGCATTCCTCTGGTTTTTAAGGATGTCTCCAGTTTCTCCTCAAAAATTCACTTTGCTTCTTTCTCTACATGTAAAATTTTGCTTTCCCTATAACTACAAGCATTGTTATAAGAAATATTTTTCAGAGTGAATTTTGAGAAAATGCAGTTGCTATACATGCCTTCTTTCTGATACTGTCCCAGTCCTTGGTTTTGGTACAATACATTATGCATATATTCTAAGCTGCTGAAGTTTGTGACTTACAGGTTGGTGTTATACATGGGCATAACAGTAAACCACATTTCACAGTACTTAATATTTTTTTCCCCTGTTGCATAAGGGATTTCTTTTAAACATAAGCTGAATACTGTCATTCCAACAAGTCTAAACTATAAAAAGGACAGGTTATAAGGTGTTTGAAATTACATCCTTAGGGCTCAATTTAGAAGCCTCTCCTCACATTCTTTTGATTTGCATGCTTCATTATTGAAATGTCTGCTAGAGTTCTTTTTCTTTCCTCATTAATGACTTCAAAGCAGTACATGCTTGAACTCCTAAATATATTAAACTAATTTAAATTATCTTAAACACTCAGTGACTGCTCAGCAAACCAGAAAAAGCAGACTGTTCTTCTGGAAATAACACACTATTTAGTTAGTGAACTGCATGCACAATCAATTAAAAAATAAACACATCTAATTAAAGAATACCATCAATACATATAATTTGAGTTTGTTAAAGTTGCTAAAGCATCACAGTAACGTAGGAACATAAATATAAAAAACTCCTAGAAGTACCTAATTTTTTCAATTTCTATTTTAAAAAAGATTTTCATGGCATACCATTTATGCTCTTTATTTTGGGGGGGGAGAAGAAAAAAAAGCAAACATTTATGCACCTTTCTCAATGAAACAATCCAAATGCACGATTCAAATCTACGAACTCACTAGTTTACGGTATCATTTTAACTAGCATCTGATATATCTAGGTTTGTTAACGTAATGAAATACAAAAATCTAAGTACAGCATTCCCCTCTACAGGCATGAGTTCTTTATGTTTCTATATATTTGGGGCTGTAAAGAAAAAAAAAGACAAAATTATTCTGTTACTGAAACAGGTATCTTAATTATAAACCAAATCAAAAATTTGTATTTTCATATCAGATGACTGACAGTGACAACTGACTGCCAAAACCAACACAAAACTAACTGTTCACAATATCTGCACAGGCTAATACATGTTGAACCACAAAACAGACCAACAAACCTTATGCACGTACTAAAACATACACATCTTGCAAACAAAATCTACTCATATAATTTGTCATGGCAGGAATATAAGCAAAATAACTCAGTACCATCTCAGTACCACTGATAAAAGCCTGTATTTTGAAAACATCCTATTCTGTGGTGCCAGCTAGTTTGTGAATTACACATCCTCAGCAGCCTGGCAGAACTTGTTCCACTGAAGTTTTGGAAACTGGCATTCCTGCCAAATAGACCTCTTTTGGAGGCTTGTGTTTAGCGCCACATCCAAAAAGCCTTTAGAAACTCTGCAGTCCTTGGTTCTACATGAAGTAAATCCACCTCTACCTTAGTAAAGTAACATGGATTTCAGAAAGCTGTGGATACTACTGTGAAACCAACATTATTACATATTTCCAGGTCACTTCGCTACCTGGAATCATGATGCTGAGCACATTTTTCCTGTTTCCAGCACTTAAAACATTCCTGTAATTGCCTGGTATTTTTCAAGATTTTTTGAGTCCTCTGGCAGGACTCGCTGCTCAGTGCTATTTTTAGAAATTCCAGCAACAAATACCGTAGGCACCTACTCTTACACACCATTTAATGATGAAAAGGCATAGCTGTTCAGAACCCCTGGGCTTAACACACTACTTTTGAACAAAGAATGAAAGATGGAGCAGTTGATGCTCATCTCCAGTTCTGTAAATGCTGCTTTGGGCTTAGCTTGTTCAAATGCCTTTGTCCTTTCTTGTCAGATCCAGGTTTATAGGTACACCTGATCACGTATTGTTGCAAAATTGTAGATACAGAGGTAGAGCAGGTTGGTGGATAGGGCTGAGCAGTGTGTCTTCAGTGTTGGGAGAAGGCAGCTGGAAAATAGCACTACTGTGAAGCATAAGGAAGTCAAGATAACAAAGTAATAAATAGATCAAGTGGACTGTTTCTGAAGATGAATAGAGCAAGGCCAAACAGACCAGAACAAGATGCCCTAGTAACCAAAACATGGTGTGAACAAGTTAGAAGACGACCCCTTCGAGCATGCCTGAATATCAAGGTCAATCAGCAGACACTGTGAGGAAGGCTATGGACTGCCACTAGAGACCCTCAAAAGACCACAGACTCACTTTTTTAAGCATGCATAATGAAGATGCATATATTATAATTAGTTCCAGGAACTAGACTGAATATGCATGATTATTCTGGGAATTGTGATGAATATGTAAATAACTGATCTATATAATCAGGTAATGGTTTAGGTTTTGGTATGCACGATAGGAGGAATTATGCCCCGTGCATCCAGCACTGCAATAAAGAACACCTGCTTTCTAAAACTTAAAGTCTTAGAGGGTTCCTTTATGACCGACTTTTACGGTAACAGTACAACATGAGCAATGACTAAACACTGTCAGTTCCACTATGCACATCCCCAGAAAACAGGTTGGAGTGATGAAGGCCCTGGTTCTGCCCTTTCAGCTGACTAGAGGATACAGAAGTCCTGCAATCTCTCCTTGGTACTTGCTGGCCAGGTAGCCTGCCATCTTGAGATCGGTTCCTGTTCTTTTGCGGGAAATGGCTGAATCCATAGATATTTTCTAAATCTGCAGCCTGCCTTCAGGGAAGATATATAAAGTTGGATTGGTGTAACACTCCACTTCCTTTACGTAACAATCAGCAATGAGGAGATACCATGAGCATGCTACCCACAGAGATGGTTTGCCCAAGTACCCCCGCTCAGAACAATGATAGGTGACTGTACTGATACTATTAGTAGGCAGATGATGATCCTCTGTTGCCAATATTAACTTCACAACTGAACAAACTGGGGGAGAGGAGGTGGGGAATGAGACACAAGGGCGGGAGGAGGGTGTGGAGAAAAAAGCCCCCCCCCATACACCTATGTTACTGGGCCTAGGATGGTCACGAGTAGAACTGACTAGCAGGCCTTTTATAATCCTTACAGCCTGCTGCTTCTTAGCTTATAAGGAGCTTTTTCTCATAAACAGACTTCTACATACATGGAGATAGAAACTGCTATAGTAGAGAGGCTTGTTTTCACAACTAAAACAATCTAGTTACACCAAAATAATCTCCTGTGCATATTTGTTCTTAAAGAGGAGCTTTTTTCCAGGTCAGCTTAACTCCTGATGCAGCACAAATGCACTTAACACTTAGCCAAGAAATATCCCAAGTATCTTCCTTGACAGAACTGAAGACAAAAACCCACAAGCACCTGAAAAAACACCCGATTTCAGAAGTACAGGGCGCACAACAATTTCCTATTAATGAGTTGGACGTTGAGAATATTTTTACTTTAAAAGTATCTTCAGGTTTTTTTGCATTCTCTGTTCTGTAGTTTACTGCATGAGCTGCTGTAGCTCTTAGCGCTGTTCTGTACTGTATGAGGCTCTGCAGTTTCACAGTTCCAAGTAGTTTATTATTAATTGTGAAATAACGCACAATGATAAAAAAGAACAATACTTTAAAACAACATACTATAGGGTAAAATTTGGGCTGCACTTGCACTTCCAGCCGTAACTATTTTTCCTGCCTACTGATCACCTGAGTTCTTCACTACAGCTGCTATAATGCCAGAACTTTTTGTCTGAAACTGACACATACAGAACTGCATGCAAACTGCAACCATTTTTACTAAATTCTAAATCAGTTTAGAAAACAATTACAATAAATATAGCACACAAGAATTACAATTGATTTAAACTATACAGGATAGGATTTTTTTGGTTTGGTATGGGTTTTCTACCCAATAACATAGGAGGGATGGGAGGAAGAGATGCAGGAAAGAACAGAAAAGCCAAGAGCTGACACTTAAATTTTATAATAGAGGCACATATTACTTCTTCAATTCTCTATAACAAGTTTGACAATTAAGACAATATATCTTCAGAAGACAATCACTATAATTTGTAATTTAATTGAATCTAAAACTAATTATTTACCGGAGTTACATAACCACAGTCAAAACCAGCAATGGCTCCTCATAGCATATGTTTAAGGGTACATCTGAAAAAGTAGTTCTGAAAGCTTGTGCCAAGCACGCTAAAAGTCTCTAAAAATAAGTCTCTTCTAGCAAGCACTAACACGTTAAGAAGCTAAAGATTTTAAGAACACATGCATACTGTTTTCTTTACAGTTAGGAAAGTTTTCAAACTATTTTCAATTACTGTAACTGCATTATACTCTGTATCAGGAGGATGTTGAATCAGAATAGCAACTACTTCCGATATAGGTCACTGGTATTTTAGAACTTCATGAATATTATCAAGAGACACAAACTTAGTAAAGCCACACCAAGTTCAATACGTCAAGCAGCTTGACAACTATTATGCACAGAGCTTCTAATCTACCCATCTCAGCATCAAAAAGGAACTTGGACTTTGAACTGTGCTTGTAGGAAGAGAAACATTTAAAAAGCCTTCCCACAGAATTTTCTGCCTACAACACTACAGCCACGACAGACTGAATAAAAAGAAATGTGTGGCAATCACCAGCTTTTATTGCCTCCTTGGTTTCATTCTTTTAGGCTGGAGGAATCTCCCCCCACCTTCTCTTTAAAGAGAAAATAACAGACTATTCAAGTATTTTTTTAAATGCCATGATTTAAGTAAAATGATAATGTGTAACCTTCTGTGTTAGAGATGCATTTTCTACAGCATAATCTAACAAACTGAAAGTTACGCCTACTAAACTCTGCACCTCTAAGCCCAAGCACACAACTCTTGTAGTGTTCAGGACATGTTTTGTAACATATACCAAGAAGAATCTTTCGGCTTAAAAGAATAAAGCCGAAACTTGGCACACTTGGTCTTGTTTCAAGAAGGAAACTTTCTTTTGCCAGACTTGAAAAGAAGTGGATTTTAACATTTCCAGCTTGGAAGAGAAAAAAAGATTTTATTTATGATAGCATAACTGAAAAACAAAAACAAAAAACCCAAAAAAACCAGCAGCTTTATGTTTTAAAACTCTAACATATCTCAATGACGATGAATATTTTGCCCATTTAAAGAAAATTAAGTTAATTGAAAATGTTGTAGAGTGCCTATGAAGCATGACATTTTCAAGAAGGGAGCACAGCCAATGAAAGCAAAGAATGCTCATTTTAAATTGAGAATCATCTGCTAGTTTCCATAGCTACTTTTCAAACACTTGTAAGCTCTATCGTTTCTTAGAACAACCTTGTTTACTATTAATAACTTTAAAAAGGCTATTCTTGGAAAAAGCTACTTGAGAGCATTTATGAAAAAGTACAATAATTAACAGTGGGTGCTGTTTTAAACTTTCGAAAAGGACAAATAGGTAGTGTTAAAATGCAAACAAATGACAGATAATACATTTACCTTTTTCATAATATTATTGCTAGTAATACAGTGTAAGCCTTAGATACCTCAACCAGGATCCAATCTTGCCATGCGAAACACTTCAAAAACACACAGCAAAGCAGAAATTACAGTGCAAGGATCATACAGGCCAAATAAACCCTGGAAGAAGTAGGAATGAAAGAAGAGGAGCTCCAAGAGAGGAACAGACTTCCCAAATTGAAAATGTCACCAGACCTCCCCAGGTCATTTTTATAAATAATTTGTTTCATTTTCAACAATGAAAATGCAATACAAGTAAATATCAATTAAGCAGATAGCAGCTGTAACATTTCATCCTGGTATGCATAAACTATGTATCATGTAGAAAAAGCAGTTGCAGTTCATGTTACATGACAACACATGATAACATGATACCATCCTGCTACCCTATACAGAGCAACATAGACAGATGGTGTGTAAGTTAAAGGCAGTCTAGGTCTCCGTCCTTACTTACCAGGCCTTGCTAGATCTTACCCTTGGATAAAGTTAAAGCACTCATTACAGAAGCTATATAGTGTTTACACAGTTATGCTGTTTCACTTCAAATTCCACCAAAGAATCCAGTAGGCTGAAGATGAACCTCTATGACATCTCCAAAAGGAGCTTTGCCATAAAGCATGGAAACATTTCAAGAAAAAAATACATTCATATCAGTGAGCCCAGTACCTTCCATACACTTGGTTGAAGGTCTCCACATGCAGGTGGAGTTAAGAGCACTAATAGCATAGCACTCAAGAAATAGCGTGTCCACACAAAACAGTTCTCCAAAGATGTGTCAAGTGCTTGAAGGCAAAACCGCATGAAGACTATGAAAAAAAGCGCTTATGTCCTCTTCCTTTAAGACCCCGATCAGCCAAAGAAGCCGGAAGTAAAACCTGCTCCCCCGCAAAAATGGCATCCCAGCTATAGAAATAGGAAGCTAGGAAGAGTGTGTGTCTCCCTTCTCCAATGGGAACCTGAAAAAGGGGTGAAATGCCATCCCTCCAAACAGACTAGCTATTACAGACTGACAGACTGATTGCTCTGGAATCACCCCCCGAATTATCTCCTTACCAAGAGCACTGCACACAGAATTAGCAGTTCCCCTCTCCTCTTTCAGTAACAGAATTTGGCAATGAACGTAAGGAAAGGAGGGGAAAAAATATCACTGAATTTATACACCTCTTTTTCCTTTTACAACCTCATTCTCTTCAGTCTTCATCACCTGAATTCCCACTAGAAATGTTCTGAGTGTACAGCTGTAGGCTACATCTCTTTCTAATCTCACTTCCAGAAGCACATCAAAAGACAATCCAATTTAGGAATTCATTGGATTTCTAAATAGCCCATCAAAAAAAAAAAATTATAGATACAGCCCTCCAGAGTGCAACAGAAGGAAAATATTTCAGGATGCAAAACATACTGTGCAGTGAAAAGCCGCTGGAATAGTGAAAGGGGGGATTGAGGGGGAGTTGGCTTCTTCTTAAGGATCTGCATGTGTGCAACAGCTGGAATTCCCAAACAGGCATTATATAATAACAACAAAAGCTGTTCAAAGCAGTAAGGAGGCACAGCTGGGACTGCAGTGACCAGCAGTTGTTCTCCACTTCAGAGCTTCAAGATTCTAATGCAGGAAACAAGAGAGACATCAGAGCTTTTGCTACAGTAAATAAATACATAAATATATTTCTGCTTCACCGTAATTAATAATTTGACCGTGGCATCAATTCTACAACCATCCTTGTCCACCATGCAGCAAGCAGAAGAGAATCCATATCAAAGTAGTAATTAAGATCATAGTATTCATCAATTGTACAGGGTTTACATCTGATTGCTACCTTTTCCAGAAGCATATACAGGCTATAAAATGTAATAAGGTCTAAGGAAAGGGTTCTCCCAGTGTAAAACCCATACAAAGGTAAGTAAGTCTAACTTCATGCCCCCCAAAACTGGCACATTCTAAAAGTACTTTAAACTCAAACCTAAAGGGATTCTAGACTCAGATATTGCTGTCCAGAGGTGATCACTGAAGATGATTATCAAAGTATTGACTTTGCTTCAAAGTGATCTGGGAGTGTGGTTCAGGAAGTAGCTGAGCAGCATTCCTGGAGGGGCGTGGAATCACAGTGAGGGCTTTTTAAAAAAAATGTAAATGTATTAAGATTGTAAATTTTCTAACTATGAAGCAGATATCATGACAGGAGTACTGCCTACAGCCTGTATGTTTAAATCTTGGTTGATTGTTTCCTGAACCACAACTTTAATTAGACTAATTCTTGAGAACTTAACATTCTCTGTGTTACAAAAATATTTTGGAATCATGTATATTATATAGATGCATTTACTTTTTCTGTGTTATCATGACCTTAGCTATTGAAAGGACAAGCGGCAATGGTTTTAAACTGAAAGAGGGTCATACAAAGAAATTTTTACAATGAGGGTGGTGAGACACTGGAACAGGTTGCCCAGAAAAGTTGTGGATGCCCCATACCTGGCAGTGTTCAAGGCCAGGCTGGATGGGGCTTTGAGCAACCTGGTCTAGTGGAAGGTGTCCCTGCCCATGGCAGGGGGGTTGGAACTAGATGGTCTTTAAAGGTCCCTTCCAACACAAATTCGGTGATTCTGTGAAAGTGCCAAATGATAGCGCATTTGTCTCATGCTTTAAAACTTGACACCTTTTGCTAACAGTTTGCACAAACAATGTGCCAGAGAGGTCGACAGTTTCAGTGCATGGCTCAGAAAATGGTATAAACACAAAGGACTTCAGAGTTGTCAGAAACTGGAACAGAGAAAGCTCTGTGGAAGACACAACTCCATTTAAAGCTTAACAGAACTAAGCCAATGGCACTTGTAAATATCATAGAAGAATTCTTAAACTGGAGACTAGGAAAGAAGGTATACATCTCTGAAGGATGCAGTCACACTTTTAGTGAAGTTAGCACACTCAAGTAAAGAACAAAGCAGAAGTTGGTAACACTTAAACAGGTAACAGTGAGAAACAGAACAAACTATATGTTTTTTAACAGAGGAGGCAACCAAATTAGAAGTACTGTGCTTCTACACAAAACATTACAAGTTCAAGCAATAGAATGGAGAAAGAACGACCAGCTTTCCACAGACTTATTAGAAAGGAATCATTCCTACCTTGAGAAAGGAAAACTAAAGGGAGGATTGGGAAAAATCTGTGGAATATCCTGGATATGAAACAGACCACCTAGTGGAAGAGTGATGTTATTTCTCAAAGAGTAGTCTCTCAAATTAGATCAGCAAATTAACTATATCAATCACTAACAGAACATCTCTGTGAACTGTAATTTCAATGCAAAGCAGAGGAAACACACCATTAGGACTATATTGCTAGCTGCCTAAGATGGTGACAACTACCATATCACTGAAGCTACAAAGAGAGGAAAAAATAGTAATATGAAATTTCAATTCCCCCAAACAACAGCAAAACAAAATTTTTAGATGTGATTAACAACAACTTCATGGATCAGCTCATCAGGAACAAATAAAAGAATAAAATTTGTTTTGGCCTAACCTGTGTACAGGATCCAATTCAAATGTTACCACTGAAGAGATGCTGCAAGAATGAGCAAAACTTTAGAGTTAACATCCTTGAAGGGGAAACAAAAGTCAAAGATTCACTACAGCAGTTCATAGTTTCAAACAAGAGAATGAACATCAAACGGAAGCTAGTTGGAAAAAAGTTAATGAACTGAAAAACCGTCCAAAAGTCTTCAGACCCAATTAAGCAATCTATTAAAGAAACACACAGAGAAGAAAAAGCCAGAGAAGAAAGTCTCAATTAATTCTTCCCATCTGTGTTCATCATCAAGGAACTTAGAAAGGTTCTTATGTCTTTATGAGGGATTCTCAGGATCTGTTTCAAGTTGAAGGACAGAGAAGGTGACAGAACAGACAGTCAACACCAAGAGGTCATTAGATAATTCTCATCCAAGACTTGTAAAACTTAAGCAAGATTCTACCTGTCTAATATGTAATACTCTGGGCACAACAGAACCCAACAGAGAAGAATATACTAACTTTCATCAAAAAAAAAAAATTATATGGGTTTTAACTTGCCTTACCATTGGTGTGGACCGTTTTGGTACAGTTTGTTAAAATCCATGCACAGTGCCTGGAGAGGTGAATCCAACACAGTGAGCTCTTGGAGACTGACCAGAATCTTGACTGAGCTGTTTTATCTCTCAGTGTAATGAAGATTGTCTGTGTTGGCTTTCTAACATAGCTGAGTCATGGCTGAATGATAGGCGAGAGGGTGGAGGACTCTCCTACAGACATTTGGTTGATCCTTCCATCACACTAAAGATGCGATTAGTAGAGGAAATTGTACAACTCCATAGCCAGGCAACCGTTTCCCTGATACTACTCCAGCACTGACCAGCCTTTTCTTGCACCAAAGCTTTACTCAGGCAAGTCATGTTACATAGCCACATAAAACCATAAGCCAACTGGCTGTTGCCATCACACAGATTAGCTTCCTCCTCCTGTCTGGAATAAGCTCTGGCTGGCTTGAGATCCCAGTTGGCTCCCTGTAGTTTAAGTCTCTGTACCAAAAAGAGATTCTGTTTCTAAGAATCCTTCTCGTGTCAAAGATACTAATGAAAACACTGAACATCCTGTAACACTTGTTTGTGAGACCTTCACTTCACTAGATGATAGCTCAGCTGTGGATAAAATGAGATGTTCATGCAAAGGTAGGCTGCATCATCTCAGGAACATCAATAATCCAAAGTGTAGGACACGGCAGATGAAATCTCATGAATGTCTTGGATGGTGGTGCAATGTTGATACTTTATATTTTCAAAATTCTGAGTTATCTTTGCTTTTCTGGTGGACGAAGTCAATGTACTGCTGAGAGTTCACTGCATGTGCACAGTACTTGACATGGCCAGATGCTATCTAGCTCCAGGGCCATCAAAAGGAGTCTTTGCCGAACTCTCAACATAAGTAACCTGCACACTTGCAGCCCCAAAGATTTCAATGAAAACAGGTGTGGTAAAAATCACAAATGTTCACATCCAAAAGGTCTTACAAATGTCATAACAACAGACTAGACTTCGTCCACCGAAACACCAAAGGCTTCCCTCAAGGCAGTTTGCCATAACAATCTGCCCAGTTCTCACACCATTGTGAACTGACAGGATGGATCAAATGACTAGCCTATCTTGTAACAAAATCATGTTTTTCTACCTTTCACACCACAATTAATTTAGGCTATAGTCTTTAGATCCAGGTCTGTTACAACCCAATTAACAGCAAGAATACTCAATCCAACAGAGGTAACTACAAAATAATCTGTTAGCTTATGGACTAGCACTGAAGTGTGCACCAGCACTGTTCAAAAGGACACCACGACTGATGTCATCAAAAAATCGTCTCCATGTTCTCCACCAACACAAATTATCCCAGTCCTGAGGGAGACCAGCCATTTCAACTAAACAGTGACTTCAGCTCCTGCAGCTTGATGACTACATTCCCCTAGAATGATGAATGGAGGTGTTCTTGAGGGCTGACGCAGTGCCTGGCAGCACAAAGAGATGAGTAACTACCTTTGAACCAGTTTTTGTTCTAGCACACATACATCAATAGCACTGCCAAAGACTACAGAAGAGAGAATAGCTGCAGTATCAGAATCTCAAAACACTGGTCTCAACTTACGGGTAGTTGATGCCAAAGATCCTTTTTGTATGCCTAGTGCTGCTGCAGCAATGAAGTTAACCATGCCCTCAAGTGACAGCTCAGAACCGCATTACTAGTCCCAAAACACCTCTTACCTTCATTAGGAATAGTGAGGACACAAAGTCTCAGCAGTAAAAATGCAAACTCATACACAGCCTCTATTTATATAAGGAGACCCCTGTGCAGAATGCCCTGCCATAGTAAGAAAAAAAAAATGTTAATTGCCATTTTAGAATTTCTAGGATGACACAATTGAATAGCTATCTATATTAATATGTTTAAGTTGGGATCAAGAAGATGCAAGACAGCTGATCTTCCTCAGAACAATTATTATAAAGTGTGTGCAGTACAGAGTGAGAGAGAATGAGGGGGGTGTAATATTTTTAATGCAGAACAAACTTTTTAAAAACTTTAATAGCAAAGCAAGAACAACTAACTCACTATGAGGAAACTCAATGAAGAATTAACATAGCTAACAGGTAAAAAATATGTTCTGGGGAACAGCTGAGGATGTCTAAGCTGGCCACCAGCTGAGAGGGCACTGCACAGGAGAGGTGCCGTGCCCCGTGTCCTTGGTACAGACATAGAGCTGGCTGCTAATTCATTGGATGTCAGGCAAGAAGTCTGAGCAGAGAAGGAGTATTAACAGTGACCCACAACAGAAAGTACCTAAGGACAAGCACTCAAGCATTGCCCACCCTGCACACCCTTAGCTTGAGCTAGTCAATGTTCTGCTGCTTTACTGTCCCCATGCCTGACCCTACACACCAGCAGAGCAGGCTGAGTTTGTGAGAACTACACCTGGCTAGCAATGCACAAAGGGGATGGGAGGGAGGGCAGGAATAGACAGACTGGGACATGACACATCAGGAGAAAGGCAAAATAAACAGTTATTTTTCCTTTTCAGTTATTAGTTACGGAGCTAGAAGTCTAAGTCCCATTTTGGGAAAATGTGTTAAAAGAGGGTGTTGTGGCCCCTCCCCCCAGCTGTACTGTGCTCCACAATAGAAGTTGAACAGGAGGACCCCAAATAGTTTGAGATGGACTGTGACTGCAACTCACTTGTTTTTAATTTGTGTGTTAGTAATCTGCCTACTGAAGCCATAAAAGAATACAACTGAGCTCACATGTATTGATTTGTGTCCATCTGTCATTTGAAGAAGAGGGGCTTCACTTCAGCATTCAACAGAAAGACAATTATACACAATGAACAAAATAGATGGTTCAAAAAAATGTGCTGCCAATAAATGACATATTCCAGTGAATTCAAACTACCCTTTTCAAAATTCTGGCATTCTGCAATATGAAAATAAACCCCAAGTAGAAGGAAAAGCAAAGCTTGCCACCTACTGCCCAATGACATAATAGTACATACTAGTATTGTCTGTCTCCTTTTAACAGACTATCTTGCCTTTGAAACTCATTTCCCTGACACAGAACATACAGAATTGCATCTTCAATTGTCTTTTTAATAAAACAGAAAACACAAAGCCAACACACGGAATATCCAAAAGCAGTCTTTTCCTTTAAACCAATTTTAAACTGCTTATAAAATCCCTGACAAGCCTGAAACATTATTTATCATAGCATCCAAACTGACAAAGAATTTCTTTTAATATCCTCCAGTGGTGATACAGGCTTTAATAAAGTCTGTCCTCAGCTGCATGATAAGTTTTCTGTATAGGGAGTACTTTAAATTAAAAAAATTATTACCTAGATAAAGCCTATCAGAAAATACTTTTTTTTCTCCTGTACACACATCTGGAGGAGATATTTTTAAAGCTATAAACTGCATTAGTAACAAAACAACTGTAATGAAGGCTAGTTTATTGCGAATACTTCCTTTGTCCTGGAAATTCCATGTCTCAACAGCAGAAACGATGCTTCTTTTTGTTTCAAGCACAGAGAAATTCTCTTCAATAATTACAATGCTTCAGTGAGCTATTAGTCTGGAGGCATTTATTTTCCTAACATACCACACATAAAGAGTCCCTTCTGAATAACAGTAGGTCCTTTGCTTAGTGTAGGAAGTTGCTTAACTCAAACTCAAGTAGTCATGATTCAATTGCCTATTTCTGAGCACATTAGCAGACTTATCTTCACATACAACACTATCTATGCTCGTGTCGTGGTTTAAGCCCAGACAGCAACTAAGCACCACACAGCTGCTCACTCACTTCCCCCCTCCATCCAGTGGGATGGGGAGAGAATTAGAAAATAAAGTAAAGCTGGTGGGTTGAGATTAGAACAGTTTAATAGAAGAGAAAGGAAGAAACTAACAATGACACTAATAACAACAATAAAGTGACAATAATAATAAAAGGATTGGAATACACAAAACTAGTGATGCACAATGCAGTTGCTCACCACTTGCCAACCGATGCCCAAGCTAGTGCTCCTCCCCCCCCCACACACACACCAAGCTGGGCATGACATCCCATGGTATGGAATACGCCTTTGGCCAGTGTGGGTCAGCTGTCCTGGCTGTGTCCCCTCCCAACTTTCCTGTGTCCCTCCAGCCTTCTTGCTGGCTGGGCAGGAGCAGCCGAAAAGTCCTTGAGTTGGTCTAAACACAACTTAGCAACAACTGGAAACGTCAGGGTGTTCTAACATTCTTCTCATACTAACCCCAAAACACAGTGCTGTACCAGCTACTAGGAAGACAATTAACTCTATCCCAGCTGAAACCAGGACAGCTAGATGCTTCAAATTAGCCAACAGTTCACCTTCCGGTCCTCCAAGACCTCCCTCTAAGGCCCTATAAGATAATTCAGGGAAAATTTGCTATAGAGAGAAATCAACAAGGATTTACTGCAGAATCCCTCTAATAGACTACTGGCTGGTTACAAGGTCTCAATTAATGTTTGAACAATAACATCAGGAGAAGATCCCGCTTTCTCCAACTGCCTAGTGTTCATTATTTACACTCATGTCTTAAATCCAGTCATTAAAAAAAGAATATCTCACCAGATACTGATGAACAGTAACACCCAAACTTCAACATAAGACGATATGAGTAATAAACTTCCTTTGTAGTGGTTAGATTAGCAACCGATTACACACTGTGTAAAACAATAGTTTTGGATTCACTGGAGGAATTTATCAAAGTACAAGGATGTATGTCATATATAACCTTTATGGAGCTGAGGTAAAGTGGAAACTGCTTCTCAGGAGGAAAAAGTCTGCTTCTCAGTGAAGTATTCAGACTCTAGCACTGAAGAAGAAAATATGTTTACTGGAGATGAAGTATGTGTCTCTTGAGGTTCCTAAATCATGAGCAGAACAGGCTATTCATAGATGAGAAATCAAAGAGGCATTGTAATTAATCAGACAGGCCCAATCCTGAAAATATATCTGCCTTTGTCTAAGACCAGCCCACACTATTCTCTGAATGAAGATTCTTGAACCATCTAGTTATCTGCTACACTAGCAAAATGCTAAGCTTTAGTAAATCCCCTAAAGAGGTATTCTTTTTGTCTTTGTTATCCATCTAATAAGGTTATTAAGAATGAATTCTCAATATAGACTGGAAGTGTTAAGACAATACCAAAAGTTATACTAATAACCAAGACATACAAATCAGCTAATAGTTGCAGCTAATTTTATTTTAAAGGGCTGAAGATCAAACAGTAAGCAAGATTTCTGATACAAAGACCAAAGGCAGACACATATACAAACACAATAAGCCTTTTCTCCAAGTTCAATATACCTAAAACAGAGGAAAATGTCCCCGATTCAGTGATCATTTGATCATTACAACACTAAACAAAAACACCTAGATTTTTCTAAAGACAGAATATTCTTAAATCATATTTCTATACCTGAAATCACTAATAAACCCTATTCTCATTTTGCTTTTCTTCCTTTGGAAGTTAAACGTACAGATGTATTTTGACAATAGACATTAGTTTTCCAGATCAACCTACTGAGGTCTATTCCCACAGCTCTAAAGGGGGGGGGGGGCAATGAAAATGACATGAAAATGATTCCCATTAGCTTATTGACCATACATGCTCCAAGGGAAATGGCTACCTGCACTGTTGTTTTTATTTCAGCCACATCCTATAATCACTACTGTTGCACAGTAGTTTGCTCAGAGGAACAAACTTCAACCTGGGTGGGTTACTTTTTCGTTTCGGTAAGAAGTCTCAGTCAAGTATAAAATTGTTGCGTAGTTGCTTTCGTGTCACAAACATTTGCTAATAGAGCAACTTTTAAAAAAGTAAATTTTCTGAATGCCTAGAAAGACCTTCTGCCACATGACAACAATGTTATATCAGACCAAATTTTAACAATACAAATACTCATTCCTAAAAGTGAAAAGCCACTGTCACACTACCCATGGAAAGCTGTGCTCCTTCAGTCCCCAGCAAGCCACTACAAAGAAGTCAAGTTCTTCTGATTGTTTCCCCAACATCTCCTGAAATAATTCCTTGATGATAAATGGTAAAAGTTTCAATAGTAGTACAATTTAAAAAAAAAACAACAAACTGGAAAAGCCACATTGGAAGAGAACATATCAGTTCATACCACAGTAAGAAATAACATTGAAAACTCCTCATTGAAGGCCTTGCTACACATCCAAGTGCAAACACTGAATGGCCAGGCACACTTTTTTTAAGCTAGAAAAAAAATATTTTAAAAACACTATGGTTTGGAATGGCAGTTTATAGTCCTCTTTTCAACTAAGCTGAAAGCACCATTATAGTTTTAGAAGTAATTTACTTTCTTGAAAAGCAGTGCCTCGAAAGCAAAGGCAATGATTTCTACACATATGGAGTATGCCTACATCGGCATGTCTCTATTTTGCTCTTATTAACATACTTTAGCAGGAACATATTCCAGTACTACTCAAAGAAAATAACTTGACAGGTTAATTAAAAAGATGAGTTTACCTTGTGGAGTGTGTTCGATTTGCTGGGATTGTGGGAGGGAAGCCTACAGTGACATTCTCAAAAGGAATGTGCCTTACACGACAATATGGATAACTGACCCGCATAAATGTTTTTCAAGTCAACTGGGAAGAAATCAATAACCTGATGGATAACAGGGTACACTGAAGTTCCTTGCAGCATGTCTCTTGTTAAAACTATTGTGCAAAGGCACCTCAGAATCCACCCCAAATAGCTCACAGTGGAAAATCAACTTTTCTGATTCTCCCTGGAGCCACCCTGCATTAGAGAACCTGTAACAAATATACCATGAGTTCATTACATGTTAGAAGCCTATACTGAAGGGATACAGTGGTCACCTGAACGCTGCAGACAGACTGCCAGTTTTCCACCTCTCTGACACAAACCAGTGGGCTCAACAAGTACTGGAAAAACCTCACCTCTGACCACTGGTGTTAAATTTTTAATCCTGAGAAGCAGTAACACCCTGATATTGCAAAGCACCTCGTGCTCATACAAGCTCACAGGATTTAGATGTTCTTTTCTTTGAATAAATCAAACAGCCATGGCACTGGGCTCTAGGAGGGCAGAAGCCAGTAGCCCACAGCTTAACAGAAAAGTTCTGAAGCCCAGGGTAATGGTCTATGGTTGTATCTTAACACCATAGTCACAGCTCACTCAAGGATTTGTTCAGACCCCTCTATACACTCAATATCCTCAGGTACACACTTAGGTGTATCAGCCCTGAGCACTCATACACACATGTGCCTAAGATTAAACCCCAAGTTGCAGCAAGAACAGGAAAAATCAGATATAAGAATATTAATATGGAATAGTTTGCCTAGAATCAAAAACATTAATTTTCCAAAATACCATCACAATTATTCAGTTGCTTCTAGCTCCCCTGTGTAGCCCAAAAGAAGAGATGGTCTCTCCTCCTGAAGAAAGGAAGCAGCTTATCATACAAGTTCCTGGCTTTGAAGCGAAAGAGTATCACCAACAGAGAATGAAAACAACTGCACTACAACTTTCAGAAGTTAAGAAGTCATCACAGACTTTCTAGATTTAGCTTGGATTAAAGTGTTTTTGTTTTGTTTGCTTGGATTTTGTTTAACTTCTGTGATGAGATGACTAGCTTAGTGCATGAAAGGAGCATGACGAATCTTTTTAATCTGGACTTTAGCAAGGTGTTTGACACAGTTGTCTCCTTATGTAAAAACTGGTAAAATATGGATAACTGGATTCCAAAGCGGGTGCAAAAATTGCCTGGCTGAATAGGTGGTATTCAATGATAAAAAAATCCAACTCACAGGAGGTTAAGTTAAACAAAACTATTTGTTTTCCTTAGAGATCAGTACTGGGAGCAAAAACTGTTCAACAATTGTTGAACAACTTCATTAATGACCCAGAGAAAGGGCAAAAATGCAGTCTCAGCAATTATACAGACAATTCTGATCTGGAGGAGTGGTGGTTATACTGGAGACCTGAGGGATTTTGACAGACTGGATAAACGGGCTCACAATGTTCAAAGGCAATCAGAGAGTCCTGTATCTGAGTGTAATGGGTTCACATGGCAAGGTTTTGGTAGTGGGGGGGGTGGGGCCACAGGGGTGGCTTCTTTAAAAGTTGCTAGAAGCTTCCCCTGTGTTCGATATAGCCAATGCCAGCTGGCTTT
>JAVKLA010000049.1:1382290-1405921 GCA_034782735.1 Sagittarius serpentarius
CTGTTCAATCAAGGAGGGGGAGTGAGAGAGCGGCTTTGGCGGGTACCTGGCATCCAGCCAGGGTCAACCCGTCACACTGAGATACAGCAATTCTGTGCAACAGTACAGGCTTGATGCTGAAATAGCTGGAAAGCAGCCTTGCAAAAAGTGATGCGGGGGTCCTGCTGGACAAGCCGAACAAGAGGCAGCAGCGTGCCCCCATGTGAAGAATGCCAATTGTATATTGGGCTCCATTAACAACAGCATAGCCAAACAGGTCAAGGGAATGATTATTCCCTCTGGCACTTGTGATACTGCATGTTGAGTACTGTGTCCAGTTATGGGCTCACCAAATCAAGAAAGATACTGACACAGTGGAGCGAGTCCAGCAGAAGTCCACCAAGGCTGTCAGGGACTGGAGCATGTAACATACAGGGAGAAACTGAGGGAGGTGAGTTTGTTCAGCTCTAAGAAAAGGCAGCTCAAAGGGATGATACAGCAATCTACAACTGCCTCTAGAGAATATATAAAGACTGAGCCAGACTTCTTAGAGACATACAGCGAAAAGACAAAGGGTAACAATGTGCAACAATGGAAATTTCAACTACATAAGGAGATGTTTTTTTTTCCTGAGAGTGGTCAAACACTGCAACAGGAGCCCAGAGATACTGCGAGATCTCCAACCTTGCAGCCTTGAAAATGTTCAAGGCTCAACTGCACAAAAACCTGAGCAACCTCTTATAGGTGATCCCACTTTAAGCAAAGGGTTGGACCAGACTGCCTCTAATTCCAACCTAAGTTTTCCTATGCTTCTAACACCAACATTACCCCAAAGTCCTTGCTTTACTTAAAAAGGTTTTGGGGGTTTGGGGTTTTTTTGTTTGTTTGTTGTGGGTTTTGGGTTTTTTTTTTTGTTGTTGTTTTTTTTAAGAAGGAAAGGTCTTTTTGGACAGAAGTTCAATATTCTTCAAGAGCTTCATGAAGTATTTTTAAACAGACCTTACAGTTAAGTTCAAGTGCAGGGCTCTTTGAACTAAAAAGCATTAAAGTTTCACTTGCTCTGTACATCTTCAGTACCAAAATCTATCATAATGGTGATGAAAATGGATGTCCTCTAGAAATATTTACTCTCACACTAGCTATTAAGCTTCAAAAAACATTTCTCTAATCTTTTTTTAGACCATCACCTGGTCAGTCATCACATAAACCAACCCTAGAACCACATGTTCTAAAAAATAAATTACATACAAAGATACAAAAAAGAAGTAGCACGCAAGATACGAAATAGCTGAAAGAGCAGTCTCTTACATTTTGCAGTAAACCTCAGCCAAGAGTTTGTACAACACAAAGCCAATAATCTCTAGAGATTATTTTACATATATATGTAAATATGACTTACAATTACAGATTATATAAAGAATATATTCCATTTTTAGTTACAACTGTCCTACATTGCTGATTTCAGTAGGGTCACAACAGCATGCCCAATTCTTCTCTCAGTCTTCCCCCCCGCCCCCAATTTAAATTCACACTAATCTCACATTAGTTAGTAAAAATTGGGGAAATATTGGAAAAAATACTACATCCTTGAAAAGAAGGAAAAAAACAGTTTTAAGATACAGGTTGATAGGTTCACTAAAATTAGCAGGTGATATGCCTGCCTGTAATAGCATGGGACTAGACCCAGTGATCCAAGAATACAGGTTTGGAGGGGACCTCTTAGGAAACATTTTTAGGTGCACCAGACACACCAGTAAGTCCAAATCTGTCACCTAAAGTCTGTGCATCCACCTCTCCTTTGCTGAGCTTTGCTTTGCCCAATGAAAAAGCAAACTTTCAAATTTCATCAACAACTGCCTCCAAAAGAGGCTGAAAGAGCAATGCTATGACACTTCAGTGTATTATTGAGCTCCAGCTGGTTGATGCTTCTGGTGACCATTTCCAAATCTGTACTAGAACATTCCCTTTTAAAAAAAGTATATATGTATTTTCTACTCCCACAGCTGGTAAATGCAGAAAATCAAGCTGTTGGAGCTACAGCGTTGCCAACAAGTGAGAGAATGAGATGTGAAAGGGACACCTGGAGTTACTGAAGAGCTATCACAGGAATTCGGGACCACAAAGCACATCTGTTATTGAGATCAGAATTCCCAATAGGTTCAAATAAGAAGCAGATTTTTGCTTCCGAGAAACCACTTGTTTTCAATTACAGCCATCTACGTCTTCTGCTAACACTCTTCCAAGATGAGACCTTCTGCCTGATAGTATCCGTCTTCAGCCCAGGTCTATGACAGACTTTTCTAGTGCTAAGTGTCTGTAGTCTAAATCCAGGATATTCCAGGAGATTAATCTCTCTCCAGGTTTCCTTCTGTTCAGCACCTTATTCTTCAAAGAAAGATCTCTGGGAAGAAATATATTAATTCCCTGCTTCCCTAAATATCATTGCCACCATGATCCTAAGAAAACATGTAAGAACACATCTCGATGACTGAAGTTGGAAAAGGTGCATTCATATACAAAACAAAAAAACTGACAGAGGATGGCAAAACAGAAGCAGTGCAGAGACAAGCCTCCTCTAGGAGCTTATTTCGATGTTCCAGGCTGGGTTCTGCCCTGACTCTCACCAGTTTTGACAGCTCTGCATAACAGCAGTAGGATGAGCATACCAACCACACCGACAATGGATGATTCCACTCCTGCCATAGTCCTCACTATGTTTCTAGGAGTGGGAACAGAAAAAAGCCATTCCAAAAATATCTGTGCAGCCTCACACAACATATGAGATCACAAGACATTCAAAGAGGAACTGAAGCAGGAACTAGCCCATTTGCTCTGCACCAATGGTAAAGACCTGACCTCAGAATGATCTTTCAGCCCTGTAAAGTGTCCTAATAGTCTACACGAGAACTACTACTAGCACTCATTTCAACAGTTGTATCTAAACATCCACCTTCTTCTGCTGCACTTTATACAACTGCTTTGGTTTGTAAAAGAGCCCATTTCCTCTCCATCTCCTGCTCCTATGTCTGGCTCCTGCCAAGGTTGTAGGCTGGCTTTCTCATTACTCCAAAGACTTAGTTTTTCCATTTTCCCACTCTATTATTAAGCTGGCTGAAATAGATTTATCTTCATGTGATCTCAAAGACTAATAGTCCTATCTACCTGAAAAGGTCTCTTTACATCTAGGAGAAACTCCTTAGGTTGAGAAGGGTTACATGAACAACAAGGCCTACCTGGGTTACCTTTACTGCTTATGAAAGCATGCAGAGGCACTTTGGATAGCGGATAACAGATGACTTTCTGTTAGTCTGAAGTTGCTTCCTCTACATCTGGGATGTTCTCTCATGCAAGCAGGAACAGAGATTTTGGTGAAGCAAGACATGCTGTAAGTACCCTCTAGAAACACTTTGAGCATCATAGCCTGGCAACTATCATAGTAGTACAGAAGAGTAACAGTTTATCATCTTCTCTTTTCATACAAGAGGAACCCTTTACCCCTGGATTCTGCTTTTCCAGGAATAATGAAAAAATCAGTCTTCTCTAGAGGCAGCCACAAGCCTTCTAAGCACAGTTTCAGAATGCTTGGAAGAAGACAGATTCTTTTTTTTTCCAGGCAAGAACGAACTGCTTTTTTTTTACTTTCTTTTCTTTTTTTGAAGTATATTTTACTACCCAATTTGGACAACTGGCTTTCATCACAACAGGAAGAATTCCTTGAGAATGCTTGTGTGTAGAGGGAGGGAGGAAAAAAGAAAGACACACAGTACACTCTACAGGAATCAGTACTG
This sequence comes from Sagittarius serpentarius, assembly GCA_034782735.1. Taxonomy (NCBI): domain Eukaryota; kingdom Metazoa; phylum Chordata; class Aves; order Accipitriformes; family Sagittariidae; genus Sagittarius; species Sagittarius serpentarius. The sequence goes on from JAVKLA010000049.1 coordinate 1,386,058, forward strand.
ATAAGACAGGAATTGTCTGGCCTCTTTGTACTGATCTGCTGTACTGCACTTTGTGGGGGGCTAAGCAGACATGCCAGGTGCTGAGGATTAGCAGTCCCTGCTGGTCTGGATGGGAGGGAGCAGAAAAAAGCCTGCTGATTTTACTGATAATTTCCCCTTCATATTAGTCACTTCAGTAAACCTTGCTTCACTGACAGGAATGAAACTGGGCTCAGAGCACTATAAAATATTAAAATTGGGTAGAAATTTCTCTGTCCTTCGAGACCGTGGATGTATTTGTTCCTAAAGCCCACCCTGTGCCACCTTCTACCTTTCTCAAATAACATACAGGCTTAGGGTTCAGAACTCCAAGGGAACTCGGGTAAGTTCCTCTTCTTATTACACAAGACTTATGAACCCAGTTTTGCTTGTGGCTCCACTGTTAGATAAACTAGGACAACAGTAAAAGGAACTGGAAGGATTTAGGAGGAAAGAAACTGATAAAGAGGTTACCAGACAAACTTCATTTGCAGTGCCCAATGATCTCTGTTCTCAGATGCAGCTTTGGAGAGGGGTGGCAGGATGTACTTTGTTGCCAGGAGCATAGAACTACTCAGGTGCAGACTTCTGTAATCACATACCACCCTTCTGGATTCATTTTTCTAGTTTTGGGTACAGGAAAACACAGTTTATTTCCCAGTCCTGATTATCTTGCTCTGGAGGCTAGAAGCAAGATGGACTGCACCCTGCTTACACCTATCCAAAAGCAATACCTGTTACAAGATGGAAACACTTTTTTTCACTGACTTCACCTGAAACTGGAAGGACAGTAGTTCCTGCAAGACCTAAACCTGTTCACATTCAACTTGATTGCCAGCCTCCTGTGCACTTCCCTTTCCCCATATCAAATGCAGCCCTGAAACAAGTTAAGGTCAGACACATTAATAAAAACAACATTCTAGTTAGAGAAATTTCAGACTCACTTTAAGTATTTAAACTAAAGAAAGTAATATCAAACTGTAAGTCACCAGCTACTGAAGAGGCAGAGAAGAAATTCTCCAACAAGAGGTGTTTCCTTGCTACTTATGACAGGCAGATACAATCCTGAACCTCAAACGCAAGCAAGCAGAAGTATCACTTGTAGTAGAGCCATACACACTTATTTTAAAAAAGAAAATATAATGCAAATGGAAGAAAGAAACCAGAACACAACACAAGCAGCAAATCTTTCTCTCTTCAGTTATGCAAGGTGTTGAAATTTCATGCCAGACTCTGTTCTAGGCTAAACTCAAAAAGTCACTAGTGTAAATTAAGAATAACTCCTCTGAAATTAGTACAGCATTGTCATTCTAAGGAAAATAAAGTTGACTAATATTACAGGGTATTCTGTTCAGGTGAGGAGGTCTGGTTCATAAGTAAGAGAAGTTTAAAAATCCACTGAAGTCTGACAGTTAAAATAAAAAGCTCTTAAAATAACAATCTGTGAAAGTTTCCAAGTATGATTATTTGAAAACACTTGCAAGGAACAATGTTTTATAAATCTAACGTACTGGACTTCTTTGAAAGCAAAGAAAACACTTACTGTGGTTGCATTTGCTGAGGTAACCCAACAGGAGGCTTCTGCTTGATGGTGAATGCCATCTGAGTCATAGGGCCAACTTTCGGTGGGACCTGCACCTTCTGAGAGAAGGTCTGCTGGGCAGCCTGCTGGGGTATGGGCCACGGGGGAAGAACAGGGCTCCGGCCTCCAGTGGAAGATGCATCTTGCATGATTGTATCCTCACAGGAATTACCTTTTGTTCCTGGTTTACACACACAAAGCTGAGGTCGCAGGCACATCCCTCCATTTTGGCATGGTGGTGCACAGTTAGCTAAGAAAAGACATTTTAAAAAGTACCTGTGAAACAAAGCATAAAGGAAAATGCAAACCCTCCCCACAATAAAAAAAGGCCTTAATTGCTATGTTAATTGGAGAAGGAGAGAGCAACATTGCTAAGCTCCACAAAAGATAGTATACAAGTTGGCATAGCTTTTACTGCTTTCCTACATAAGATATGCACAACATTTGAACAACTTCAAAAAGCAAAATGCCGGTGAGCGAAAAAAGAGGAAATGCACAAGTTAAATCCAGAAATCCAGCATTGTTTCAAATCTTCCTGTCAGCAGCCTTTTATACTCTCCTTCCTTCCCTGCATCCTCCCTCCTCATACTTTAACAACCGATGAAACAATATTACGCAGATTATAGAATTTTACTACTTATCTAGGCTTGGATTCATTCTATTGCTATTTAAAATCACATAAGTGCCTATTAGGAATCCTTACAGTCATGTTAGAGATGACCAAAATGAAGCAGAAAAAACATGAAGTAACTCAACCCTTCCCCCTCTATAGCCCAAATGAAATACCCTCTGGTATCACCACTGTAATAACATAAAAAAGGAGACACAAACTGCTGCTACAAAGACATAGCCACAACTAGAGGTTGCATTCTTTGAAGAAGCAGACAGGTGCTTATGATTACCCTGAACTAGCTTCTATACGTTCTTTGTACTACCAGCAAAAAGGGACAATTCACTTTAATCTGCCTTCAGACAGGATTAATTACAGTTTGTGTTACTCTGTCCACTGACTATAGAGGGAGTCTGAATAAATCAGCCTAGATTCAACACCCAGCTTGTAGACCTAGTTAATACAGGATGAATTCCATTCTGAATAAGCAAGAAACTTTGAGAAGAAGCAAATCCCACCAAAAAATGAAAAAAAAGTAGCTGCTGATCATATGTATACATAACACTGCAGACATGCCTAATTTGAGGTTTTATTTTGGATGCTTAAACTTACAATGCTATTGTATCTAGAGAATGTTAAAATAACACAAAAGGCAAAACAAAATCTCTTATCCAGAGGATACAATTTAACGGTAAAATACAATTCTAATTAAAACAGCTATCAAAATAATGTCTTCATTAGTCCCATTAGAGATCACATACGATGAAGCATTTATAAGAAGAATCACTGCTGAGCTACTTTGATCCTTCAAACTAAGCAAACTTTCAATACAGTTAAAGATCTTTTAACATAGACAAAATGATATGCCAGATCATAAAGTCTACAGGTTTTACTAAAATAGGCAACATCATATCTTAAATCATAACATGTGATTCTGCACCATGTTCAGGTATATCCAATTGCACAATCATTTTGGTTTTAAAAAAATGTCAGCTCATAGCCCTGGTCCAAAGAAATAGGAGTACTTGGCACTTCAATTAAGTTTTAATACATATATTCATATACAAAAATAAACACACAAGCATACATATGAAATAACTTATTGGGATGGGACTGTGTTAATTTGGAGGACTAATTTGTCAACTGATAATACCATCTGATACAAATGTATCATGTATACCACCTGTATGTGACACCAGAATTGCCCTACAACTTTAACAGGAGCTTTACATGGGGTTCTTCTCACATATACTTCCACATGTTGTTCAGTAACATACCTCCTTTTCAATACTACTTAGCTGAGCTAGCTTAACTGCCTATTATGCATCTCCCTGGCAACAAAAAAGTAATCATTTGCTTACTTATATTTGTTTATTTTTGAGACTATATTTTGTCTTTGGCTGCTGGAAGACTGAAGACCATTTTCACTGTAAACTTGAGAATGGATTTACAACAAGCATATGCTGTAATATACAACCCAACTCTTTCTTGCATCTTGCTTTTAAAACCTAGGTTTTGCTACAAACAGTAAAAACTCACTTACATGCATAGGACAAATCAATTATATCTTTGGGAAATAGATTCAGGAGCCTTAAATTCTAATTAAGTTTCACTGGCTTTGCAGAGACTTTTAAGACCAGAACAGTAACCCCATCATCCTGATCATCTGTAGAAAATCTGTGCAAAGATCACAGTGAAACAGTTTGGGCACAGTTGGGAGTGCTTTAGAAAAGTATCACATAAACATTTGGGGGAGGGGAGGAACAGGATTTTCAGAAGTCCCATTTTTACAACATTAAAACACGTTCATACTGAACGTATATTTCTGGAGATTTATGGACATGCCTCTATATTAACCTCCAAGTTTCTCAACAAGTTATTTAAAAAAACAAAAATAGAAGTAAGCTAACAAGACCACCCCAAAAACCAATGTAACAAAATATCCACTCTGCTAGGACACTGATCATTGTGTATCTCCTAACTCTCAAAAGCGAAATAACAATAACACACACAGAAGACAACCCCAAGAAAACTGTAACTCTTTTTCCTGCAGTTAAGAACCAAAGCTGTGCTTCAGAAGCCCAAGAAAACTTAAGTTTCCACTTACCAAAGTGAACCTAATAAAGTTGCAATGAATTTGGAACTATGCAGCTGAAAATAGAACCTGTTTTGAAATGACCTTTTTTACCCAGACTTAAAGATTCTTACTTCACTGACAGCAACATAAACCCTGAAAGTTTCTCAGCTTTACATATACATAAAGCATACAAAGTTCTGTAGGACAAACCGCATTACTCTAGCTGGCCTTACAGCAAAACAAGCATCAGCAGATCCAACAACTATGTTATAAAAGAACCAGTTTGTCTCAAATGATGTGAACAGTGACAAGAGGTTAAAAAATTGATCCAGTAGATCTTCACAGCCATGTACCCTTTGATTGAAGTTCTTCATTTAATTTTGTGTAATAGAAGATCACAAAATAGGATAAAAGATCACACTTTTAGGAAAGAGTTAAAATGAACATTTAAATTGACATAATACAGCAGTTTAGTTTTAAAAACATTCAAGACAGCTGCAGCATGCCAAATGTATGACCTAATTATTTCGTTTGAAGAAAACAATAATGGCACATCTAACTGAAAACACCATTATTTTCCATAAAGCTAAGCTTCCAAAAACTGGATCATGGAAGTATTAAGTTGAAAAGCGGGCCCATATACTCCTGTTAAAGGCAATAAAGGCTTGGTCCTATTCAATTCACAGATGTCACGACTGCAAATACAAAATGGAGCTTTGCAAAGGTGCAAATAACAAGACTAGGCTTAGTGGGTCAGACCAAAGATCCACTTAGCCCAGTCTCCTCTCTCCATTACTAAGGTGGATGCTTAAGGACAGGTGTAAGGACAGGGTGAGAAGCTGTAGAAGTTTGTACCACTACAGCCTTCAAGACTTAGAGGCTCAGCAACTTTCTGAGCAAGAGTGTTGGTTTTGTGTTTAATAACCCTCAACAGATTTTTCTGTCAAGAGTTCAGTGATCTCCTTTTCGAACCTGTTAGTTTCAGCATCCAAAACTTGCTGTGCCAAGGAAGTTGGCCACATTGGAAGGCCAGGCATAGACAACATAACCAACCTCCCCCCACTTTCCAGAAATGTGGTAAAGGAACATGGGGTTCTTCTGGGTTTCTGTTTTAAAACCATGCAAGCTGTATCTACTAAAAATAAAGCCACAGTGCCACATTTGCTTTGGAAGTCCCTAAATCACAAAAAGTTGAAAGCATTTTCTACGGCTGTATCCCAACATGTTCATCATTTTTATGCATCTTTCCTTAATCAACTACTGCTCACCACTGTCGCAGACAGAATACTGGGTTAGAGGGACATATATCAGGCCTGATACGGTTGTATTTAAGACATTCTTTCAGAAAAGCAAGTATAAAATAACAACATTACCATTAGGCTTAAACACACCCCAACAAACCTGTATGTTGGTTTGCGACTGATCTATACACATACACTTTTCAGTCCATGTGTTCATGTTATTTTGGTTAAAGAGCATATAAATATTTTCAGGAGCAAGACCTAAAATTAAAGATATGTATATTAAAATATGTAAATATTTTAAAACTTCTACATATACAGAATGTGTTTCTGTTTTAAAACATATTAAATTAAGCATAATTTATTATAGTAAATCAGTAAGTATAAAATATCATACATTGAAGAAGTTTAGATAAAAATTTATTTTTCAGACCTTTTGAAAGAATCAAAATACAGGTACAACTAACTCCACTTGTCATGAAAAAACTTTTATATTAAATTCTTGATAATTCTTGAATTAAGATCATTAAGATCTGATTACTATGCTAATCACTTTTACCTCAATTCACAATTACCTTCTGCAAACAGTAACATCTCATTTACAAGCTCATTTCCTTGTGTTTCCAGATCACATAGAGAATTGAAATTCACAAAAAATGTATTTCTCACAAAAAGTGAGAAATTCACAATAAACAAATTTAAATGTCCCAAGTTTCCTGCACCCAAGTTTCTAACCTTTTAGCCTCAGCTCCACCTTTAAGCATCTCCTTTATCAAGCAACTGCTGTTGGTTAGTACTTAAATAGCCACAACAATTTTTCATCGTCATTCCTGAATTTCTGATACTTTGATACAATGATTACACTACAATAGCGTTGCAAGTTTTGTATTATTTCCTTTCTGTTTCCACATAAAATTTAACGTAGCTTCTTTTTTTTCCTCCTATTAACCACACATAGTCAAGCATCAGTTTAAGCAGAATGCACCGACCTCCAACAAATTTCATCACTGCACACATTGGCACAGTACAGATCAACTTTTTTCATAGGAGTGTGTAAATCCTGTCAGGCAAAATACATGCTAGAGGGCAAATAACAGAAAATACAGTAATTGGAAAGAGGATTATAAATGTGTGACTGCTTCAGATTCCAGTATAAAATGGTCGAGGAATGATGCATGCATCAAGTTTACAGACGGGGAAAAAAACAACGCTACGATATGAATATATCTGTGCTTAAAGCAGAAATTTCAAGTTCCTTTATATGCAACATAGGAATATTGTTAAAGGCATAGCAAATACTGTCTTTCTTATTTCATTAATTCAAGATTTCTATTCCTCAAGCACACAAGGAAACCAAAACAAAGCTCATCTTGTTTGAGTGCCTATCCTAAACAAAAAGTTGTGATACAAAGGCACCTTTAACTCCTGCTGTGTTCAAAGACAGAGTGATGACCCCCCATCGATTCCAAAAGAAAAGCAGTGAAGCACTTTCTCTGGAAAGCAACAAGCTGTGGGTTCTGAAAGGAAAGAGGCATATTCCAGTTTCCCTCAGAAAAATCTGAATACGGTGCCGACATCCCGTTTTGCTGTAAAGCAAAGTTGACAATAATCCCTTGCTGTAAAGCAGTGTTTATAATAGTTTCCTGTTCTCTGAATTGCCCTACTGATTAGCTCACCACTTACACAGTTTTATTCTGGATACCATTTAAAGTCTTTTAAGTCATTGTCAGGACTGAGGATGCAACACTGGAGATTAGAAACCCAAAAGCTAACTGAAGGAAGACTTGGTGCTCACCATCTAATGCTTTTCTGGGGATCTAGTTCTCCATCTGAGTATCTCTCTCCAAACAGTTTTCAAAAGTTTAATGTTACCAGAAATATATCCAACAATTCTACAAATTCATTGAGGATGAGGGAGAGAGGAATTTGTGACCCAGGGTGAGACAACCATCTTGTAAGACCATTCTATAAAAAAACACTGAAATTACTTAAATAATCAGAAGAAATGACATTAACTGCAGAAAACCTGTATGACCTCTACACTACTAATGGAGAAAGTATTACAACCATCTGTGTCTTCCTACACAGGGACTTTGTTTTTATCATAACTATATGGTCATCGGGAATTCTTTCCCTAAACATACTTCAAACAAAAGCATGTGTCACTGTTGGAATTCTTCACTGGTCCACTTCAAAACACCCGATGCATTCCTACACTGGTGTAGATGGCTACATAAATATTACCTCCAAGAAAGGAGGGAAACAAAAAACCAATGCCTTTGGCATACATATTTCTTTTAAAACAAACAAAAATCACCAAGTTTCTCTCCTAACCTAATCACAACATAACATACTTCAAGATTATTTTCTATGTATCTTCATAGTATTATCTCTAAATGCTAAGATTTATCAGAATTTAATAGCAGCTATACTCAAATACTTCAAAAGCCTAACTTCAGCAAAAGAATGCATTATTTAATCAGTCATAAGAACATAACATGCTGTTTGATACTTGGCATTTTCATTCATGTTGCATTTACTGGAGTTTATATAGTATAAATACTTCAGTTAGACTGTACAATCTGGGAGATATTTTAAAGTATTTAATTATAGGAGATCATAATTATACATTTTTTGACATACAAACATTTCACATGCTATAGATCCTTCTGTCACTTCAGTATCAAAAAAAGATCATTCACTACCGAATAGAGTAAGCCAAGGAAACCAGCAGATTCACATGTCACATGCTGTTCTAGCTTGCTGGAGTGGTTAACACTCCAGCCTGCAATCCTTTCAATTCCCTTAACCTTTCTCATTACAGTGCTTATTCATTTTGTTACAAAATACTTTGTAAGAAATACGCAGGAAACTGAACAAACCAAGAGAAATGCAATAAAGAGACAATTGAAAATTTTTCACTGGATGGAGGATTCAGACAACTGATACATTACAGCAAAGAAATACCAGAGAAAAGACTATTAATCATAACAGAGTAATTAAAATGGTAAGAACAATAAAGTTTTTCCTAAATCCAACCAACTCATATTGAGAGTTCACCATTTAGTGGAGCGTCTCTAAAAATCCAGGCCTAAACCACCATGTAAAGATAATAAAAAAACCTGGCTTGAATTATGAAAAAACAAACCTTGCCATAGGACACAAAACAATTCCTCTTTACCAGGAAGCAGCTCTCCAAAACCCTAGGTTTATCCAGGGATTACCATCTGTATTTCACAAAAAAACATGGCCAAGCAGAACTATTTTTAGCTGTGTATTTAAATAAACATCTTGCCTTGCTAACATGTAAAATCCTTGTTCCTTGTCAGTGTGCAGTCAGAAATGCAAAGAGATGCTAAAGCTTTGCTTTCTTTCTGTAGTCAATGGAGAGGATCTGTTTTCTAGGAATAAATTAGGCTACGCAAGTCAAGTACTGGTGCTTTTAAAGACAGAACAAAAAAAACCTGAAGTAAAACCTCAAACCCAAACCACTATCAGTCCATGTTAGTTACAGAACACCGACTCACTTGACAACCTGAACCACATCTTCTAACACTCAGAACCGCAGTATTTGAACAAGGAGCCAGCTGAGGGAAGTGTGTGCCCCCCTTCATCCACCCTTTACTAACTCCACAGCTCCCAGGTGATCCAAGCTTGCTTTAAGGCAGGATCAGTTGGCACAAGCAGCCCTTCATGTTGGAGGCTGCAAAGAAAGGTATCATTAGAGGTCCTGCATCCAACTTCTCAAGGCCCCTCGGAGTGCAGGACCCCTCCCCTCACTACAGCCTTTCCAGAGGCCAAGAGGCTCGCTGATTCCATACGCACAGCCGTTTTGCCCTGCTCTCTCTCACTTTGCTGGAAAGGAAGGAGAGGGGAGCACGCCCCACTTCCAGCTCTTCCCTTCTCCACGCTCAGGAAGAGCAGCCATACAGAAGAGAGGTGTAAGATCAGTATTCTTAAGTATTGCTTCACAGTCAACACATCATTTTGCTCCCGCACACATGCAGAACCAGGAGAACACTGCACAATCGCTGGGTCTCTCTCAGCTCCCCCCAGCACCTACACAGCTCTCTACACCAGTTCCACGTTGAAAACAAATAGCCAACAAATCTGAAAGGGAAAAAAAGAAAACCCCACAGTTTTCTGGGTTCCTTCTGATACTATATATATCAAACAGATGAAGCATCCAGGACTTTTTATCCACTGTAGATTTACCACAACTTTACTACATGTCCTGCTTCTTTTGTTAACACTAACTGCTGCAATGAGCTGAACGAGTCTGTCGTCTACTTCAGTGCAGAAGCACAACATCTTGAGAAGTTTCTTTTAAGGTTCTTTTGTTTTGATTTAAATCTATACACACATGTAGTATTTGTATGAAACAGAGACTACGTACCATTCTAACCTTGCTTGTTTCCAGTAAAGTCCCAAATGGCTCACAAAGAAAAGGCTGGGTACCTTTCACCTCATACTAACTGTGGACTTAAGTTTCCTCATCTAAATGTGGCAAAGGCACATGGTGGTCATGTCTGTACAGCAGGGAGCAGCTAACAGCTCCCCATCTTCTCACAGCTCTTACTGCCTCCTCTCCCAGGAGGGAGGCAGGCAGGTTGCCATCAATGGCCAGGAGAAGGACACTGCTCAAAATCTGCATTGCTGCTTTAGCTCAGGTCAGGATTCTCTCTTGAAGTATATCTCATCAGTCGCACTCACTGAGGTTTGGTTTGTGGTGTGAGGCCATCTTAAGGCACATGCACTGCATTTCTTTTGGATGCAGAGAAAAAAAAATAAAAAAATAAAAAAACTAAACCCAAAACGTGAACTCTCCAAGAATGCACCTAATGTATTTCAGCCTCATATTGGCATTCACTCCATGAAACCAGACTACACCTAGTCCAAGACAAAACACTAAGCCCTGAAACACGCATACCATGGGCCTCAGGTCATCAAAACCAAAGGCCTTAGTCTATAGATCTGCTCCCATTAGTCCACTCTGCTCCCTGATGTGGACAAAGCCAAACATTACAGAAATCTGGATCCTCTTGTTCTCCCCCGCTTCCCAAGAATAGTAAGCGAAAAATAAAGCAGAGTAGACTACTACTGAGGGCTAACAAGGGCTTTCCCACTACAAAAGCCAATCTCCTCCTCGTATACGAAATTCAAAAGTTTTACTCACATATTACAGTAGCAAGCACAGCAGAGGCAAAACCAAGCTAAAGTAATGGCTTTCAGTTTTTCAATTTTGAAGTGTTTAAAAACATCAAAGAATAGATTACAAAAGACTAATGTATAGGTCAGTTATATGAGGTCAAAGTAGTTATGTCTTATTAAAACTGAGACACTTAATCTTGAGTTAGACATAATTTGAAGGAGATTGATACTGCTTTTACTGAGATGATAGTCCTAGAATGAGAAGAAACAATATTTGGGGAGAGTATGTTATCGTTAGGCTTTGTATACACAATGTAAATAAACAGAACTTGGTAAAACTCAAAGCCACAAGACTGATTAAGCACAAGCCTCAGGAACCATTTATGACCAGAAAACCTCCATGAAGTACAGCTGCAAACATTTTAGTACTCGGTTCCAATGATGAAAAGTACAGCTCTTTTGGATACCACCATTTCTGAGAGCTGAACTGAAGACAGAAGAAGAGTAGATTCTGAGCAACCAATATTAAAATATTTAGTAGTATAGAGTTTTATATCTAAACTGGGGGACCCATGTATGCTTCCAAGTTTCCAGGTCTGGATCCTAACCCTGTATCAGAGTAAGATCTAAACATGCAACCTTTCCCTCACCTTCCCCAAGAAAATTCAGGAGCATAAGCTAGAAGCAGCCTAGGGCATGCTCCATCCAGATATTGGGACAACTGAGGGTCTGGAACTACTGGTCACACTGGTCACATTGTGAAGTGCCCTTGTCCTGTAGGGGACACAAAGCTGTAGCGTGCAAACTCAGCAACAGCGAGAAGTACAGCTCTGGAGGCTTAGGGATCAGATGGCTCAAACTGTATAGCTATACACAAGCAGAGATAATGCAGATTTGGGAACTGAACAAAGGGGACCCTTCCTCTGGGCAAGTATTAGCACAACTTCCTAGTCATCTTCTCCAGCAGGAAGACACTACTGTTATATATTTTCTTACTCTGAAAAATAAATTAAACCTTGTTAATCTATAGCAAATTTATTTAATGTTGAGTCAGGAAGTCTTTCAGAAGAGAAGAGAATTAGCAAGATAATCTTTTAGTACAAAAAAAGACAACAGACTGTTTGTCTGTATTTTCTGATAACCCTTCCGAGGTGTCTGACCACCTGACAGACAGGAAAGAACTTCAGGACAAAACTCAAAGAATCCAGTCCAGTTCTAACTCCAAAATCCCCTCACCTTGTGCCTATATGCGGAATACATATGTGGAATGCATACACCACCTTCATCTAACGAAAGCACAAGATCCTTTTTCTCCTAATTGACAACGATAGCATATGTGGGTTCTGCATCTACACAGACAATAATTCCTCTCCCTATGTGAAATTTATTCTAAACATAATCCTGCAAAATCCACTTCTTCATCTGTTTGCCCTATGAGCCTTTTTTACACCTCTGTAATAAGGAGCTCATGTTTCAGTATTCCATTAACAGCCAACTCTCTCCTTCCCACTAGCATTAGTTAATTCTCATCATTATGTTAATGGCAGTTAGAATTCTTCCAGGCAATGCTGGTTTTTTAAACCATCCAGCTTACATTGAGAACATTCACAAACAACTGATATTAATACTCCAGACAAAATCTATTATTACCATTTTAGAAGGGGTCTACTATTACAATAAGGTGGTTCTTTTAATTAGTTTTTTTTTAAGATACCAGATCCTGCATAAAATAGGTAATTTCTTTCTTGACTTCCCAACATGAAAAACAGCTCCTTGTAATCATTAAGAAAACAAAAACAGAACAAAGATCATATTTTGTAGGAAGTAGTATTAACTAATAGAAATTCAGTAGCAAGTAACAAAGTAGGAGACAACAGGTTTCAATAGGACAGACATGCAGTTGAGAGGCAGGAACTCCTAATTTCCAGCTTAGGCCTTCCAGTCAGTTGCTTTAACTTGTCCAAGGCTGCATTTAACCTATGGTTCGATTTCCATAAATGAAGTAAGTAACAGAAAACCCACGCTCCAGGATCTACTTGCCTTACAGCCATGTTATAGAGCTAATTAATGTTTGTATAATGCTCTGGTAATGCAACAAGTACTAACAAAACATGATGTCTCCAGCCCTGGTGGTATCTTATTATTGCACTTACACAGATTATGACCTATGATAACTATGACTAGAACAGAAATCTTTGTCATAAACCCTCTCAGATGCTTATAACTTTCCAAGGTGTTTACTGCTGTGGTTGAATTTTTCCCACCTTTGTTTTTACCCAAAGGTGGATGTTCTGAACACTTCAAAAAGGTCATTTTTGATTGTTAGATGTCATTCTCCCAGTGTAAAGCAATTCTGAATACTTCTAAAGCTGAGCTTTATGATTTCATCTTTTTAATTAGAATGATGCAGTTCTTCATAAGCAAAGTCACACCAAGTTTGAAAAAGAAGTTCTTAAAACTTTACAATCTAAAAACTTAAGTATTAGCCACAGAGGGGGAAAACCTATATGCCTAAAATCAGATACGGTAGACATTCTCATACAGGTAGTTAATGGAAAACAGAAGCTCACCTTCTGATGATGCATAGTAAGGCTTTCAAGAGAATATGAATACTGTAAACACAACAGGCAGTTCAGCTTCAAACTAAGATGTAGAAAAAGGACTCGAAAAGTCCATTTGCCTCCTCCGTACTGATACTGCACAGAAACATTTCAAATACCCCCTGTTGCTGCTACCGAGGGAAATGCAATGCAGCTGCCGCTGCTCCCAGCCAGGGACAGAAGCCACCCAAAGGAACAGCACCCTCAGCCACAGCCCCATGCGTGAGAAAGTAGGGCTAGCAACCACCACCATGAAAGACAAAGGGAGGGGCAAAATTAACAAAGCCTGGCCTGCAAGACCCTACCTCCTCCCTTTGACCCCTCTTTCTGTGAGTTACAGGCAGGCTTACTCACACAGGTGCAGCAGAGCAGAAACACATGGTGCTTGTTCCAGCCTGGGATTACACCTGAGCTAATAAGCCTCGCTGATCAGAGCTGGCTCTCAGCACTCTGGTTCTGGAAGCATGATGCAGACAAGTGGAAGTTGGCTCTGGAAAGAGCCAGTATGGGTCTGGGGTTTATTAGCTCAGGCTTTGCACCACACAAAAGAATATAAAGTGGCCCTAGAGGCCAAATAGCTTATTAAAGTGATACTGAGCCTGAGCTAATAAACCCTGACAGACCCAAACTGACTCTGCATGAAGCCAGTTCAGGTGTGCCTGCATCTGTGGCACAATTAATCCACAACTGCAATAATCCACTCAAACCAACTGAGAGTCCACTATATGAATTTAAAAATCACTTATTTTTACAGGAAACAAAGGGGTTAACTTTTGTCAAGTTAAAGGGTTTCTATTCTTCTAAAAGGAACATGAGGAGGTTCAAGAAAAGGAGATATCTGGCTTTTATGACTGTTGAGACTAATCTTCCACAGCTAAATGAAGTCAATGCTATCTCATGGTTTGCCTAAGTTAGAAAACAGACAACTTCAGTACATTCAGTGCTTCCCTTGGCTTGCCAAGAGAGGGGTAAAACTGAGATCCGAGCCAAGTGTATTATACCACTGCTAAGAGGTATCAGAGTAGCATCAGAGCAGGCAGCAAAAACATTTAATGCGAAGGAGAGCCCAAAATCAGAGACACAAAATGAGAAAGCAAGGCCAAAAAGAAAAATCCCCTCCACCTTTCTTTTAACTCTTTCCCTGCTACTCCATTCCTCCAATAACTGTATGAATGAACCAAGTAATTCATGGATTGAAATGAGATTCTACACAGCTATCCCATAAAAATCTAATTGCCTGACTTAGTCCTTATTGAAGATGCTAAAAATAGAAAGGAATTAAAAAAAAAAAAAAAGACACAAAAGAGAGAACACTTGTATGGTAATGGCAGAAGACAAAAAGATGAAACTTGAAGGACAGAAAGCAAAGAAAACTACTTAATTTATAAACAAAAGTTAAAAAGGATGGATTGAAGTTATCTGGAAATAAAAGTTACTAGAAGACAGAGAAAGCCACAAAAAGGAAAATTGTTCAGGTTTTGTTCAAAACAATGAAAATAAAATTGGTTGACAATAGCATTGCAGTTGAAATACAGTTTTTTACTTAATCTTCTGAAATTATTAAGAGTTTTTTTCCACTTTAATTAGTCTTTCAGCTAAGGTAGGTGTTTATTAAGCTCTGTAATTAGCCTCAAAATACCATCTCAAACACTAAACTGAAGGAAATCATTCTAATACTTGTAACATGTGTTAAGCAAAAAAGGTGACTAACCTAACACTGCAGCACGTATTTTAAGCTGCAAATGTTAATTTAGAAGAATATCTTAAATGCATGTCTAAGTTGGTCAGAGAAATTGTGAAGTTTTAACAGCCTACTGTAATAAAGTCTTCGCTTCTTAACAACAGCTCTATGCAGGTCAAAGGTACTTGACCCTACTGAGGATTACAAACGTGATTGCACCCTATTGTGAAAAATCCCAGAGGGACAAAAGCCACTATAAAAAAATCCCAAACAGAGTTTGCATCTTGAAAGGATTGTTTACTCCAACTTTCTCAGGGACCTAAGTCTATCCTGCTGAACTACAGTGTTCCAAGATCTGCCCAATCTTGCTGATACCTAAAGGGGTTTCCTGAAGACCTATGTCATTCCAGCCTTCCATGACCTCACAGCACCACGACTCCACTTAAGCCATTTGCAGTCATCCTGAATCCTGCCTAAATTAGCAGAGATTCTTCCTCTTTCACATTAGAAAGGACAACCTGTGTATAACAGCATTGACCCCATCAGTGTTACTTTATGCACATATTTTGTGTTACTAGATAGCCCAGTAAAGGTACATGCCTCTATAGAAGCATCTCCAAACCCACTTCTTTTGCCTTGTTCAACACTTCAAAAATTCCATGCCCTAAGCACGGGATCTTCACATGGGCTTCAGGTGAAGGGACAGTGAAGGTAGACAGCAATTCCTTGCTCATGACCTGTGCTCCTCTGGAAGGTTCTTTACTCTATTAAGCCCCCCTGTTCAAAAAACTCCCAACACCCAAGCATTAACATGGTTTTCTTCCCCACAAAAAAATAACCTCCCCAAAGTTCTCTCCAAAAATGCCACTATCCGTGCTGAGAATAAAGATAAGAGGCACCTACTGTTTATGCTTTAGCAAAGCTGAAGGTTAGCAAGCAGGGACTTGGGGATGAAAAGTGAAATGCTACCACTGCCACGCACCACGATGCTGTGGGAGCAGCGCGGTGGTTAACCATACCAGCGCAGTTGGGATCTGTAGCTCAGCCGGCACCTCTTTGCCCGTAGCCGACGTCAGGATCCACCACCCCGCCAGATGAGAGTGCGGTCCCCACAGATGCCCCCGGCATTGACCGCAGCCGCCTCCCCACACCCCCCGACCCATACGGTTACTCACGTTTGATGCACCTCTGCGAGCCCGTGGCCTTGCTCCAGCCGTGGCAGCACTGCCCTCCACAGACATTGACCCGGCGGGAACAGCAAAGAGGTGCGAGGGTCCGGCGGACCCCCCCACCCCCTCCCCGCGGCGGCGGCCGACCCCGCTCCCCCCATCCCCAGCTGGGCCGCGGGGCGGGCGCTGGGCCGGGGAGAGAAAAGGCGGGAAGAATTAAAGGGCCCGAAGAGCGTTTGAGGAAACTCCTCGCCCGCCGCCCGCTCTGACTGGAAAGGCGGGCTGGCGCCTGCCGGGGAGGGCCGGGGACGGCCGGGCATCCCGAGCACTGCTTTCAGGGACGCAGACGACAAAGGCGGGGGCCGTAGCTCGCCCCTGGCAGAGCCGGGGCCATTCCCGCCACCCCAGCGAGAGGACCGAGAGGGGGGCGGCTGCGGGGCTCCTCGCGCACTCGACGCCTCAGCCCGGACGCGGCTCCGCGGGGCGCGGGACCCGCCGCGGGCTCCTGGGGCGGGGGGGCTGGCCCCGCGCCCGGCCTCAGCTACCGCGGGGAGGCGGCAAAGAAACGGGGGGGCGGGGGGGTTACGCGCCCGCAGCGGGTTTGCAGCCAGCCGGGCTCCGGCGACGGGCAGGTAAAGCCGCGGTGTACCCCAGGAGCACGGCGGGGGCTCCCCCGGCCCCCCGCCCCTATCCCCCCCCCGCCGAGGGGAGGCGACAAGAGCCGCGACGAAGATGCTCGGGGTGGTAGGGAAGCTGCAGGCGGCACCGCCGCCACCTCAGCCGTGCTAGGGAGCGGGGGACGTGCGGGACACGGCGGGCGGGAGGGCGCCTTACCCCGGCGGCGGCAGCTGGTGCTTCTGGCGGAGGGGCAGGGCGGCGCTGCTGTTGCCGTGGGGGCCCGGCGGTGGCTTGGGCCGCGAGCCGAAGCGGGCCGGCTTGGCGAAGGAGGAGGCGTGAGCGGCGGAGTTGGGGTGAACCTGCCCGGCGGGGCCCAAGCGGAGCTGGACGCCCGCGCCGGCTGGCTTGCTCATCCGCCGGGTCCGCTCCAGGGTGCCGCCGCCGCTGTAGCGCGTGTTCAGCTGTACGTTAAACGTGCGCTGCTGCTGCTGCTGCTCCCCCCCGAGGAGGGTCGGACGCTGATGCCGGCTGCCAGAGGAGCCCCCCCGGCCGGGCTGCAGGACGTACGTGATCCTCCTCAGCCTGCCCTTTTCGGAGGCAGCGAGCGCCCTTGACAAAAGTGCACAGGCAGCGAGGAGGAGGAGGAAGCCCCATCTGATCCGAGCCATTTCCACAGCGGGAGCCCCTGCAGCCGGCGAGCTTCGCGGACCCCTGGTGCAAGGGTTTCCTCTCCACCACAGGACGTGTGTGTGTGTGTGCGTGCGCGCGACCTGCGCCCGGGGTACGGATCCTTCCTCCGCTCGCTGCCCCCAACCTGCTGGGGGGGGGGGGGGGGAAGGGAAAGGAAACAAACCTCAGGTTCCTCCCACCCGCCCCCCAAACTGTTAGAAAAGTTCAGCAAACACGTCGCCCGGTGGAGCAGGAAAACATCGTTGGAAGAAAGGAAGCGGCGGGTGCGAGCCGAGCTGCGAGCTGGAGCGGGAAGGGAGGAGGAGCAGCAGCAGCAGCAGGGGAAGGGTGTTTGCTGGAGGGGGGTGGTCGCAATGGAGAGCAGATGTTTCGGTTGCTGGAGCTGCCAGGGGTCTGCGTGCGTGTGTAAGAAACGGTCCTTAAGCCAGTCCGGGCTGGAAAAAAACCAACTCTTTTTAAGAGTTTCTCCGTCAGTGTGTGCGGGAGGGGAGCGGGGTGGAGGAGGCGGGGGGGTGCCCCGGTCCCGGCCCCGCGCAGCCAATCTGGGGCCGCCGTGACGTCAGGCGGCGCTCCCGGGGCGTGGGGGGCCGGGGCCGGGGCCAGGTGACGAGGCCGAGGAGCGGGGCGGCCTCGGGGGTCCCGGCTGCGAGCGGGGCTCCGAGCCGGGGGCACAGCCCGCGCCGCTCAGCAAGCCTCAGAAATACCTGTTTTAACTTAACGGGCGCTAACGTGCCATCTGCCTGTGGCACAGCCACCACGGCTACCCCGCGCGGGCCGGGTAGCACACCTGTACTTTTGCAACAGCTGAGCGTTTCTCTTCTATTTTGATGGAGGTAAGGCTTTAAACCCCCAAAAGCTTCATATAGATGCTTCACGTGGTAGGTAGGAACTCAATGAAAGCACGTACACACGTTAAAGGTAAGCACACTCCTCAGTCTCTGCCTGGTGAAGAGCTACAGGTTTGAGATTGCGTTTAGCAAAAATGCTAGCAGGGTTAGGAGAGGCCATATTCTTTCTTGGTTTTTCTTTACGTTTGCAAAGCAGTGTGTATTCCTGAAGAACAAAATACAAACCACAAGTGTACACTTGGAATTAATACATAAGCAAAACTGCCGACATTTTTCTCCAGTGTGTCTTAACCAATGTCACCCTTTAGCATTGCAAATAAAGAAAAAAATAAAGTTCACAAAATAACCTGAAGGTTACATCTTTTAAAATACTCACAAGCTGATGCATCCGAGTTCTTTCCAAGAAACTTTGTGGAGAATCAGTTTGCAAATCTAATAGCTTGGAATCCAGGTCCTCCTCCCTGGGTTCTCCTCTGCTCTTTTCCAGAGCTTTAAGGACACCGACCCTGGCTCCAAACTGATGAGATTTTGTTCTTAAATGCTCTTGGTGCAGCTATGCAGCCAGCCTGGGGAGCAGGAGGGTTTTACATTGACAGGATTTCAGGCAAGAGCCAGTGTTAGGAGCACAACAGTCCCTTCCTCCTTAGTTCTCATCTATTTAAAACTGCTCAAAAATAAATAGATGTTTTAAATAAATGAGAGTTCAGAGCTTTCTATAGTCACAGTGTACGGGAGCCACATTGATGTTAAAGGCTTCTGCTCCTGTGCCTCCAGCGCTCCGAATTGAAACCCAGTGTTAAAAAGAAAATGCCACTAGTACTGCGGTTCAGAAAAAAAACCCTGAGATAAGGCCTGAAAGGAGCCCCAGCTTGAAGATAACTAAGAAGTTAACTGCGAGACCATTGCCTCCTCTCTTAGCATACATACACTTCTGTTGTTTTTTTAACTTGAAAGGCATTCTCAGCAACTGAACTGTTAAGCCTTCCAAAGGCTAATTATTGCCAATCCTGAGTACGCTAAATGTTTTTACAGTGTTTAGGGAACAAAAAATACTGTGAAACCAGAGAGGTGGGGTGAGGACTGAGTAAGTAGAGAGAAACTGATGTGGTACTCGCGATTGTTGCTCTGCACAAGGCTGCTGTCCTTCAGAAGTTTTCCAGAATGAGATCACAACTACGTGTGTGGCTGGTTTGTTGAACAGAGGGCAAAAACAGCATCATTCCATAGCAGAAGCCAGTTGCTTTTAAGAAATGTGGGGTTTAAGTCATGTCAAGCAGGGGGCAAATGGAGTATATTACTGGCTACTGTACAGCAAATGGTAAGGGACCGCAAGGGAAATGCATCCACAAAGGTAGATGCCTTGCATAAAATGATCGAGGTTTTAAAACATTCTTGAAAAATATTAAGTATTAGCTGAGATTAATTTGTTGAGGTCAAGTACTCCTCACAAATTTACATGGCAGATCTGACTTTCAGTGTTGTCTTTTTTTTCTTCTAACAAGGAAATCCACGCTTCTCTGTTTGTCTGGGTTTGGTCACCTCTTTTTTTTTTTAACTTCCTCCCCCCCCCCCCCGCCAC
>JAVKLA010000049.1:1411791-1444602 GCA_034782735.1 Sagittarius serpentarius
CTGGACGGGGCTCTGAGCAACCTGATCTGGTTGAAGGTGTCCCTGCTCACTGCAGGGGGGTTGGACTAGGTGACCTTTGATGGTCCCTTCCAACCCAAGCCATTCTATGATTCTATGATTCCATTAAATAACCTGAAGATGTGCCTCAGTGCTAAATTGTCTGTGAGTTAGATTCTTGTTTGAATTACATGTAGTTGGGGTGTAAAAAGTACAGCCATTATCTGTCCAGACTAGGGCCATCCAGGAAAGCAAGCATTTGCAGCAAGAAGTTTCAGATCATGTAGCCCTTTTTTCTTTTTCTCATTTTACTTGCATTGACTTTTAGCCAGCAGCACACAGAAAATCCAGAAAATCCTCTAGATTCAGAATCCATGTGTAGATGAATTTGCTAGCTTTGTTCATATTAAAATTAAAAATTTTCAGGAGGAAAAATGCAGATTTCTATCCTTTTCTTTCAAAACAAGCATAGAATTTTCAAGGACCACAGTTTTGACTTATCAGAGCACGTACAATCTTGAACTGAAAAGATGTAAACTGAAGACAAAAAGAATGATCTACCTTTGTACAGAAGCTTCTCATCTATTCCTATTCCAAGCACATCGATGGCCCCCTCTGACATAAGAACAAGTAATTCCTATGCTCCTTCTAAGCTGAATTAATCTGTGTTGCCCCTTGTTTTCTGTGGCACTGTAGCCATGGCTGACAAGGATCAGGATTCTTCTCCAGGATGGTAAGGTCAATGGTTTCCAGCAAGGTCCCTTGCAGGAGTTTTTCAAGCAGAGTTGATTTAAAGGCAACTGCAATTATGAAAATTAGAAATTATGACTGCCAACTATTTAAACTGAGCGAAACCCTCTCCAGTTGAGAGAACCTGAACAAAGACCATATGTAAGTCCTTAGCACTGAATGGCAAAAACACCAGTGGGTTTTTTGAGTGTTTGCCAGTTTTGCTTAAGATACACTACATAACGTTCTCAGAGTCTGCGGGAATCTCTTGTGATTCTTTACAGTTCAGTTCATCAAATGCTGTCATTTTCAACTTCAGTGTTTCATTATTTAAAGCAGCTTTTGCAAGCCACAATCATACAGTTCCTCATTCTTCTCTTGTCATCTACGTTATCATGTATCTTTCAAAGACTAGATTTCTACTAAATGATTTATCTCTGCTCAAAGATAGGGCTGATAAATTGAACTTTTACTCCTACTACCTGTTATTATGTTTTATTACTTTTAAAAGGATGTGGGTTTTTTCCTTCTGAAAGAACTTAAGGTTTGTTTTTATTGCAGAGAGGATCTAGGTGATTTGACAACACAATTAGGTAGAACAAAGTCTTTTTACAAAACTTTACAAATAGTTATTTACTCTGAACAAAAGATTCACAACAGCAGTTTAAATATTTCCTCATAATTTGATGTAGGGTTTGCAAAAAAAAAAAAAAGGAAACAAGATCCATATTCATAACTCATGTATTAAAAGTGTTCGTTTGAAATCTGCATCCAAATCTCATTTCATCTCTCTTCCTCTCTGTGATCTTCAAGTTTTCAGGCAGGCAGTGTCTGAGGATTAAGTTCTGCCCTGTTCTGGAGAAACTGGGGAGTTTTGCTTAACTTATGCATATTTTAGACTGCTACTAAGAGCTCTGATCTGCACATTAGGAAAGTTTTTTTTTTTCCCTTTCTTTTAAAACAAGTTTGTACAGATGAGCAGAGGATGAATTTGCATTTAAAATAAACTTCTTTAGCAAGTAATTTTCTTGAATGTAACTCTTTCCAAATGTTTCCACAGCAAATTTTTTTAAGTGCCCACAATGTTGTCACCAAGCAGGTGGCTTATTATTCACATTAGGAATAAAAATAAAAAGAGAGTTTTGACTGAATTATCTAATGGAGATTTTGTGAATGAGAATATGGGTATCATATTGTTGAAAGAGCTACTAGGGATTCTCAGTTCCTCAAAGCAGGGAGCATTTTTCTTTATTTTTTGGTAAGTGTATCTGCTGCAAAGTAATGTATGATAGTTTGTCTTGTGTATTGAAAAAGAGTTAATGTGACCACCTAGTTAAGTACTATATGTGTGTTGAATACTCCATTAGCTAGTTTTCACAGTTAAAAGAAACATGCTTTAAGGCATCTTCTTCCTTTCTTGTGCAATAATCCTTAGTACATGTTAGCCTTTATCCTGTATCATGAAAGCTTATCTTCTCAGCAAAAGAGGCTTCAAGTTCTCTCTCACTGGTAAAGTAGTTTAGCTCTATGCCAAACTGGAAAATATCACCCTTCCCCAGGGGTAAATAAAACCCCTATAAGCAAGAGTTCAAGTCAAGCAAGTTCTTCACTAGTTAGTCTTTCCATGAGTCACACGCTTCTCTTATGCAGAATCTGTCCAGCTCCTTGTCTCAGCGATGTAAGATCAGCGTAACCCAAATTATCCTTTATAGCCAAAAAGAATATTAACCACCAATACTAACAAGAATAAAAGCCCCCTGCAGTTACAAACCAAACTTTTTGCCTTCTTTCCTTCTGCAGTTTTCTTCACTTTCCCATTCCTCTTGCTGTTTTCCTAGGTCTGGCGCTCTAATCCAAACAACACGCTTACCTTTTAGGTTTCTCATATTGATTATTTCTAAAGCAGCCACCAGTCTTCCTAAAGTTTTTCAGTCAGTGAGATGCTCTTCTTTTCTTACACTATCTGATCGCATCTGCAATAGGAAATTATGTTGTTCGCATGTGATCATTCTTCACAGCACTCCAGTGCATAAGGCTTAGTCTCAAATCAGCAGCAGTGTAGCCATGGACACTGAGCCTGGGTTCAAGGGCTAGCACTGCCTGTTACAGTCTACTTCTAATTTGTTGTAAGATTCTGATCTTGGAAAAAGCTAATGCTCTTTGACATACTGGCTGATCCTGTAATCAATTAATCTTACACAGTGTCTTAACTATTCTATACAACCATTGTTTCCACAGGGTAATTCCAGTAAGAACAATAAATAAGAAAGTGTTTTTACTTTTGTGACTTAAAAAAACAGGAATAGTGTCTCAGAGGATAACCTGTTTTGTCCAAACAGGGAAATAGAGCACAGTGATCAGTATCTTCCAGGGCTAGGTGATATGTATGGTACATGGGAAACTTTTCTTCAAAAGTAAGAAAATAACACATTCAAAAGAACAATGAATGCTTAAACTGAGAATGTGGGTGAGAAGCTGTGAGTTACGTTTTGTCACTGATAGTGCTGATTCCACATATTACCAGCCCATCAGAAATACTGTGCACAGCAAGCAGAGCGGTCCCAAGGGTCCGGAGCTTTGATTTTTATTGGGTATTATGGCAGTACATGCACAAAGGTCTGTGTATCGTCCAAGAGGATCTTGTCATAGACAATAATCCCACTGAAGCGCTTGGAATGTTTTCACAGTTTCATTTTCCAGGATATCTCCAGAAGTGTAGCTGGTGATGTCTAGGCATTATGGAAGATGAATTATATTCTCCTGACCTTCAGCAGTAGGTTAAGCCACTAGGTAGCCTGTTCAATCCAAAAAGAGTTACATTAATATTTTGGCTGCCTAAACCTGTAATTTAAAGATGTTTAGAGTCACAGGTTTATGAGTATACTGGAGTAACACAAACTATAGCATAAAACACTTTCAACTGCAGGCAATGAATTATTCTTTGTTTATCTGTATTTGTTTTACTAGATCTCTTTTTTCTACCTACAGGTTTTATGGTATACAAGAATAAACATAATTAATATTTATATATAACAAATGCCTACATACTTAGAGGAAAAATCCAAGCCTCATAACAGGTTTTGCTTTGTTTTAGAAGTACAATGGTGTGAAAAATGAACATGTTTTAGGTTCCCTTTTATCGCTTTAGAGTGTTGTCTGGCTTTTCCAAACCATATACATAAATATGACTATATAACCTGGAGATAGGAAAGCACTTGTTTAAACATGCGCGTGCCCACAGTACCGTAATTTACAGAGACTCAGAGTTGGCACCGTGTTCTGACATAGAAATTTAGGGTTGCGCCACATGTATTGAACAATTGCTCTAATGTTTGAAATACAATGGCCACACTGTTTTGTTTCCAAGTTCTTTAGGAAAAATCAGTACAGATTTTTTGGTATGATATTACCTCTCTAGGTACTATAGAAAAGTATTCAGTGTATTATTTCTGAATATAGCTGTTACTTATAATACTGTTTAAAAAAAAAATCTTCAAATTAAGGCTTAGGCATAAATTACCCACTGGCACTTCGGGCCGAAACTCTGAAATACAGTGGAAAGGCTGTGGTAGCCTGTGGATTCAGAAGCTGCAGGTGGAACACTAACACACAAACAAACAAACAGGCTTTCTAAAAAAATATCCAAGTTACACATACCAGTTTCATTGTTATAAACCACCAAGTCAACCAAGCACTTTGTTTTATGAGGTGTTACAGAGTCAGAGGAAAAGGGGTTGGGGGACTGTGTCAAAAAGTAACAGTGCAAGACAGGGCAGGGAAAAAAACCATATTTGTCCCTGTTAGAAGACAATTCCCTATACTGGGTGCAGCTGCAATATATGCTGTATAACCGCACACATCCTGGTGCTCCTCAGGCCGGAGAAGTTCACTCAGAAAACCCCAAAGGTTTTCCCACCTTAGCCTCACAGGTTTTCCTCCATAACACTGGAGGGATCACAGTCCACCTACCTATGCATACAGCCACTCCTCAGTGAGAGGTTGTAAGACAGAAAGATTTTGGTGACATGGTCATTCTAAGCTTATTTCTTGACGGGAAGTCATCCCCCTGCTTTCCTGGTGTCCAAAACTGACCTTGTCTTCTCAACTCAAGGAAAGCACCTGTGTGGGGCGACTGCACTGAGCACAGAGCTGCCAGTAATATGGAAGAATGTACTAGCCTGTCAGCAAATCTCTCTGCAAGGCTCTAAGAGGACGAGAAGGCAGCTCAGTTGTTCAAAATGACATTTTTTTGAAAGAGACATTGAAAAATGTGAGCCAAAAAGTGAAATTTGTAGCTTTGCAGGACCTCCATGGTCCCTGCTGCATTTGACTCAGCTAGACAGAAGCCTTTGACAGTTACAGGAATGCTACAATGATTATTTTTTTCCTTGCACTTCAGTAGTTGTCTGCAAAAAGTTCAGCTATCTGGGTTTAAACTGACACTGCTGTGGCTCACTGTCTCTGCCTAAGGTTAATTTCTAATACTGTTTACTTCTATTAAGCAGCTAATAATACTCACACCTATGCAAAACTTTTCATTTATAGACTTCAGCACACTGGCACAGCTGCACCTCTGTTTTACACAGGGCAGAAGTCAAAGAAAGCGAGACCAACACTGGACTTTCTAACGCATGCTGCAGTTTGGGTGGCCATAGGCTGACGGCTATTACTTGGTTTTTTCCTCTGGTGTGCTGGAAAAGGGTTTAATTAGCCACAGCGGACTTCAAGCATGTGGCCATTTACGGGGCTGAAGGCCCTGCAGGGTTCCCCCATGTCCCACAGGCGCAGCTGGTTGTGCTTTGGGCATGGGGGCTCAGCCCCAAGTGTGCCAGCAGCACCCTCCCACCGCAGCCCCAGGGCACAGCACATCCGCTACACCCAAACACAGCTTGCTCCCACATTACAACGATAAGCAGAAATAAAGAGGAGGGAAACGTGCAGCCTTGGAAAGATCGGTGCATGGGGTCAGAGGGAAGGGCAAAGGGGAGAGGGAAACTGTGTAAGGAGGAGGGGACACTGCAGAAACTTCCAGGACAGTGAGGGAAAACGCATTCAGGGAAGGAGAAGAGGGGGGACACTCTCCACCTCGTACACTCAAGTTTTGATCCAGCAAAAAACCTAACCATTGCTTAAGTGTCCTTTGAATTTGGGGAGCTGGAATACAAATGAGGTGCAGTGTGCACCTGGCAAGATGTGAATTAAGGGTGTGCAGGCAGATTTAAGCCTGGAGTTCCCTATTTCGAGTGCCTGAATTTTGCAGTCTTAACATTTTTCCACAAAGACATCTGTCCATGATCCTGCCCTGTACTGGAAACAATCACAGATTTATAGCCCAGTGCTCCTGATTTCCATGCCCAGGTAAATGAAAGCTTAACAGAACAGGAAGCGGAGCCCCTATCATTACGCAAGAACAAAATGGACTGTAAGGCAAGATCCCAGGGTTAGATGGACCAACAGTGCAGTCCTTGTTAGGAACAACCCCATCATCCACAGTGCAGAGGTATATCAAGCTTCATTTTCATAGCCTGTAGAATTTTTTCCCCCACCACTTCTTTGTAAGGCTGACACCCTCTTTTAATTTCCAGCTTCCGTTCATCCATCACCACTTTATATCGACTCCCTGCTTTTGGTGTGAGAATTTTCTTTCCATCTTATCAAAGTTCGGGGCTTTTCCTGAGTGGATAACAGGTATGTCAAGTTAACTGCAAGTCTACTGGCACATCACCTGTGGATTAATAACAACTGCTATGTTAATACAGGACTCTCTATTAGAAGATCCCAGTTCTGGATGTAAGAGAAAGACTGTTTATCTAATGTACTTCCTATCACCTTGCAATTGTTAATATAAAACATTAATTTCCTTTACAGAGGTGTAGACAATGGTCTTGACTTAAACCACTAATAAACGTGTGATGTTTAAGAACTATTAAGCAGACTATTGGATTTATCAGTTAAATAACTAAGTTTTAGCCTTAATAAAACATTTAAATAGCATGCAATTAAGGCTTAAATAATTACAGACATTACAGATAACACAAATAACATTTTAGAAAACACCAAATAATAGAGCGTTTAGTGTGACAGTGAAGCTTATCAGCTTAAAAAAACATGAAATGTTGGGAAGCATACAGTTACTTCATGATTAATCTCATCATGGCTCATGTGTTGGACAAGAAATACACACTGGGCCCCTCTGTTAAGTACAAAATACTTCTTATGAGGTTTAAGTTTTAAGGCATCTGTACATTTACGAGTTAGATTCCTAAGTCAAAAATCAACAATGAACAGAAGTATATTCTAAGAATAGGCTATCATTTTTTTATAGCATATGCATCCAAATACTCAGAAAAAACATAATCTGACTCTTTCTAAAACAGTTTAAAGAAAGTCACCAGCAGCTGCTAGGTTCTGATTTCCTTTCAAAATTAGAGTATTAATTTAGGTGCAACTAGAAGGTAAATTTGGCCATCTCAGTTTAAATCTCAGTCTTCGTACAACGTCGTTCCCTATTTTGTAACGATTCGCTATTTACAAAGAAATTCTGAGTTGCTGGAAAGCTGTGCCATCAAACAGCTGGTACAGCCAATCAAAAATACGATTTTCTTTTTAAAGAGAATATTGCCATTCACAGCCACGGGTTGTGTGTGGCTCTAACCCAGCTGTTCAGGATAACAAGGGAGCAGACAAAGGCATGTTTCGCCCTTTCAGACCTTGCTGCACTGCTTCTGCTTAGCTTTTGCTTTGGGAAATGAAGGGAGGGCACAGGCTGCCAGCTGGGGGATACCCCTGCGAGCTGATGGGCAGAAATACCCATTTCCTTGAAGTTCCTGCCCACTTGTCCACATGGGCACAGACTAGGACAGAAACACAGTGTTGGGTGAGGAAGCCGGGGGCTGCAGGCCAGCTTTGCTGCCCCTCTGCCTGCTGTGTGAAGGAACACTGCAGGCCGGAACAGGCCTCTCCAAGGGCTGCTCCCTCCCGGAGACTGAACACTCAGCCTAACCCATTATAAGCAGAGAGCAAATTTCTGCCTAGCAGCTGGAAAGGGGAAAACTAAAACCAGGCACCCCCACCACTTTGAATCTTTGGTCATGTTTGAGTGAGTGAACATAAACAAGTGGGCTGTGATACCTCTGTGTGCACGGGGAAAGCAGGCAGAAGGGAGGGCTGGAACATGCACACGGGAGGTACACACAAAACCCTAAAAATAAGAGGCTATAAATGTACCGCAGAGTCAAAAGTAAGTGAAATGTTTGCAGAAAATCCTAAAGCAAAGAGTGGAAGAAAAGCAGACCAGCCCTCTGGGAACTCTGCTTTCCTAAGTCATAAAAGCCTCTGTTTTCCCCGTCTGGAAAAGTTGTCCACAATGCTCAGAACAATATGTTTTTATTTTTAGTCTTTGACACCAAATAACCATGAAAAAAAATCAGTGTCAACTGCTGTGAGTGGGCAAAAGTACCATCTTGTAGTTGAGAGATATGCTTTTAAAAGCTGGAGTTTGAGACATGAAAGTGAAATTGTTGAACAAAGTTAACAAGTAAACTTAGTATTTCAGAAACATGTTTATGTCCTTAACTAAAACATGTTTTCCGAAGTGCTTTAGTTTTTTATGCCATATGTAAAAAATATTTCATGTTCTTCACTTATGAAATTCACAGAAATTTAGTATCTCAAAAAGTTTTGAAAAATGGGCATGCCAAATTTGTTGTTAATAAACCAAAACCCACATTTTATTGAATGAAATGGCTTGAATACAAGCCAAACTTCCAAAATGGAATGGAAGATACATTTTTTCTTCTTTTTCTGAAGGCATCCGACTGTGCAGGAATGCTTTGTTGAAAATTTAAAGATGGACAAATAATCAAAAACTTGGTGGAGCATGGAGCAGCAGACTGTATTAATTAAACCACAATTATCTTTGTGGCACTATTTGGTTTTCACGGTCATGCGATATATTCATGTATCTAATCCTGCTATCACTAGATAGACAAAACTCCAGACATCAGGAATTTGGTTTGGCTAAGTCAGGCACAGTGACTTATTTCAGATGCTGATATCCGTTTCTTAAAAAGAAGCATTCTTACTTTTTCCTGTATATTCTTTAGCCGTAGTGACTGAGGCTCAGATCATGCGGGTGTGCTCAAGGGAAACCTTCAGACAACACCCAGATATTGCAGAAATTTATAAAGCTGTTAATCAGGCTTTGCCTGGGTGTGCTGCTGTATCTGCAGCTGAACTGGGTCAGAGACTGAAGCTCCTGGGCACCCTCCCAGCTGCTCACTGTTGCTTTTTCTTTTTTCCCCTGCCAGAGGCTACATTCCTCCGAGATCTGCCTCTGTCACTGCATGCTTAGGTTGACATTGTGAAATTATGTAGTTGTCATTGTCATGATTGCTTTATCATTGATACCTCTCAATAGGTACTCACTTTACAGATAAGATCCCATCTGTATCTTTCTCAGGTCAGGGATATAATTGGCTTTTAGTTTTTCATGGGTGGTAACTGAAGTGGAGTGAGCTTGGTCAGTGGGCTTGCTGATGCCTGCACCCACCAGTGTGGCTAAGGCTGCTGTAGGAGTCCAGAGTTTATAGCAGCACAAAGTCACCAGAGGCATTTCTTGCCTCGAGGGGCTGGTGAGCCCCTCTGGGTACGTGAACCCCTCTTGAGCAGCCCTCCTGAGAAATGCAAACCTCTGCTCCAGTTCACTGGGCTAGTTGCTATTCTCAGACTCTGCTGTGCCATAAATGCAAACTCCCTCAGATGCCAGTCAAAGGGAACCTTTTAGTCTCAGCTTGGCACACCACAGGATAGGTCTTAAGGAACAGATACAGATAGGGTTTCACTGCATTAACACATGTGGCAGGGTTCCCCAGAAATCTAACAAATTGTAAGCGGGGGACGAGGTGATAAGAGGCCGGGGAGTTTTGGCAGCCTGCCGCCGCAAGTCAGCGTTTGCTGTGTGTATGTCATGGGCAGATCCTGTGCAAAGGTCACAGCAAGCTAAACATTACAAATCCTAAAAGGTCCTTGCACAATTACCATTTTTAAAATAATATGTATTATATAAACTGCTGTGTTTTAAAGAGGCCAGGAAGAGGAGAAGGTAGCCTGCAGCCAGCAATGTGCTAATTAAAGTATACAATAGAAATATTAACCAAGTGACCTTAGGGGTGGGAAGGAAGGAGGCAGGAGGAAGGGAGAAGACATGACATAATCCCCTTAGTACCATGTTATATTCCAGTGCCCTGAAAAACGGGACAGACAGACAGGAAGAGAGCAGTCCTGCCATCCTGGCTGGGAAAAGCTGTCTCCACCAAGGCAGCGGCTCTACCTGGGCCTAAAAGCCACGTATAACATCTCTGAGCGCCTGCCAGCGCACACCACGGCAGGGGTACACAGTACACAGTGGCCTGCAGCTTCATGAGCCCATGGAGACCCTAGAGAGGATGCTTACCAAATGTAGTTTTAATAGTGGGTTTTGTTTTGAAGTAAGCCTCTTCTTTTAGCTTCAGTTTAAGGAAAAATCTGACTGTGAGTAACCTCACGCAATAACGCACTCTGTTCCTGTGAGCATGGCAACATTTAAAGCTTTTCCTGTAACCATCGTCCCTATCTATATTTTTCAGGATACCGTAATGATAATATAGTCAGCCTCCTCTTAGTCACACAGGCTGTTTGGGAGATGATATCTCTGGGTCTGAGGTGGGGGAGCATCTGCCAGCAGACTGCTTTAGCCAGGAAAATCCTCTGGCACACAGGGTAAGCCAGGAGGAGCCTGCCAAGTACAGAGCACTGAGAGGGAGTTTGTAATGAAGCAATGAAGCCTATGCATGCTGCTTTGCCTCCGTTTTCTTGCTGCTACAGAGGAGCATCCTAATGTTACGGCCCAGCTCCTGGCTTGTTTTGTTCAGATCTACCAGCTCATCTTCCTTTTCCGTCCTCAGCTGATCTTGCAGGTAAACTGGGCTCTTCCTATCAAAAAATCCTGTTTGTCTCTATCCTCTCTTCCTCAGTATCACCCTTGTGTGTGGCTGTGAAATTCCTCACTTAGTTCTTTCTGTCCCTTGATCATGACCTGATGTCTTTATCAGCCTCTGACGTTCAGGCTGCTGGTGTACAGCACACAACAGCTCGGGGCTGGATTTCCCTGGCAGGAGCCTGGGGAGCTGCCAGCAGTAGTAATGAGGAAGAAGGATGGAGAATCTTAGCCAGGTTCTGTCACATGAATATACTAGCTTAGAGTAACTGGGGACCTCGTAGCAGCTTGGATGTACACGCCCTCTACACCTGCCCACAACTCGCTTGCATATTGTATTTTTCTTAGCATTTTTTTCCTGATCTTTTGAATAGCATTTTGGAGCGGCTCTCAGTATCAGCAGCAGGATGAATAGGGTAGTCCTGTTCAACTTTAATTTGTAGTTTGTACCAAGGAGAGTATTCAAATATCAGCTCTTACTATTATAATTATATAAACTTTCTTGCATGCAAGCACCCAGTCAAAGGAATGCATGCCCATACCAAAAGTTCTTTCAATACCTTTGCTGGCATCTGTTGTACATTGCCTGAACAAAGGAAGAGAATGGGTCTTTTCAGCCATTTAACAATTCATACCTAAGGTCTTTGTTTCTGGGGCACAGGAATGAAGCTGGTCCCCAGGAAAAAAACAAATGGTTAAAAAGACCTCAATGTAATCTTGTTTCCCTTCATGATTAACTGCAGCTAGCAAAAAAAAAGGGACCTCTTTCATGAGCTTTAGGTCACTGGAAACATACTGGAGTCATGCTGCTTCGCCAGCTAAACAGGAGCTCCCAATGTGACACACTGCTAAAAGAGACAATGCCGCTCTTGGATACACAAGCATATACTAAAGGGTATATCAAGTAGGATGGCTATCGTATATCTGCATGCAGTCTTGAGCAATTCCTGCTAGAATACTCTCCAGGCTTAGCGCCTGCAGTTCAAAAAGGATGCTGATAAATTATAGGACGTTCAGAGAAAAGCGACAACAGTGATTAAGATGGACATGACCAATCTTCCTTGTCCTATAAGCCTGTACCAAAATCTTGGTTTGATCAAAAGCCAGGAAAGGGCAACTCCACGAATGATCCGTAGAAGACAACATTGGTCCCCCAGGAGTCCCACCGCTCACTGCGTGAAAGTTGAGACAAGGCCACGATATAAGATGGGCTGGTGACTCACCTTCTTTCATAACCATACCACGGTCCTGGCATAAGATTGCACCTTAACTGCTTGCATTTCACATAGCTCAAGCTCTGTTGGTTAGCCATCTGGAAAATAAATGTCATATATGAGAAAGACCATGAATTCAGACTACTTAGCTCATCAAAAAGAAGGTTAAGGACTGATACGTTCAGAGACTGATACATGAGTAACAAGACTTTGATAACAACTGTTCAATTCAGCAAAGGAAAAGGACTCTGAAGGTCACATATGAATAGTATCCTCATTTCTCAAGGTGAACAAACTCTTTTTGAATGTAATCCAGCATTTGGCATTTTGAAAAAGAAAGATCAAGGCAGCCATAAACTCCTTCCCTCTTAAAGCCATTCTCCTCTGCACAGCCTGTGCACAAGTATTACTTATTCACATGGTGAATGGCTGTAGTTGTATAACTAAAGGAAATCTCATCAAAAATTACTTTTTTTTTTTTGCTATATTGAAAAGAACAAATGAAAATCCTCATACCCATTTCTAACTTCCTGCTTTGGAAATATCTGTTTATGACATAAGAATTCATAAACTTGTATAAAAAATTATACCCTAAACTCTAAGCAGTCCAGCTAATCCAGCAGCTCGTGTCTTTTCTGATGGTGGCATGTAGCTGCCAACAGTGTACACTTACGAGCAAATTGTGCAGGGCCTTCAGACTTACTACAGGAAAAAAAAAACATTCAGAAACCCTTGGCCAGGATGACCCCTGCTAGCCGAGTTTTAAAACTTCACAGTGTATTATGGCACAGAGGCATTTTTTGCAGTCCACAGGTACGCAGTGAGAGTATGCTACTAGGAGATGAAGAAAAGCAGGGGATTCTGGGAAACCAACACTCCATTACAAACCCTTAAATAACATTAAATGTATTTTTATGAAACATCACAATCCTTCTTTCTGGGCTTCCATAAGAATAGGCTAATAAGAATCACATGACAACGATGACTGCTTCAGCAGCCATTATTGTGGCTAGTGGGGTTTTAAAACAACAACAGAATTACTGTATGTTACTATTAAATCCTCTTTGTCACCTGTCCTGGTTTCGGCTGGGATAGTGTTAATTTTCTTCCTAGTAGCTGGTACAGCGCTGTGGTTTGGATTTATTGTGAGAATAATGTTGATAACACACTGATGTTTTAGGTGTTGCTAAGTAGCACTTATCCTAAGTTAAGGACCTTTCAGTTTCCCTTGCTGTGCCAGCAAGCAGGTGTACAACAAGCTGAGAGGGAGCACAGCCAGGACAGCTGACCCAAACTAGCCAAAGGAATGTCCCATACCACAGAGCGTCACGCCCAGTATATAAACTGGGGGGACTTGGCCAGGAGGGGCAGATCGCTGCATGGGCATCGGTCAGCAGGCGGTGAGCAATTGCATTGTACATCACTTGTCTTTTCTTGGGTTTTATTTCTCTCTCTTTTGTTATATTCATTTTAATTACTATTATTATATTTTATTATTACATTATATTTTATTTTAGCTATTAAACTGTCTCAACCCATGAGTTTTCCTTTTTTTCCCAATTCTCCTCCCCATCTCACTGAGAGGGAGGAGGAGTGAGCGAGCGAGCGGCTGTGTGGTGCCTAGTTGCTGGCTGGGGACATCACCATTGATAGAATCGATCGAGTGCTCTTCAGCAAATAAACACATTGGTGAATTACTCTTTTTCTTGGTCAGCTGTTGTGTTGACAGGACTCTCTTATCCTTTGAGTGGCAGATGGTATGTGTTGCTGCTGGGAGGCAGCAGACAGAAAGTCAAGTTGAGGGCTTAGGGGATGGGCTAAGAAATGCCAGTGGAAGCTTGTGCAACGTGTGAGAATCAGCCAGATTCAGAAGGGAAGGAGAAGCCCTGGCTAGTGACTGTAAGACTGATTTTGGACAGCCATTTGGATTTGCTTCCTGATGACACGGCTGATAGTTGCTTTAAAGATGCCATAGCGATTTCAAACACTGTTTGGTTTTCCCAGCAGTTTCAGAAACCATCTCAGCCTCCAGGAAGTCAGATGTTGAAATAACTTGCCAGAGAGGACAACACCAAACATCCTCAGAACAGCAAAGGGAAATGCCACTTTGTCACACGCAAACATATTAGAGAAAAAGGAAAAGTGATTAGGAGAGTCTTCCTCTAAATTTAACAGCTACGTATCATAATCCTCTGCGTGAGTCCAAATGTTTTTGTTATCATGAGCCGAACTCTACCGAATTAAAAGGGAGCCATAGAAAGCAGTAAATCAACCTATACTTGCTTGCTGTACCTCGATATGCCACATCCAGTATCTCTGTGGTTTCCAGTGATCAGAGAAAGAACAGCCTGTGACATTAGGCAGTTGGGTTTTTTTTTCTCAGCAGTAAGAGTTTATTTCCTATTTTTCCCTAATGCTCTGTCCTGTCTCCAGAAGCAGGCCCAGTCCTGGCATCCCGAGCACCATCCCTACTCCCATGCGCCAGCCAGGCAGGGAGAAATGGTGCAATGAATTTTGCAGCTACTCTCTGTGTGCACCCGTCAGTGTCACTGACCACATTCCTGGGACCTGACACACGCTGGAACACCTCTCCTATGCATTTTTCTCCTCCATTTTTGGCTCATTCCAGTGGTTTTCTTAGAAAAACGAACTAACTATGGTCGTATGACTTTAAAACGTAAAGCAGACATTTTGGCCCCTCAGCAAAGGTTTTAGAGTGAACGTAAAAATGTACAGATGTCGTTTTGTCCACCAGAGGGGGCCTGCATTGTCCCAGATTCACAGTAAAAACAGAAAATCATGTTTTAGGAGAGGAAGAAAATGGCAAGTATGTATTTGTACTAGGGTAGCACCTACAGGCGCTGAGTGATCATCAGCTGATTGCAACACATGGACAAGATGAAGGGAAAACAAGTTGATGTGGGGTGAGCAGGGAGTGCTGCCTGGTACCTGCTTTATCAGCTGTGCCCAGAAAGTATCCTACAGGGGAAATTCTTGAGGAGTAATATGACCTTGTCTGTGAATCTGTGTGTGAAATACAATGAGATTGTTTTGGCTGTTGTATTGAACTACTGCCTCCCCCCATGTTCATTTCAGGAAAAGTAATGCTGTAGATGCAAGTCAAGTTTTCAAAACTGTTATCGAATGTCATCATATTAACATCTCAGTTTTAATTTCAAACGAGACATTTTTCAATCATAAATATTTTATCGACACTTTGCATAAATCTAAGACAGCGTTAGTCATCCCAGCTACAGTACAAAGAATACACTTTGGAAATACAGCTTCCAGTTAATACTTCTAATTATAGTGAGAAATCCTGGCACAAAATTTAACATGTAAGAGTGGAAAAACTTAAATAAAAGAAAGTGTTTTTTTCCCCCAAGAAAATGAACTGATATACAACTGAAAGATACCACTTTTCATCAATCCCTACTTAGTTATCATACTATAAATCTCAAAAGCACTTGTTTTTCCTTTGTCTGTACTTTGCTTTTTTTATCTGTGTGAAATGAATGCAAAGCATGTGTAATACTATAATCCATGCTTGTGCTTTAAAGCAATTTTCGCCAAGCTTCCGTATATAATCGCGTAAATAACAAGGCAGTAGAAATTCTAATCCAGCATTTAATGTAAAAAATCCTGTTTATGTTCTGTGACTTTTATAGTAGACCATCTATACAAAACAATGGTATTAACACCACCATATAGAATTTAAAAAGATAGGAAAGTCACTGCTGCTTGAACAGCAACTAACGATCTTGCATGTTCTTGCTTGGAAACACTGTACAAAGAAAACAAATCTTCCAGCTGAAAGCCTCATTCCTAGAGTCACCCAATAATACATAAATAGGACCACTTAGGCACACAGCATTTGTTCCCCACCCTGACTTATTAATCTATTTGTAGCAGATATGAGAGCTTGTGGGTGGCCTGACATGGTCCTCATTCAATTTTATTTAATTACTCACTTGATTTCACTTGAAAGAACTATTAAAATGACATCTTAATTGCTCAGTGTTATCCAGAATCTCTTTCAAAGCCCATAAACTGTCAAGGATTAAAAATGATGTCACTTTTCTGAATTCCCTATTCAGAGGGGGGGGGGGGGGAAAGAATCTCCATCCAAGCCAAAATAAATACATAAACACATAAAAATACACAGCCCTTGAAGAGGGGGCCAACTCTCCCCCTCCCCCTATGCTGCACTTCTGTGAGCAAGACTTGGGGAAAACAGATGATAGATGAAGCACTACAGCCATAAAGGTTTAGGCTGGAGGGAAAAGTCATGTTTGGGATCCTCAGCTCCTGGAAGACGGAGGTTCCCAGCCACCCCCCGCTCCACCCCCCAAACACACGGGAACTGCCATCCAGGGTCAGACGAAAGATCTGTCCAGCCCAGTATCCTGCATTGGAGAGCAAACAGAGGCAGATGCTCAGGAAAAGAATGTAAGAACAGAGTGCATGCAGAGTGATTCCCTTTCCACTCCCCTCCCCCAGTATCCTCCCTCTTTCTAACAATCAGCAGTTTAGGGATTTCCTGAGCCAGGTGTTGCATTTAATAGCCAATAGCTATTAAATAATAATAAATAATAAAAAAACCAAATAATAATAAATAAATAATATCACTGCTTTTAATAGACAAATAGAAATTGAGACCCCTTTCTACCAGGAGAAAGATACAGGGTCTTGGCTGTTAAGTGCAGTGTGGGTAATGCAGCAGCAGCTGCAGAGTGTCTTTACTGCGTCTCTGAATTCAGAGAAGGTTTCCTCCTGATTCTGACTTTCACATATAAAAATGCCATAAATTCAGGATTAGCACTAAGGAGAATTAGTAGCCATCAGACTTTATAAAGCTAAATGATGCCATCAGTAGTCTTATTAAGCTATCTATTAGTTGTGTGGAAAGCCCTGTTTTTACATGCGCAAAAATACAACCTACATCTGCAAGCAGATGTTAACTTCAAGGCATATGGAATCTACTCCTTAAATATCTTACATATCAGAAAAGTTTGGTTGGATATTTGATTTAAATGCACTTCAATCTAGCTCCGAACTGGAAAAAAAAAAATAGGAAGCATGGGGCATTAGTGCAGTTGGCCATAACTTCCCTTGAAGTACTGCAGATTCCTCATGCAGCAGAACTTTCATACATGGCTATAAAGACCAGCCCTCATGGATCCAGAAATGAGATTAATTTTTACCTTTGGAGAAGGGAGGAAGTGAAGAGAGAATACTTTCTTCAGGAAATCAGATTTTCCTGTGCTTGATCTCCATGCATAGCTTTGCCTTTTCTTTTTCTTATTAACTGATTTGAAAGAAAAATTGTCTTTTATTTCTGCCTTAAATAAAATCATCTCCCCTTCTCCTCCTGATCAAATGCACTCACTTTCTTTTTTTTTTAGTTTTTATTTTTATGGAGTTAACTCAAAAATAACCGAACCCTGAAACCTGGCATGAAAATAGTTCTAATCTTAGTGTACACACATGTTCAAGCTTGAAAACAAACTGAGTAAGATAAAAATAAAGGTGTTTGCAATTCTGAATATGGCTGCTTGGCATCTGCTAAGACCTTTAGAATGTCCTGATTAAACTCCCCCATATTTTGTGACTTGACACAGATATACCTGCCTGATCTGGATGCTCAGAAGGCTCTGCAGAGGCAGCAGACAATGAAGGAGAGATGCCTCACAGTTACCACAGCAGAATGTTGTGGATGGTGAGAGAAAAGGAAGAAGAAATTGCCTAAACATAGACACACTGGAGAGTGTTTTCTTCCAAGAACTGCAGCTCCCAAATACTTCTATTGCATTCTGCTACTTGAAGCTCTGTAGTTATTAAGCACTCGACTCTAAGCAGTTCCAGTCCATCAGTTACTCAGTGTATCGCAATATACATTGAACTTGTCGTGCCACATTCCATTCCAGTGAAACAAGAGCATCACTGACTAATTTTGTGACAATTTAGCTCCTGATTAATCAGAATGTTTAGGTACATGTTCACCTTCAAAGAATAAGGATGCCACTCATATACCCAAGCAGTTTGCTTAGTTGGAGTTTACTTAGTTTGGAGTTTACCTACTCCAGAACCCAAAAGCTAGAAACCCTAATGCTTTTGCACCGGAGTTCCCAGCATCTTTAAGCTGCCCAAGGAAGACTCGAAACTGAGGCATCCCCAAGATCAGGGTCAGACCTCCCACTAGGTAGGGATGTGCAGGTCTTCTCTATTTCTTCCTTTCTCTCTCAGGAGCCTTTAGAGAAGTCAAACACCTTTGAGGAGCTGGGGTCCTCTCAAAACACTTCCCGTCTCACAGAGGGCTGCAGGCAGTGGAAGTAACGCTCAGTCTCCTTCAATCCTCGCCCCTCCCTTCTTTTGCCCTTCTACCCAAACCTCTCTGCACTCCACCATGCAGTCACCAGTTCTGCCATCCCTGTGCAGCCATGCAAGAGGGACAAAAGAAGAGAGAGACTGTCTGCAGGGCTGGAAAGGGGAGACAAGGCAGATGGAGAAACCAAAATCATCCCTTTCTGTAGACCCCCTTCAAGGACAGGTGCAAGAGATAATCTTGCCTATAGCTTTTGGCAATTACATTACATTTAAAATGCTATTAATTGATCTTCATGTTGTCAGTAAATTCTTTTAAAATCATGAGAAAGTATAGCTATGTAAAGAGAAATTGTCAGAGACTTTACGTGTTGATACGGTGAGTTAGGATTGCCAGAAATATCTACCCGCATATCACAATCAGTGACTCCTGTTAAAGAAGCACTGCTTCAGTGTATTACCATTGGTGTACGTGTCACTCAGGAATGTGTCCAGCCTGAGCCCTGCCATACCCATGCTGGGCTTAAAGTTAAACATTAATTCACTGAGAAGAAGGGAATGGATTGTTCTGGGTACCACTGAGGCATACACACGTAAGTAAAACAGATACTGGCAATCTTCAGGGCCCCAGAGATGCAACAGATCATCCATCTGAAAAGTCTTTTCTATCATGTGAGAAAGCGCACTTAAATAATCTCTGAATTTTCTGAGCATGAAGCATGGACAACTTCTCAGAAAATGTTACAAATATTGAAATTTTTCAAAGTATGTTTTAACTTTAAGTTGGATTTCTCATCAAGAAATGAGGTACTGAGAGCCGTTCCTAGCAGACCGAAACAAAATACACATTGTTGCATTTGTGTGTCTATTTTATACATTAGAATTTGGCTTTTTCTCAGGTATGACTTAAAACCAGAACAAATGGATCAGTTTCTCCTGTGCCTATGTATGTGTATATATGGGCACACCTACATACAAGAACAGCAGTCATAACACGTTTACTGTTAAAAAAAATCCTCCTATGGGAAAATAATGCTGAAAGTGGCTTTTTCCATTTCGTTAATTAGAACTCAGATGGTTTCCAGTTATGAACATAGCTCTCAAGAAAGAAGTGTTTTGCCTATTACTTACCCAATTTACATTCCACATCAGTTAAAATTCAAGGACTCATTTAGCTTTACGTCTCCTACTGGCAGGTGCTGACTGCAGACATGTAGTCACACACAGTCCTGCAAGCACCACTCTTGCCAAGCTTAAGCACTCAGTTTTCCAAAATGCAGCAATAACAACTCAGTTCAAACAGGACAGCCAAGTAGTTGTAGTTACACCATAATCAGAACTGTTGCTGGAAGCAGCATATTTTCTGACTAAGAAATTGCTGATCACTTTAGGCCTATGCAAAATAAGGAGAAAAAAAATCCCTAACTAAAAACTTGCTTTGGAATACTACACGAAAGACTTTTTTAAAGCTTATTTTTCCCCGTTTGCTGCTTGCCAGATGTTAACAGGACTGCTGGTGCATTTGCACAGCTGATGGAGATCTTTGAGCGCAAAGTTTACAAGAGACATATAAAATGCATCTCCTATTCTCAAATACAATTTATTTTTAACTACCCCGAGTGAAAGCAATAAAATGCCCTACTCAGCTCTTGCGGAATGAGTATCTGACAAGGAATGCAGCAGAATTGCCCCCAAATAACTTTGCCCTGACCCACCAAACACAGGGATAAAACAAACGAGACCATCTTCACTCCCCTCCTCCTCTTCTGAGAAGTCAGCATTCTCCACTGAAAATAAATCAGTGTCAGTAAGTGACAATTCTGGAATTCTCCCTGGGAGTTAAATCCCAGCTGAGATACTAAATCACTTCATGAGAATGTGTCCTATTGCAAAACGTTTGTGTCAGGGTCCCATTGCACTGTCCTTCAGTGCATTTTTTCTAATAAAACAGACATTTTATTCCACTTGGGCACATAATAAAATTGCCACGAAATAATACTTCATGTGGCAGTTCTGTAATAATCAGAGACACATGCCGAGTACATTATTCTAAATGTTAGTCCTAATCCTCCAGACAAATACAAATGGATAGTAGCAATTTGTGTAGTCACTGGAGCATAAAAATGAACTTTTAAAAATATCTAATGCTTCAAAAGCAAACAAACACACACAACAGTTTGCTTGTCAGTGCACAAACAACCTCCCCACAAAACATCTGAGAAAGAATGAAATGGGAAAAGTTTGGACAAATCCAGTTTAGTTGTTGTGTGTGGGTCTCTGCGCTAGGAAATTTTGATGCTTTCCTATTTTATACTGGCGTGAACGCCACTGCACTAAAGGAGCAACAAAGGAAGGAGTAATATGCACAAGAGGAGACAGATTTAGCAAACTGAAAAACATTACCTGTTTCCCTGCTACAGGACAGTCAATACCATAGCTATCAGTAGACACATTAGACCAAAACTAGCAAACAGTGATTGCAGAGACAAACACCAGATGTGTAAGTGACATTGCAGATACACACACAAAGCCAAGGTGCCCAAGTAAATAGGCCCATTTCTACTAGAAAAATAATGACACTATGCTATGAATGATAGTTTACCTTGTAGGAGGCAAAATCCTCTGACTTCAATCCACATGGCTATGATTCAAACTTAACTTGTCACCTGAACTTCTCCAAACTTCCCCTGAAAACAGAACACATTGTCTTGGAATCACTGAACAATTTCAATGTCTCCTTTTCTTTTCTAACTAAGTGGTTGAAAACAAACAAGCAGATTGACCCACACATGCAACAAGACTGTAATTTCCCCATTTTTCACTATGCTCCCCCTCTTCCCCACTTTCAAATGCTGAAACTGCATTTTTCCTTTTTGGAAATTAGGAGCTTTCATGCTGGAGGGCTGCAGGAAAAGCTGCTGCTAATCTCCTCGCATTCAGACCCTGGACAGCAAGATACCCCAGCTAACATGTCCTGGAAGCCTGCTGCTGTGGTCCAGGCAGTGATTCAGAGCTGCCCCATGGGACCAGCATGCTAGGAGAGCTATTGAGCCCAGCATGACTTGATCTGGCCTCTTCAGAGCCACATGTCCCATGGCATTCTCCAGCCATCCTGGCTCCCAGAGAGGCTTTTATCCATCAACCTGGAGGAATAGAGACAGCAGGACATCAGATGTCCATGCAGTGCTGCACTGATACATGCCTCCTGCCATGCCCCTTCTGGGAGCACCAGGCCAAGGAGGTCAGACACAAACTGTTACTTCCTCAGGCTGAGGAAAGCCAAGTCATGTACAGTAAGCCCAGGACAGAGCTTACCTCTATCTTAAGTGTCTAGAGCGTTCATTTGGGAGGAAAGAGTTCTGGTCTTGGTATCTGCACCAGAAATTATTTGTAGCTTCTTTTTAATAAACAACAGGCATATGCATATATACATATACATATATAGGCATACATATATTTAACTAATTGAGCTTTGGTCTAGCATTTGCTGAGGGTGGGTACCCTCAGCTTATTGTGGTAAGTGGTACATGGTACTAATGAGCACTATTTAAATTTTGAGGGAGTCATATCCATGTTTATGCAGGCCTAATCCAACTGGCTGTTTGTTAAGCATGTTCTCAGCTTGCTGATAGCACTGGGTCCCTTCTGAGGGCTGCAAGACCACCCCCAGCACAGCCAGAAAAGTAAGTGCTCCTGAGGCTCCAACTGGAGGTGCGGAACAGAAATCCAGGCACGTCAAGAAGGGAGGGACTTGATGACTGTAGGACTGGAAGGCAGTAAAGTGAGGGCTTTTTGGCTTTGTATTTTGGCATTTCCAGCTTGAGCACCTATACCTTTTGTAGCATTGAGCCTGAAGCTCCAAGTTTGCAGTAATATTGTGCATGTGTTACCAGACAGCAATGCTTCTCCTTCAGATCTGGCCATCTATCTTTATTGTTACAAATACTTGTATCTGAATTATGCTGTAAACATATTTTCCCAAATTGTTTTCAAGAAGCAAATAATATGAAGCACTAAATCTATGAGAAAATCCAAACAAATATAGCAATTGTTTTGTAAAGACTAACTGCTTTTCATGAGAATACTTAAGACGAAGGAAAACGAATACATGTACTTGGAGCTTGATGGAAGGACGAGGTGAGGGCAAAGGATGCATATCATTTGAGTATTTTGTCTTTTGAAAACTGCCACTTCTCGTATTTATAATATGAGTCAGTTCATGAAACAAACTAGCCTGAACACAGTAGACATCAGTATTCAGCAAACACTGTTTATTAGTCAACATTCATGTTCAGAGAAGTTTAGCAACATCTCTGTGTTTGGTGGAAATCTGTGAAACTACAATTTTAGGGGACAGAATCTGCTTTTTGAACTGATCTGAAAAGTACCTTACGTTCCTATTTATAATACAAACAGTACAAATTAACATGGTAAAGTAGTAGAGACCACTCAATTGCAGGCTTCACAAAGAAAATAATAAATTCTATGTGCCCAGACCCTTTAATTGTAGTATTTGAAGATCACTGACTTCCTCTGGTATAGTTATCCTAAGCTTTCAAAATCAAATGTCACTATAACAATTTCTTCAATACTTTTCTGCCTTTTCCCTCTCTCTAGATGGAGAATTTCCATCAAAGTATGTTGTGCACTTAAGCCTTCATATTTATTCTGATTCTGTATGCTAGAAAGGAGACAAGAAATATCAAGCGTGTTTTTCAAAATGTATTGCCAGACATAGAAGAGACAGAATCAAATTAGTTATCTTCAAGACCTCAGCAAAAATGACAATCTGTGCTTCTGGTGATAGAAGTGACAAGACCAATATTCAGGCTCTGTCAGGCAACATACTTTCAACTCTGGAAAGACAAGACAAACAGCTGAACCAGTGTTTTCTCCCTCTTAGATGAAGCTCTGCCATCTTATGTGTCTGTGTGGTGGCTATGTTAAATCACAGTCTCACATAGGGTATTATAACTAAGGAGAGGCACACGGGAAACTAGTAATTGGTACTAAAACTGCCTGGTCTTTCACCTCTGTTGCTGGTTAACTCCACAGGTTTCCCATTTCCATGCTTGATGAGACACTTTAACTTTGGGAAAAATGTTCATGCACTCAGAGCTGTGACACACATTTCAGTGTTAACCTCATTTTGCTGAGCAGACATCGCTGCCTCAGTGCAGGCACTGGTGTTCACATTATAAAAACAGATGCTTTAATGCTGTGCATAATGACATAACAAGATCCCACAGCTAGAAGATTAATTTAGATAAGTTCAAATGGTAAAGCACACAAATTTCTACTGTGAGGAAATTAAGCAGTTAAACAGCTTATGAAAGGATGCAGTAAATTCTCCATGACTTCAAGTCTGTGTCAATATTGAATTTTTTCACCCCTAGCTCAAATGTTCTGGGCACAACCAAGAACTGCAGGGTGAAATTCTATGGTTTGTCATATAAGGAAAGCTAAAAGAGATGAACATTAATAATCTCTCTTGGCTTTAAAACTTACCCGTTCTTTGACCTCTGATCAGAGTGCCACTAAGACATTTGGAAGAATTCTCCAATCTATAGTTTTTAGATTTTTGAAATTTTATGATTTTTGAAACATGCTTCTGGTTTTTAGTGTTTGCTCCACTTCTTATTTTCCTGACTTTTTTTTTTTTTTTGGGGGGGAGGGGGGAATATAAAAAACCAAAACAAAACTTTCCCCAAAAGATCTGCTCAAACTACTAAATATTTTTGCCTGCTTCAGATGCAACCTTCGTTTTATGCATTCATTATAAGACAGTACAAAGAATTTTTTTAATTGCTTAACTTTGATTTTACCCTGAAAAACCAATCAAGTACCTTTTCCAAAGATAATCAGGGGCCTTATTTCAGCAACCAACAGATACTTCAAGTGGAGCATGTGCTTTCCAGCATCTCTCCAGGCATCACTTATTGTATTAAGGACTTACTCAATGTTTGAAGAAGCAGAATCCTAAAGTTAAACTCCAAAATCCACATTTAGTTAATTTTACAAATGGTGAATACAAATCAGCTCCCTCTGACATGGCTGACCCACATTGGACCTATTCTGTTATATAATGTTGAAAGTAGATAAACCATCTG
This sequence comes from Sagittarius serpentarius, assembly GCA_034782735.1. Lineage (NCBI taxonomy): Eukaryota > Metazoa > Chordata > Aves > Accipitriformes > Sagittariidae > Sagittarius > Sagittarius serpentarius. Next base: position 1,436,142 of record JAVKLA010000049.1, read on the forward strand.
AATTAATTTCCCCTTTGACTTCCTACAATGTAAATAAACTAATCCAGATCTTTTTTCATCACCTGTCTTTCATATGGGGGAGAGCAGAAGATAGCGATCTGTCCTACTAAGGAATCTGCAGACAATTGACTTTCCAGCGAACCCCTATAATGTATAATTCATTTTCCAAATGAGATCCTGCCAAACCTGGAAAGTTTGTGTGCAAAAACATCCTGATGTGATTCAATATTTTATTCAACAAACTGATATCATTATGATTCTTGGCCTAGTTTCCTAAGATACTGAAAATGCGTAATCATGATATGTGTCTTCCCTTAATAGCTTCTAAGCACATGGCCAATTTCAGTTGCATTTTGAGAGGAACAGGGATGTGAAATACATTCAATTCCTACACAGTTGTTAAACTGAACCAAGGAGAAACTTCTATTACTGCTCCACTGAAAAATGACAACAGTATTAGACATCAGCAAATGCAAAATATCGTGGGTATCTCAGCTCTGGAAACAGGTTTGGTTGGCACTTGCACTGTAGCTCAGACAAGATCTACCCGTAAGACAGAAAGCTACATATTAGAACTCAGTAGCTTTGCTGCTCGCAAAACTATTTTCTACAAAGTGATTGAGAGATTTTTAAAATTTCTTATTAAGACAAAAGTGTTTGTGCAGTCCCAACGTGCTGCACACCAACCAGCTGCCTACAGGTCCCATCCAGGCTGCAGACTAATTCCACGCCAAAGATTGCCTCTGCCTCCCAAGAGCCACTGCTGCCATTCCCCGCCCTCCACTGATGAAGAGGAAGACCTGGAATCATCCTACTTAGCCAGGCACTTCAACTCAGGAGCCATCGTCTCTATGCGACATCCTGTGAGCAGGTCCCACAAGTAGTCTCCAGCCATCCCTCCTAAGAAAGGTTGGGCAGCTAATCATGCAAGCCATAAAACCTCATGCAGCAATTTCATCACAATAATATTTGTGTTATTTCATTACATTATATTTCATTTCAACCAAACCATGGCTTTGGTTTGCTGTTAGAATTCTGTGTTTCTACCTTCTTTTTTTAAGTGAAGTTCTCATCTGCAAGCTAAACAATATAGAACTATGCTGTATCTGTAAGGAGAAAAAAGCCACTAAAAAACCACTGAATTGAAAAATTACCCAGCCTCTATGTCAAGATTTTTCCTGGAACTGATAAGTACTAGATAGACTGCAAGAAAAATTGAGAATAAACTTTAAAATATGGCTCTAATAGCTAACCAATTTGGACAGTCCTATGGAAACTTAGAAAATCAAGTTCAAGCCACAGAGATTTAAAATACAAAGGCAGAAAGATCAGGTTCTTAGATTCCGTTAACACACAGGACAAAATACTTGTTTTGACTGAAAGATCTCCCAATATACTTTTTTTAAAAATGTTTACTTACATAATACAAATTTGTATGTACAAAGAATAATGTACTCTGGTTTTCATTAAAGTAAAGACTAGTTATAAAAGCTGCTTTTCAAAAGCTGTGTATGGTACCACAGACTGACATTAGATACCTAAATGAAGCCCATGGTGAGAGTAAATCACTAGATATTTGCAACCAATTGCTATGGAATGAAAGCCTCTGATAGCATCTACAGTGTGGACAGTCAAAGCATTATAAAATCGATCATTCAATCACTTTCCCTCTGTTTTTAATTAGTTAAGACAACTTAGGAGTGGCTATCTCTGGCATTGCGAAGCGCCACATGTAGCCAAGCCGCAGCTTTTGTGATTCTGAGCAGGACTGAGGCTTACCGCTAAGAAACTTTAAAGATAATCTTCTATAGTAAATAAACATGCAATAGTTCGGATGTAAAGATTATTTTTTTTTAACATGTAAAGAGCCTGGTCCTACCACAGACCAGTTTGTTACTTCAGGAGTTTGGCCACTGACTTAACTGGACATGGAGTCATGACATGACAAATCACTGAAGGTGCAATAGCTGAGCATGTGCATATGCTGGGTAAAAGTGTGCTGCTACTGTTTCTCTAGCCTTCCCTTTCACGCACTGTCTGAAGGAAACTCTTTGCTCTACACAGTTTCCCTTTCTTTTATTCTCCCTTTGTAGGGAGACAATCCTGACAAGATAACATAAATCTCTTGCAATGCAGAGTATTAATCATATTAAATCATCTCCTCGAGCATCTTATTTTCAGAAAGCACAACCAATCAAGAGAAGCATTAGTCAGAGTTGAGAACCCCAACATTTCCTCTGTCTGCTGTCTGAAAATTCTCTTTAAATATTTCATGCTTATTCTCATCTGAAAGGTAGATTTTATTGAAAAGTTTGAAAGTAAATATATCCAGCTGTTCCTTAAGTTATGCAAGGTTGGAAAAAAATACACTTTTCCTAGCATATGAAGAAGAAAAAAAAATGCTCTGCCTTTCTCTGCACAGCTAGGAAAGCCTGCTCTGTTAGATTTGGCGTAGATGTTATTCTTATTCTGCAACATATACATGATTGTGCTGGGTGATAAAAAACCCCCACCATCAGTAATAGAAAAAAATCACTTCTGATTGTATTCACTCTCCCCAAACCCACATCCAAGTGTCATGAAGCTCCCCCCCTTTTCAGATTAAATTCTTAGTTTTTTCTACTCTCTGGGACAGTTTCATACAACCGGTTTTAATACAAGCAGGCAATCAGGCCAGTCACTTACTGAGTTCAGTTGGTTCTTGTCCTACTGGGTGGTCAAAGCCTCCTAAGAAATGCTTAGTGACTTTAACTTCTGTTTACGTCCAGGCAGCTGAGTACTCTCAGCATCTTGAAAGACTGAGCCCCTGCATTTACAGCTTCAGACGTGGTCACAACATAACTACGAGGTGCTTTTAAAGTAGTTTTTAGGACTGCCTGTTCCCTTCTTCTGCCAGGGACATCAGCAAAGTAAAGCATTGACTTCCCATTAAATAAAAAAGGCAAAAAAGCAGGGCTCAAGCTTTGTGTCAGAGTAGGGATGTGCCACCCAGTCCTTCTGAACTTAGGGAGCACCTTTGCTATTACCTGAGAGTGAAATAAAAAGGGCCAACCTAGAAGCTTTCGTCTCCCTAAGATACCAGAAGAAAGCCTAGCATGCCACAGGAGGTAGGCCCCAGCTATGCAGCACTAAACAAGCCATAGGTCTGACGCTGCAGAATCTGTCTGCCTCAAAAAAAAAAAAAAAAAAAAAAAAAAGAAGCAATGAGGACAGGCAGTGATTGTACCGTGCGACCCTATATGCCTCCTTGCACGTGCAGGCGGCAGAGCAGGGTACTTCAGCTAGAAAGGGCAAAGCAGAGCCAGGGAAAGGGTGTGGTGGGGACCAGGCACGCTCAATAGTTCTTTATTTCTACAGCTGTATAGGAAATTTTAGCTGCTGGCAGTCTGCCTTGGCAAGCCACACCTTGTCACCCTTTCTGAGCAGAGAGGAAAGAAAGAAGAAGGGGAGCTAAATAAGAGCCCTCTGTGGATTCAGCCACCAGTCCAGTCGGAGCCAGGGGTGTACCAAAACCTAGTGTTTGAGTACCTGCTTTGCTTTGGCTTTAGGCTAGAGATTTCTGCTTTACCCTTAAATTGAGGAATAGTTGTTGGCCTAAGTGCTAGAATAGCAAACGCTGGTAGAACTGTGAAACATACAGAAAGGCTAGATGCTTTCCCCTTCTCAGCATGGGAAAGAGCTCAGCCAAAGTACTCTGCCCCATTTGGACTCTGCACTTCACAGATGGAGCCAAATGAAGATAGCCCTGAGGAGAGCAATGGAAACTAATCTGAGGTCCAGAAAACCTGACGTAGGAGGAAAGACTGAATAAACTGGAGTTGTTTAGAGAAAAGGATTGAGAGGAGACTTGATAACAATCTTCAGCGTGTTAAGGCTGCAAAAAGAAAAGGAAAGGAACAAACTGTTTTCCAGGTCCAGTGTGGACAGGATGAGAAGTAAGATGCTTGATTTGCAGTTTGAGAAATTTGGGGAAAAGAGTCTTCTAACAAAGAAGAGAATAGAACACTGGCTAGTTTGTCTGGAGAGGTCATTATGGGTGCTATGTAAGAACAGATCAGACAGATCTCTGTGACAAGTGATGTTGGTTTACCTGATCCTTCCTTGGGACACAGAGTGGACTTCATAACGTTCCCGAGATCACAGCCTGAGAAAACTCTAAATGAGATAAACTATGTGTCATGGTTACACTACAGACCCTGACACATCACATGCGAATGAACGTCAGCAAGGACTACGCCATACTGACAGGCCAAATAGATTCCTTGGCACTTCAAAGGAGCATCTTGGGTACTTATTTCAGGCTGCACTGTGTGTGAAAAATTACCTACTGACACTCACTCCCTTTCACCATTTCCAAGTCATTTCTGCTTATCTGGGAGCTGATTCAGAGAAGACAATCTTCCAGACACTGACAGGGCCTCACTTAGCCTTCTTTCACATGAGGGAGGAAAGGGTCTGGGAAAAGAAGTCGTATCCTCACACCAGTTGTTAGAAATCACAGCTTTTTTTTTTAGGTCAACAGAATTATCTTATAGCTGCTTCCAAATTTGGATTAACAAGGAACTGGAGCATCTCTACAGTAAGCAGAGCCCTGGGGTGGGAAAAAGCCTGCTTAGATAAGTTAAAAAAGGAGGGCTAAAGAGAGCACCACATCCTACATACCTCCTGTATATGCAAAGGGGCCAAGAGCCTTCTTGCCACCCCCAGCTCAGGTGAATCCTCTCCTCTGACCAGCCCAAAGACAGCAGGAATCCTTCCAGGAAGGGTCACCATCCTTTTCTTTGTACTGGTCAGACAATGTCCTTGCCCTCATTCAGCTCTGCAGGAAGCACATTCTGGTGAGCACTGCAGTTTAAGGAATGCAGGCATGTTAATTATTAGAGCTTCAAAAGATACAAGTTCCAGTGGGCTGGATTCCAGAGCTCTGAATGAAATGAAAACCTCATCTTGATCTCCCTTGGCCCACAGTATAGGTTGTTAGTGGGAAAAAAAAAAAAAAAATTTGAGTATACACAGAAGATGGTTTACCAATACAAAACAATAGTAGACAGCTTTAGGAATACGGGATCATTTTAAAGTGAAAGCTGTTGTTGGGCAGCGTCCCACACAGGCTTGCTCTTCACTGCTGTTAAGAAATTCAACAGAAAGATTTCAGTGTAATGTTTACACTGCTCTCCTTTAAAACAGATGTAAGCACATCTCCCCCTTCTCTACTGTTTGTTTGGAGTTCATATCTCAGTTCCTGTGCTGTGACCATGCTATGTAATGGGTGCCACTAAGATTCTGAAGGCCATAAGCAAAAAGGACCATTTCAAAATATTTCAGAACTGAGTTCCTCTATCTGTAGTTTCTCATCTTTCTCCACTGTAGTTTCTTGCTGTTTCTCCCCTTTTGCAGGAGAGTATGTAAAGCTATTATTCTGCTGCTTGCCTCCCTCTCTGTCTGAGGAAGCCTGTGAGAGAAGCAAGAAAAATACCAGATGTGTTCACCCTCTGGCTGCTGAAAAGCTGTGATTCTAGGCATTGGAGGTAGGAAGAGTAGCACAAGTATTCCTCCACCTCTAGCTACTCTGGTAAGGCAGCACAACCCAGGACAGAAGTTCAAAATTTGGTCTGTCCTGCCCAGGTTTCTACTGTGATACACATGGACAAAATAAGCTTGTTTAGGTTATGATTAAGCATCAGATGGCTCATCTGGTAAAACATTAGATCAGATGGTATCTAAAGAAATATGAGGTGTCTGCACAGAAGGAAATGAAGGATAATTCTCTCATGAGAGCTTGAAAGCCCAGCCACCATCACAGGTGAAAACTGCAGAAAATAGTAGAATCTCATTCTGTACCCAAAAAAGTATTTTTCCATTGAGTGAGAGGGGAAATCACATGAAGATTGACTCAGCCATGCAGGCACACCTCCTCTCTAGTCCAGGCAGAGACACAAGCTTCTCCTTGCTAGCCCACTGGTGCCAAGCTGTCTGAATGTCAGAAGGTGCAAATCTCCAGCTCTTTCTACTCTTTAGACACTCAGTTTGTTTTGCAAACCACAGAGGTTAAATAATTGCTATTTCTAAAGGTTAAAATCTCTACTATTCATTGCTAGCATGTGACGTGTCTCCTCCTCTCATGATGGCTGCAGCTTTTGTCTGAATGGATTTGGCACAACTTAGGAGTCAGAGCTCCTAACTCTAGTTCTGCTTCTTACTTGCTGGATGGTCTGGGGCAAGTCACTTCAATCTTCTGTGCCTCAGGTTCCCCACACGTGAAGTGGAGCTAATGATACCTCTTCTAAAGCCTCTGGAAATGCATGACTGAAAAGCTCTAGATACTATTATTAGCTTATCTCCCCAGCAGTTCTTAAAATTGGATGAGATCCTCTCACAAAAATACAGATCACTTTAAAAAAGTCAGGAAATTTCCAGCAGTTCGGACTCTAAGCAGAAGAAATAAGGTCCAAACCTAAGACTCTGTCTAGTGAGAATCCAGAGTTTCTCATTTAAATAAAATATGGACAGCTAACTCAAACTCCACTTCTTACCTCACTGATGATGACTAATTCACAAGAGTTCCCCAGCACCCAAACAAGGTAGGGTTTGCTGTGAGTGGGCAAAAGAAAAGTTAGAGGAAGGTCTCTCTGGGATCTATGAAAAACATGGATATTATGCTCTCAACATGTTCCAGAACCATCGAGGATGAAAAATTGCATTTCAATATAGCCAAGAGTTCAAGTTCTATAAAAGCACCATTAAAACATACATTTGTATTGCATCACTGAGGCAGAGTATCAAAGGATACACACTAGAGTTTTACTTCACTGACTTTAATATAGGCATTGCTATATCCTGGCTGCGCTAGGACTATCTCTTTATGACTTTGCCTTTACTATCCAAATACATACGTGAAGTGCTAGAAGTTGTTTCAGTGGACTGCCCTAAAGAACAGCATTCTTATAAAAATAGTAGCGGATACTTTGTGTTTGGCTAGGTGATTACCTACACAATTATGAATGAGTGTGCAATTGTGAAAACTAAAAAATTAGCCTTAACATTTATCAGTGCGGGCTTTTGTAGTAGGGCCAAAATGGAAATCTTCTGTTCCAAAGTGCCAATCTATGCAGTCTGAATTAAACAGCATAGTTAATCAACAGGGGATGGTGATAGTTGTGCGGACTTACCAAAAGAAAAGGACAAAAGCACCGTTTTGTAAACATACTACATATCTGCTGTTGTGCACATAACATTGAAAATCAGGAAATAAACCACCAAATTTGCCTTCTCTTAGAGGAAAAAGTTTGAACCAGGGGCTTCAAGCACACAAAATATCTCTGACATTTAGTGCAGTACTGCATCCTGAAATGCCCAAGTTATTTTCAGCAGAATTTCCTACAAAATTGGAGCCTATGTGATCATTCGTTCTGTGTTCACCTGTGTATTCATTCCAACAATTTCTTAATGATATTTGCAATCAGCTTGTAACACTGGTAGAACTGTGAAAGATGATAGCTGAATTCCTCCTCCTTTTTTTCCTGAAAATAGATGGGTAGAGATGCTATCAGAGTTCTGGCTCTGAGAAAACTTGCAGTTGTGAGTTCAAGATACGAGAGAAACCTCATGGGAGAAAGCCCTTATATAAACACCCCAATGATGGGAAAAGCTTTGCCTGGGGCTCACATCCTCTTAGATAGTGAAAGTCAATCACCCATGAGACAAAAAACCATAGGAAACCAGGCTTCATTAGTTCTGCTGCCACAAAATTACTTGTTTAACAAAATGGCTATTCCAGGATTTTTGAAGAAAAGCACTGTACTGTAGGCATGTGCAAGTCTAGACTTTTTTTCCTTTTTCACTAAGTGCTTCTCTTTATTAAACTAAAAATTGTGTACCTAACTCACCAAAAAACACAGTCTCACTGCCGAAAATCGGAAAACAAATAAAATAGCAACCTATGAAGCACACAACATGAGAGCTGAGCGAATGTTTGCACAACCAAACCATAACACAAGTCTACTGAGAACAACAAAGAATGAACAATTTAAACTACTTGCCTACTTTGCCAACAAGTGATGCCTGATTTTAACACGTAAATTTTTAGCAGAACATGGAGGGAAAAAAAAAAGCCAAAAATCAAGCTATTCAGAATTTTCTTTTCAGCAGTATATTGTGTCCTAAATTTTCAGCAGTGGTTTTGCATGCCGAAATATCTGAAGTAAGATTTACTATTAGAGAACGAATTTTGAAAATACAGCTAAAAAACTGTCCTGGTTTCAGCTGGGATAGAGTTAATTGTCTTCCTAGTAGCTGGTACAGTGCTGTGTTTTGGTTCTAGTATGAGAAGAATGTTGAGAACACCCTGATGTTTCCAGTTGTTGCTAAGTCGTGTTTAGACCAACTCAAGGACTTTTCAGCTTCTCCTGCCCAGCCAGCAAGAAGGCTGGAGGGGCACAAGAGAGTTGGGAGGGGAGACAGC
>JAVKLA010000049.1:1444702-1477099 GCA_034782735.1 Sagittarius serpentarius
TGTTGTTATTAGTGTCATTGTTAGTTTCTTCCTTTCTCTTCTATTAAACTGTTCTTATCTCAACCCACCAGCTTTACTTTATTTTCCAGTTCCCTCCCCATCCCACTGGGTGGGGGGAAGTGAGTGAGCAGCTGCGTGGTGCTGAGTTGCTGGCTGGGGTTAAACCACGACAAAAACCTAAGTCTATTTTGACGTGTCATAGATGGTCAACTGAAGAAGGATGCATTCAAAATCTTTAGTGATTTTATTTTTAATCATGGGTTGTGTGTATACTTTTTTGCTTCTTGGAGTTCTCACTCTGTTTAGAAGGAAATTTAGTCACAATTCTTGACAGTAGCCACTCTTCAAACGCCAAAGCAAGTTACAAAACTGTAATAATCTTCCTATCAAATTCTGGATTTCACACATACACAGAAAATACCCTCAACACCCTTGAAATCTTTTGCTATTGTGATTGCACCAGCATTCACAAAAACAACCTAGAGACTTTGGCTATGGTCAAAGAATTTAATCTTTTGGGTTTCCCAGTATCATCAGGCTGAAAACATAAGGCTCAGCAGCTTTCTTCCCTGGTGGTCTGTTAAGTGTGGATTTATACTGGTTTACATTCTTCACGTCTGCCTCAGGAAGCAGGCTACAGACTTAAAAAAAAAAACAAACAAAAAACAACAACCCAAGTTCACCTCAAACCAAATGGACAACAACCATGAGCCTCACCAGGCTCTGGCTCAAAAGCCTCAGAAAACAGGGAGGGTGAAGGTGGCTACAATCCCGTATGTGAAATATACACATCGGTACAGAGAGAGATCCATCCACTGCTCAGGAGAGCAATTGCTTGAAGGATTTATTCATTCTCTCATGCCTCTCATGATTGCACTTACTCCTTTCTTACTTTTTCATCCTGTCTTTGCAAAGAAAGTATAGTTTGTGAAGGGCTGCAGTCACGCAGATGTGGATCAAAACAAGTTCATTAGTTTAGTCCCTTGTCTGTATTGTTCCCAGGTAGTAAGATGACGGGAAAACACTTCTTAGCTGTAGCCAGATCAAAACTTCTGCAGAATAATATTTTCTTTACCCTTCTCAAGCCCCACTTAAATCAACTTTTTCCCTTTACTGTTTTGTTTAAATCCTCTATTTTTTCCCTGTCCTTTTCTTAAGTCCCCATAATCTTTCTCTTTGCACCTTAAAATTGATTCAGTTTGCTACCTCCTTCCTTCACTTTCTGTGACACTGGAACCATTTCCAGCTTATTCCTCTACCATGGGACACCTGCTTTATATGTCTTGTCACAACTTCTTCATATGTCCTGTCACAACTTCTTCATATCTAATTTTCAGTTCTTTCCACACAGGTTTTGCGTGACTGGAGCAACAACAGAATGCAGGAGGTAACCAAGCATCAGACAAGCTAGGAGAAACACTGATGTTCAGAAGACAATGAACATCCTCTAAAGAAATACCTGCTTATTTTTTCTAGCTTGGGATGCCATAACTATTCTCTGCCTCACATAATGCTCTGCCCAGGGAAAAAGTTTCCATGTCCTGGGCAGACCTGACTGGTATCACTCCAATTAAATGCAATTTTGCATTTAACTGAGATGTTCAGATAGGGGATTTTAACCTGGGTCTCTTGAATCCCAGACAATTACTGATTCTTAGATGATATATACATACCTCTCTTCAGTGTTTACGGATCATTCATCAAGCCATTTTGTAATTATTTGACATTCTTTCTTTTCTTATTTTGGTATCTTTGGCGAATTTCACTGTTATGTTCCCTAATCAATCTTTGTCTGTAACTCAGTGGTTGAGTCACCATCCCTGGAGGTATTTAAGAGACATGCAGATGTGGCGCTTAGGGACATGGTTAGTGGTGGACTTGGTAGTGTTAGGTTGACGGTTGGACTCGATAATCTTAAGGGTCTTTTCCAACCTAAATGATTCTGTGATTTTATGATTCTAAACGGCTAATTAACAGCAGAACCCTCACCAGCTAAACTCTGTGGCACCTACACATCATTACTCTATGTCCCTCTGCTATTTTTTAAACCATGTTGATGCATACATTTAAGCTCATTTCAAAATTTGTATACTGCATATTCCATAGTCCTCCACGGATTTAGTCATTATGTAAAAATAACACAGTTAAATGTGATGAGGTCTGTTAGTGACATAAACAAGGGCTATGACTGGAATGGAAATAGCTATATGTAGGCATATGTTCATTGAGAAAAGAAATGGTCTGTAAGAGTCAGGCATCCTGGGAAACACAAATCAAGGGGATAAGTGCTCCAATGCAGCTATCTGATCCTGCACATTCCAGGCTATCTGGGACCTTGATCCTCTGATTCCTGCCCCCACCCCTTGTATCTCTGTAAATAACATTTCTGAATATGAACCACCCTGCATCTGGCACAGGGCTGTTTATGCCAAGCTGACTACACCCTTCCCCTGGGGCATAAGGTCATGAATCTTGATAAACACAGCAGTATAGGAATTTCACACCTTATAAAATGATTGTTTACAAGTAATAGCAGTGATTACTCCAAAAACATTTCAGAAAAAAAGGGGAAAAATGTTAATTAGATATGCAGACACAGTAATTAGGCTGTAGCCACTACCAGTTATCTCTTTACCCAGCAGTCTAAGTCTTCCTTTCTTCTTCTGCTTTTTCTCCAAGGAAGCTTAACCCCCTGCAATCCTACCAAGAGGAGAAACATCATTTAAATACCCTGCTCCTGCAGCACAAAACCCTAATTCAGTACCTTTCCTTGCTCCCCAGGAAGAAAGAAGCCAAGAGGGTGTCTTGTGGAGTACATTCATTTTCCTTACTAGCTTGAGATTAGTCAGCCTTGGAGACTATCCAAACTATTCAGTCTTGTAGCCCTCTCTTATGCAATTGCTCTAAGCACAATTCCACTGGGAGCAGGCTGTCGGAAGACATCGACCAACTGTGAGCCTGTGTGTCCTTTTGATGTGTGGCATGGATGGCCAGCCACACAGAAACACCAGAGGTACCCTCTGGGAAAAGGTAAAGAGCAGCTTCCCCAGCCAACCTGTTCCAGCCAAGTAGAGATCAAGGGCAGATGACCTGCGGCACACGCAGTCAGGGCAGAGAAGCAGCTGCTCAGTCACACATCCAGCCGGGAGCTGCCACTTCTCAGCTGAGATGCAGGGATCCTGGTCTAACCAGAAACCTGCTGTAGCATCCCCAGGCTACAGTTTGTGTTTGTTTCCACTCCTGTTTAGCTGCAAGTACCACTATACTTAAAGTGGGAAAGCCAGCCATTTTCTATCTCCCCATACAGCTGTTCACCCCAATGTGTGGTTGCAAATAACACGCACAAACTCCTTTTAGCCCTGCAAGCATGTGTGCACCATACACTGAAGTATAGCGATTCTCACTGTTGTGCAATCAGCCATGCAACGTTGGACAGGGGAGGTTCTACATGCCACAAACTAATCTCTTTCCCTCACTCTTAGTCTTTTGGCAACAAAGATTACTTACAGGCTCAGGCTTTCTCCATTTAGAAAATTCTCTTTAAAGCTGAAAACTCCACACAGGGACTTTCCAGACCCTTCAGAGCTACTGGAAACAGCAACAGCATGTGTCCTCCTCCACTCTCACCAGTGAGATATTTAGGAGTTCCTTTGGGCTCATCTTAAAAATACCCAGAGCACAAAAATAAGCCATGCCTGAAGGTCAGTTAAAATGAAATCTTCCAAATGGTGTTGAAAGTGCCCCGCTAGATGCAGCTGAGAGTAGGGGCTGGGACTTATTTCCCAACACTTTTCATATAGCTCAGTCAGTACTTATGCTGATGGCAAGGGGGAGCCAGGGAAAGATTCCAGAGGGTCATATATTGCACATCTCTTCCCTTCTGTGTAGGGATGTGGACAGACTCACTGAAATTGTGGCAGCATGCCTAGCACAACAAGGTCCCACTCTATGACCAGGGATCCACAAAACAGGGTTACAGAAAACAACAGCTACACCTTCGCTTGCCATTCAGCCACAGGATGGGTCCAGCTGCTGTTGAATTTACAGGTTCTCTGCAAAGATGACTGCTATGGCCTGGCTGCCCCACTGGTGCTGTCGTCTGTAGCTGGAATAGAGCACATGGGGGGCTGCAGGCATGCATGAATTTCAGATTTCTATTTCTTCCTACAAATTAAACCCTTTTATGGTTATATTTCTCTAAAGATATTCTGGACACTAGTATTTGTTCTGCACAGCTGAGAGAGGCTTCTTTGACTTCATATAGAAGTTACATCTTCTATGTTCACCATCTGCTATATTCACAGGAAAGCGTAATATATAAAAATAACATTAAAGTGGAGATAGGAGCTGACTAAATGAAAGCAGAAGATTAAAATCCTTGTTATGAGGCAGAAGAAAGTAATTAATTTTAGTGGTTGCTGCTCACTAGAAAGTTTGAGTATTTTATGGTTCCCATCTCTTTACCCTTTCCTGTTTAATTATTCTCCCTTATCAGTCATTTAGAGACTAGGGACCTTCAAGACTTGTCCTCTTTTATGTTTTCTTGTCAAGACTGCTGTTATCTACTACTTCTTCCATCTGTGGCTTATTTGTTCTGCCAAGGCAACAAGCTCCTCTTCGTCAGCTCCCCAAGGTCACCTCTGGGACATCTTCCATATGTGTAATTATATCCAGAATCAATGGCTCTAAGGTCACCTGAAAAGCCCTTTGCCTTTTACAAGGCCTTACCTCACATCTCCTCTACCTGTTCACAGAAAATTACAGTAACTTGTACATAAAATGAATGTGCTAAAAACCGATGTTCTTATTCTTCTGTCTATTTGGCAGTTCATGGGCTGTGGTTTTCCTGGAGGACGAACTGTATTCTTCAGCTATGTCTAGACTGGTCAAACTAATAGTGTCTGAGCACAGGCCCACCACAGTCACCTGTCTTGCTGAATTGGTAGCATGGCCTCTGGCATGGTTTTGGCTTAGGCTAGCTAACTCTCTTCCAAGCATTATATGGGCACAGTTCAAGTTTGGACATTAGGATGGGCCAGAGACCATCCCCAATAGGTGGTCAACGGGTCCAGTGTTGTTTGGGAGAGAAAAGCATTTAGCTGTATGGACATGAGCTCTGCCATGTCAGCATGGCGCAGGCTGACATCCTACCACTCATTACTGTAGATCACAGTCCTTGCAACTGGGGCTGCTTGGGACGTGTGCAGTGTCCACCCCCCTGGGGATCTCAGTCATGACTGAGATCTCAGCTTGCTGCCTGAACCTCAATAACTAAACAATGGCTGTATTTTTCCATTTCTAAGATTTTATGAGCGAATAAGAAAATTTTTGCCTTTTTTTCCCCCCCCCTCACATTACTTGAGTATCCCTTCCTTACAGCATAGGGACACCTCAGTTAACACTGTAAGGAGAAAACCAATTCCAATCTCCCTTTCATTTGAGAGGAGCCAAGAGGAAGGATCAGAAGTCTCTGCGCTCCCATTCCCCTTGGTAGCCAAGTCCACCAGGGGCTTTCTTTCCACACCCTGCTTGTGGGTTCCTCTTAAGGAACCATGCTGGAGCAGTGGGAGCTGGAGAGAGCCTGACTCTAGAAGAGCTGTGCTGCAGGAGAAAGGAGGGTCCTGGGGACGTACAGAGCCTCTCAAAGAGCATCCCGAAGGCAAGGCAGCTGTAAACAAGTTGCAACAGTGAAGGTTCATGTATGAGGTGGTGACTTAAGGCAAAGAAGAGGCAACAGAACCAGTGGCTGCAGAACTTGTACTACTCGGAAGGCCTCCCCATGGCTCTGGAGGGAGCAGGGTGTCAAAGATCCCCTTGGTGTGAGTGCAGATAAAGCTGTTACCCCTCGTAAAAGGCCCCTCTGAGTCCAGAGAGGAGAAGGAAAGATCAATAGGAACGTGAAAGGTCATCATCTGTCTCTTACAGAGTCTTGGAAAGGAGAATTTGGCAAAAGCCACAGGTAAGAAAGGAGCAAACGAAAGCAAGAACACTCGTGCATGTCCTCTGCTGTCAACAACACACACAGCTTGATGCCATTCTCGGGCCAAGCATCAGGTGCTGGAAGACAAAGGAAAAGACTGATGCCTGGTAGAGTGGCCATCTTTTTCCTTGCATAACTCTGACAATAGCACATGGAGGTTTTGCTGCTACTTTGTTTTAGGGGCAATAAAAACAAATAGGGATAAGAAAAGTGTGTGCATATTCTTATCTAGATTTTGTTTTTAAATGAAGAAAAATCAGAAGAGTAATTCAAATCTCTCTTAACTGGGACTCCTAGTCAAAGCATTGCTATGTCATCCTTTCCAATCCCTGTCACAGAGTTGAGCTCTGAGATCTTCCAAACATCATTTCTTAAACCTTCGCATCCCATGGCTGCAATGGAGTCAATATTTAGGATAGAGATTTACAAAACAATTTTATAGCCATGCCCTCATTCTGCCACAATTAAACACCATTTCCAGAGTTGTGCTGAGATCACTGATGGTATCAAGTGCAAACAGGACAGTAAATTATAGACATATTAGTATCCTTCGCCTTTAAAAGGCACAAAAACGCACACTTACATGCACTCACACATACGCAATTTTGCCACGTATAAAAGACAAAGTTATTTTTAAGCTTCTGTCAAATACATGCATATCTGCTGTGAGGATGTTTATAAGTTTAAAATGTCTACTATTATTTCAGAGATCTTCCTCTTAAATCTCTACTTTTATTTTTAATTATTTTTCCAAGTAAGTTTTGAAATATTCACAAAGGCTAAACAAATTTATGCTTGCAGAAAAGCACATTTAAGGTCTGATAACATTATGCTCAGGTAAGTTTGAAGAGTCACTGCTTTTTCAGGGACACTGCTTTTACTATTGTGCTGGGATCCACCCTGATAAATCTACACACACACAAGTAACTTTCCTCCACTGCATCCAACAAGAACGTGCAAACAACTCAGGCTCCCATGCAGAACAAGTTGTGAGGGCTACTGTAGGGGCCCCAGTTTAGGAAGTATTCTTTACACTACCACTCCTGAAGTGAGTAGAAAGGCAGTTTCACTGGGTTTCTCAGGGGAAGTTCATGGCCTCTGCATTTGACAGATCAGAATAACACTGCTGCTCCATTACTGAAGTGCTGATGCAGTATTTTCACTAGAACTCTTGCAGAGAAAGTCCAAAGGAAAAAAACCCCTAGATTAAGTTTCAGTGACAATAAATCAAAGCATGAATGCTTAAAACAACTCAAATGCAATTGCTTTTCTGTATTGATATTACCTTGCCATCCCATAATACAAAACCCATTTGTTTTCACTGATGCAGAACCTTGTTGTAGAAATGACCTTACAGCAAGAAGCAGCATCAGGGAGGATATCAGGTTTTCCTTTGGATTTGTGTCTTGGAAGGTGGACATATCTGCAGTGATCCAAAACACACACAGGCAGTGTGTGACAACATGTCCTAGTTGTGTTCACTGTTGTTACAGCAAGTTACCTTCACTGCCTTTCCAATACTTTCACAAGGAAGTAGACCCATATGAAAAAAACATTTGTAATGTGCAAAATAATTTCTAGTATGAATGAATGAGAAAATGTCCAGAAAAATCTAAACACACAAAGGAATTATATATATATTTATGGTGTTAAGAAACTAATTTGTCATCTCCTTCCAAGGTTTCTTGGCCCAGCTCCCCAAGCCTCCACGTGCAACATCAAACTGACCACTCAGCTGAAGGCATTGCCAGCAAAACAACATAGGGTTCAACTGCATTTAGAAAAAAATTGCAAACCTTTCCTCTTAAAAACCAGCCAACCGACCAACTCACCCACCGCACCATGGTAAGAGTGACATTCAGAAAACTGACGTCTTTCACTCAGTTAAACCTCATGGAAGTAATAAAACCTTAACCAGAAGCTCTTAAATTTTGCCTCAAGCAGGATGCTTGAAAAAGCAGAAAGCCAAAGATCCCATGATATCCACAGTAGACTTGATTACAGTCAGTGATGTTATGCAGCAGGCGCTCAAACACTGCAGTAACGTGTGGAAGCATTCACGCGCAGGATGTTTGAAACAGTGAGAAACAGAGTCCTAGACATGTCACCTTATGCAGCAGAACATCCGGTTGTTTTGCTTTGCCTTGAGGTGGTCGCTACAAGCAAGAGAAGTGTGTGTGTGTGTCTATTTGTGTGTCCTTGCACACATATACATAAGAGTGATCTGAAACATCTGCTGTAAATTAGGTAGTTGGTGTCACCCAATGAAAGCACAGAACTGTTGGCATTATCTAAGACAGTGAGGCACTCATAAGAGTATAATAGACACAGGATGCCAAGGGAACAGGATAAGCAAAGGCTTAACCTCAGGAGACTGAATCTTTCTCCAAGATGTTCAGGAAACGTGGAAAAATCCTACTCACCTCAGTGTCAATCCTCCTGATTAATAGTTTGCCAAAAGTTTGCCATAGTTCTGATTAGGAACTTCTCAGAGTCTGAATCATATTTCACAATTGTTTCTGCAGTAAAACAGCACGTGCAGACAGAAGCAAGGATCTCGCTGCCTGTGCCATCTCTGAATAGTGTCACAACACTGCACATTCTCAGTACTATCACTGTTTCATTTCATTTTATGGACCTTGCTTCTTAAATCCTTTCCATACACCATTTCCTTTTTTTAGCTCCCCCTATTAATTTATACAGGAACCAAACTGAAGCTCTATTTGCAACTGTGTAAGTTATTCTACATCAATTCTTCTGAACTTGCTTTGCTCACCTATCATCTTTCTTAGAGATTACTACAGCAGTGAAAGCCCTTGTGGAGTACAGACCAAATGCAAGACATACTCAGCTACAAAACCCCCTCTGCTTAGCATGACAGGAAGTTAGTTTTGCAGTTACAGATTACAAAAATTATCTGGTTCCAGTAGCTTGCCAAGCTTACGAACTACTTGCCTGTTTTTCGCTTGCAAACAGAAAATGCAGACTGGTGGAGGCTGTGTTCACTATGCCTGGTTTTAGAACTGCATAGAATTTACAGTCAAATTACAAGCCTCTAAAAATAGGAGGTGATAGCACTGACAATAGCAAAACCTGATCCGAGCAAGATGGACTGCTATGAATCAAACAAAAAAATTTTAAGTATGGCTGGAGCGTTCCCAAACAGACACAATCTCTCAGACCATATGGGCTATTAAAAGCCCTACAGTACACCGGTGTTTGCACCCAAAGTTTGTTTCTTTTACTTTTGGGCTATTGCCAAGCTGTGACTTACCTTTGCTCTCCAGTTGCATGTGTTACTCCTGGTTGGTCTGCCATCTCTCTCTGGCAAGGTAGCAGTTTGGTCTGGTTATTTACTCCTCAATCCTCTGCTCAAGGAGAGACTTGTGTCTTCCTGCCTGATGAATAGCGCTAATCTTTTTTTCCTTGTTTCAGCAGTTCCATGGGAACCATCATCACCATCTCTGGGCTGCTGTTCTCCCTCCACAGTCTCAGTTTTCTGGCAAAGGCTTACAGTGCTCTTTATCCCCCTTAAACATTAAGGTACTTGCCCTCTGTCTCATCCCCAAGGGGCTCAGCCAAGGCAGAACGAAAAAATGCCCTTTTCCCACTCCTTCAAGTAACTCTCATCTCACTACAACAATTTTTCATGTTGCTGCTAGCTACCCTCTACACTAATTGCAACCTTACGGTCCTTCCTAGCACCTTTCCTACCAAGAAATAATAGAGAAATCTTAAAGAAGCGGGGACAAGAAATTACAGGGAGGGGAGGAAGGAGCACTACTACTGGAAAGGGACAAAATGAAATGGCCACGGGGCAGAAGCACACAAAGAACTATAAAAATCAGGGGTGCTTTTCCGGGGACCAAAGGTCACAAATCTGGCAGAGAGCTGAGAGATCACAAAGATGGGCAAGCCAACTCTGTGCCAGAGAAGCTGGAGAGGGAAACACAAAGGTCATTTCCACAATTGCAGGATCACAATTCCAGCGAGCAGAAACTGAAAATTAAGCAGGACAAGAGGCTTGGGGGTGGGTGGAATGATTACACTTAACACGGAAAGAATATGAAGCTCATTTAGAGATGACAGTGTAAAAGAGCTGAACTGTAGGGGTTAACTTCTAAATGTGACTTGCAAAATGTAGCTGTTTCACTTCAGCAGTGATGTCATTAATAGGCTAACTTGCAGTTTTGAAGATTTTCATGTTGTTAATCCCACTTTTCCATTGCATGGCTCTTGGCTGGTATTTCTTTGCCTGGTTTGTTACACTGATTTTTTGGCCAAGAACTGTTGTAGTTGACTCACAAGTCATTGAGGTTTAAAATAAACAGGAAAAAAAAAATGGAGAAGAAGGGATACGTACCATCACTGGTGATTAAAAGGTTCTTGGTTGTTCTGAGAAAACATCCAGGTCAGAATAAACTGGAAACAGAAAAATGGACTTTCATACTTAGGTCAACTTGGAAAACAGTTCTATACAGAAAGCAGAGTTAATTATCACAGATTTTTTGATCTCAAACCACCCTGTACTTGCAGAGACCAATTTAACTTTAGATCCGTTATTAACGGACTAAATATGTAATAAGTCTTTTATCTACCCCAGTACAGAAGGGCAGTGACTCACTTACTTGTCTTGTCCCTACCCAGCATCCTTGCCTTGCTCAGTGAAGTCAGCCTGAACCCAAACTTACTTTTCTTGCTTTAACAATGAAATCAAAAGTGTGAAAGAAACAAATGAAAGGCAAATGCTATAAAATAGTAAAAAACAAAAAAGCCCAACAAGACTGCTTTTATTCTTTGGGGGTTTTGTTCGTTTAAAGAGCAGAAACAAATCTACTTAAGATACAATATATATTATAAGCTGCTCCTAAGAGTAAGGGTGTCTCCATTTTCAGTAAGGAATTCTAACTTAACATGCTGCCAAGGGTTATCAATTTTCAACTCATTTCTGAAAACCAAATACAGTCACTAATAATCATTAGATCTCGGTCTTTGAAGGATGTTAATAGTTAAAAAAAGAACCCTCTGCTACTACATTCAGCCTATAAAGGATTACTCTTTTATTAGTGTAGCTGAGAGATTAGTAGAAATGTTTGTCTAATGAATGCACCTACTATATTTGAGCACATGCCTGAATAAGCTACTTGTCGATTGAAACCTATCTAAGTGCTTCTGAATGGTGCAAAAACTATCTGTATTGCAGTGGCTTTTGCATAACAGTAAATATTTTATTGCCATTCACATTGTGAAATTCACCTCATTTGCCAGTTTTATTTCTGAAACCTATCACGTAAAATGTACAGGATGGACTTTCCTACATCTGGCCCAATTTGCTTACGACTTTTTAGCACAAAAAAAAAAAAAAAAAAAAAAAAAGGAAGTGTTACTGGTTTGGCAGTTCTCAACAGGGGATAGGCACATCTTTTATATGCACTTGTGTACATAAAACGTCTTCAGAAATGCTAATTAAAGCACTTCTTAAAGTAAGTGCTATCCATGTCTGTCTCAATTCAAGGTAACCATAAAAATTTTGTGATAAAATAATTTCTAAAATTCCACTCTGTTCATTCTTCAGCCCTAATACAAAATCAATTCTAGTACTATTTGCATTAAAAATGCTTCATAAATGGATGAAACCACAGTCTTGTAATGGCAGACATCAGTGGAAATCTCTCATGTGAGTAAAAAAAATGAAAACAACATATGTTAAAATATATCTGTTTGCATATTTTAAACCTAACCAGTAGACCACCAATAAAAAGCTCTCTGGAAAATGGATTTGAAACAAAGAGGGCAGGTTAAGGCAGACAGTGTTTAAAGATATTTAATTATGAAAGCAAAACTTTTTTCCCCTGAATTACAGTGAACATTCACAAAGCCTCTAGTTATTGCCTGTTAATAACAAATCTAGATGATCCATGTTCAGGCTGATATTTAGGCCTGCCAAATCTGAATAGGATTTTGAAAAGAGAGACTTTGAATGAGTAATGTAGGAGAGATGGAAAGGCTCTGTCTGGTTTTCTGAGAGTGCTTAGCACATTCACTTCTAAAGTCAGGCGCCTTTAAAGGTTTCTTCAACAGTACCCCCAAAATAGCTAGTCATTGTTGAAAAGGAAGACTATCAATCCTGTAGCCAGCACTTAGATTTGTGGCAAACATGCTAGAAATGCACAGACAGGAGGCTGACATATGTTCCAGTCTCTGTAATGCATACTGCTATCATGAGATGTACCTTCCTGTAAATGTACCTCTTACACTTCAGAATAAACAATTCTTCCTATGACACACACATGATTATACATGTGTATATATGTGCATGTTTATACATGTATACATATATGTATACGTATGTGCTTACATATATATACACACAATATAAACAAAAATAATCAAATTAATTTCTTGAAATAATTTTTGAATCACAAAGTACTTAGTTTGAGTAATCACACTGAAAACAACTCCATACAGTTGATGGTAATTTTTTCCTCTTTAGAATAAGATTTTCCTATCAAATTCCAGTTTATTTTTAAGTTCAGAGAATGCAAGTTGTACACTACCAGCTGTTACCTTTTCCCTATTTCATACGCACTTCTGGTACAGAGCTCTGCATGAATGCAGATGAAGAAAAGTTAAATACTTGTATATTATTTTAATTTATATTACTCTGGAAATAGCATGAGTTTTTTTAGCTTCCTTTTATCCCCTGAAATACGTTATGTCCATCTGTACTGTCATTCATATAGTCACTGATACTGAGACAGAAATACTGAACAGAAGAGCTAAGTCAAAATAATTTCAAAGTGACAATATACCTTCCTGGGCAGTACTGCTCCAAAGCAGGATAAAATTAATACCTGTTTTTTTCTGCCTTATTTATTTTGAAAATGATTAAAGGTGTAGTTTTAACCAAGGTACATACATATCCGAAAGCTAAACTTGTAAATGTAGCCTCTGTATTTGCATATAAGCCACAGACCATTTTTAGATCTGAAAAATTATTCCAAGCTTTCTTTCTTTCCAAGGCACTTTTGGTACAGAGTTTTGCATGCATGATGGGATGAGAGCTGCCTGCCTTTCTGAATGTACCAGTCAGTGTGGTGGAAGGAACATCAAGGGCAACGTGGCATGGAATACATTTACTGGCATTTATTTGGGATGACCTGCCTGAGTAAGTGTGGTCTCATCAGCCCCAAGAACATTCACTTCTGCTCATGAGTAATGTCCCAATTCAAGAAAACCTTTTAGCACCACACCCGGCTGTGTACGCTTCCCCTGTGTTGACACAGCCTTCTGGGTGAATCAGGCGATCTTCCCTGACTTCTAACCACCAGTGGCTGAAAATACATCATAGGTCGAACCATATTAGGTCAAAGACATATAAACAAACCCTCTTAGGCCATGGAAATAAATTCTTTTTCATACATCATACTTCCTTTAAGCTTTACTGGCTTTATACTCATCTTCAAAACTCTGAGAAAGCTGCTTTCCCTGTCTGGGTAGGTAGATGTTGTAAAACACGAGACTCATCCATTTTACTTCTATTTCACACCAAATAAGCTCTAATAGCAGATAGATGACAAAACTGGTAATCCCTAATACTTCTAAGGTCAAAAAGAAAAAAAGATCTTAAGTTCCACTGTCAACTGTAAGCCATTCCTGTGAAATACTGCTTAATTGAGTCCATGTTACACTAATTGTTATCACATAGCTGTATATAGAGCACTTGAAAACAACAGATGTTGGAGATATTTGTAGGTGTGACAACTACATCAGGAAAGGACTGTCCAGTTTTGCTAAACCCTCGAGGATTCTGCAGTTGTCACAAGAGTGATCTGAGCGAAAAACATTCCCATGTCTTATTCCCCGTAACATGGAAAGCTGGAAAGTCTGCAGTTTAGGAAATGTTCCTTCCTCTTTCCATACCAGCAAGTTTTTTTGATAGCCAGAGCTTTTATAGTAACATTGTCTTCATGACAATGGTCTCCTAGAGCTATTCTGAACGAAATGCTGCTTGCATGAGTCCAGAAAATGAGTACCATACAAAACTGAGGTGGCTTTGGTGTCTGTAAAGTTTTAAAAGGCCCCTGTGATGAACTCCAAAGAAGCAGTATAGGCTCACCTTGTATCTGAGGAAGATGAAAATGCCACTAATACAAAGAAAGAGGTAGCAAGAACATACCTGGTAAGAGATTTACATCAGGCGTTCAGTCTCATGGATGAAGTAGCCGAGATCTTCTGGGATGGTTATCTGTTCTGAAAAGCCAGTGTCTCCTGAGCAGTGAGCCAGCTCCTGCCTCTTCATCTTCCACACCATGTATACTGTTTGTACATATTTAAATTGTGTACTTTTAAGTCTCTGCAGAGATCTCCCCTCTATTACATTATGACAGCAAAATTTGTGTGCTGTCCTAACACTAGTCATCCCACTCTTCAGAAACACGCTGTCTCTAGATAGTAGGCTTTCCCTGTATTAGGTGAAAGACAAAGTTGTTTATATTCCACACATCGGCTAAGAGAGGGAGGCTCAAACGAGGAAAAAATCTGTGCTGAGAAAACATGTGAAGTACTGCAGAGGGGAGACGTTGGAAGAGCAGAATAACTTTTACATTTGACCACTTTAGGCAAAGAAAGAAAAACAATGTTCAAAAGAAAAGAAAATAAAAGGGAAGGGAAATAAAGGCCTTCTCACAGACCTCTCTAATATTCTGTATTAAATGTTAACTCCCCATCTATCATTATTAAATGCTAGGCAGAAGCCATTACACAAAAATGAATGCAGCTTCATGTTCTGTACCTCCAAACTTCAATTATAAAAGTGTCTCAGGTAGACTCAATGGAAATTATTTTCTTTTTAATCAAGACAACTGCATTCAAGTCTCATGTTTTCAAGCTGATAGTGGGATATAATTCTGGTTTAAAATTTGCCATAAGATCACAAGAAAAATGGGAGATTTTTCTGCCACTGAGCGATTCCACACCTAAACCCTTTCTTCCGAATAAAATTTAGTGCTGGGAACAAAATAATAGTTTGAAAGATTTTTTTTCTTTTCCTTTGTGAATAAGGTAAATCATATCAAAATATAAGTATAAAAAGATAGTAGTGGTGGGAGTATGTCACAAAACTCGCAGCCTGTTTATTTCAGTGAGGTGGGCCCCTTACTATACATATGAGCAAAATGGGAGCATCGCCAGCAAATTCACTCTGCACAAACTTTAATGCCTCCTCCCTTTCTAGGTCATTTCAATGAAGAAGTGTTCTGGAGCCAGCTCTCCTTCACCAGCAGGTAAACCTGTTGCTGAGATAATTTTTGTGGGAGCCTCATGTTAAAATACTGGCAGCAAATAATTTATTCTCCATTCTAAGAAGCTTTACAAGGACACAATGCTTTACAAAGGCATCAAGATGTTTTCCCCCTTCACACATCAAAATAACATGCTTTTACTGCTACTTCAAATTCAATTGTTTGGTTTCCTTTACCCTCCAACTTTCTCTTCAGGAACAGTGTTCTTGCCATTTAGTAATGATACGTTTTAATGACCGTACGACAGATGGTACATACCCAGAATATAGATAACCACATTTTTGGAGACTGCATCATTCTCATACAAAAGAAAGCCAAAATCATAATGAGTGAAGAAACTATTTTGCATACGTTCTGGAAAATGTTGAAAAAAATCCTATTTTAAGAAGAGCTGTAGGAAAGATGCTTAAAAATGTAACAATGCAAAATAGTCTAGGTGAAAATAACTTATTCAGGTTTAGTCAGATGTAAGTATTTTAGATTAGAAGACAGTTTTATTGCTGCCTCAGTGGGAAGAAATCCCCATGCCTGTAAAAGGCCCAAATGAAGTGCTAGTCTATTGCCCATGGGACACAAGTTATGTATTTTTGAATATAATAATGCTTTAAGTAATAACTGTTTGTAAATCCTAATGCAGCAAACATCCTGCTACTTTGATTGTATTACAAGAATAAAGACTAAATTCTTACTCTCGGGACCCCACTCCTCCTCCCCTGCAAGCAATGAAGACGGACTTAAAATCAGAAAGTGCCTGACGGCCTAGCGAGCCACCTCAGACCCTGGCCTTGCTGGCAACGGCCCCTTCCCGCCCGGCCCGCACCGCCCCGCCCCGTTCCCATGGCGCTCCCCGCCATGACAGCCTGCCCTCACCTAAGCATCCCAGCACCGATGGGCCAGCCTTACAGCTCCTCTGATTGGCCAGTGGCGGACAGACGCACCCTCCGATTGGCTGTGCGCCTCGCTGGTGAGGGCGAGAGGCTGGGCCCAGCTCCCGCCTCGGCTGCGCGCTTGTCCATCTCCTCCCGCCCTGGTGCCTGTCTCGCCCCGCAGCATAGGCGGGGTGTCCCGCGGAGGCCTGGCACCTGGGTTTGATGCAGTCGGGCAGAACTAATCCTCAATAATCGCCTTATAAATACAAGTACCTCTGTTCCATAAAATCTGAGCCTGAGGAACCAAAACACAGAACTTTGTAAGACAGTGAGAGTAAATAAGAATCTTAAAAAGCAGCCTGAACTCTGAAGAAAGCTGACCACAAGAACAGCACTGTACAGAAAAGTATTTATTGAAAGTGTTGTTGCATTAGAATTGTTACCATTTCATCAGCAAAAGCTGTGGCAAAAGAAAAATGTCATGATTGTCTTCCTATCACGAAATCTGGCCCATATGTCAGCACTGGTCTCTCAGCTGGTTGCTCAGTTCCTGAAGTTCAGCGATCATGTTGTCCATAGTTGTCACCTCATCAGCTATCTCACTGTGAACCTCATTCCTTGTCACATCTACAAAAAGTTGCTGCATGACAAAAAGAAACACATTGTTTAAAAAAAAAAAAACAAACTACATATATACACACACACAGTTTCTCTGTTTCCACCTAGAGACAGAATACAGGAAGTTCATCACCACTACCCTGCCTTTTGTATTTTTGGTACCTATGATGGTATCTCTCTAGTTAAAAAGGTCATTTTGTGGCATAAACAGAAGGTGCATATATATATACACACAGACACATACATATATATGTATACACACACATATATATGTATGTATGTATACACACATATATAGACTTGAGGTCTGTGCCACACACCTGATATTTTGCCAAAGGGGCCGAATCCTCCTGTGGACACTGGGTTTCTGCTCTGACCTGGCTGCCTATGCTGACTCCTGATACCATCAAAAGTAAAGGACTTTACCATAGAACTCAAATTAGAAGAGCATCTCGCATACTGTCACTGCAGTTTACAAACTTTAATGGACATTTCTCCCAGTATCATATTCTGTTGCATCATTTTCTCCAAAACCTCAAATAAACATGTTTTAACACTTGATGTCAAGACGTGGGGGGGGGAGACATTAATCTGTGGGTAATTAAGTTATACAAGGGAAAACAAAACACTATAGAGTAATAAAAATAGTTTGTTCTTAAAGACCTTAAGACATTAACAGAAACACAAAGCAGCTAACTCATGAGCAATCATAAACTTCATGTATTTACAGGGAAACCAAGGGAGAGGGAATGCTAAATGACTTGTCTAAAGCCTTGAGATATGCAAGCTCTGACTGGAGCTTTGTGCATGCTGCACCCATGTTGCTATTTTAAGGCCAGGACCTGTCATTTGACTCAAGTAATATGGAGGCTGTGTGAGGTACCACTCCAGAGAAAGATGGGGGGCGGGACCCCCAAACATATGTTTCCCCTTTATTATGTAAAGGGAGAGTGATTCGCACTTCATTTGACACAAATGAAAGGCCTACATTCAGAGACAAAAACAAACCCAGAAAACAAAAGTTGCTCTGGAGTACATCTGTACATCATTATATCATCAAAACATAATGGGACAATACAGATACGTATATAAGCAAAAATGTACTTAAAAAGCCTGAACCAAGGTCTTCAGTGTGCTTCAGAACAGTGTTGTCACCAAACAAAGGAACATCTTACACAAAAATAGGAACATGTTCCTGCTACAAATACAGAAACTTTTCTGACTTTCAGCCCAAAAGCCTCACACTTGATAATGTGACAAAAAAGTTTGGTTCTTTCTGACTAAGACAGCTAAATAAATCAGGATGATACAATTATTTTTTCTTTTTTTTTTTTCCACATAGTTAAAGAGATCTATTCAACTAGATGCAGCCTGGGGAAATTTCACACACCATCATTCTTTGGGCTTTGCGTCCCATGTTTCCCCACAACAATACCCACATCTCATGCATTTACGATACAGCTCCATGACCTTTCTCCTTTTTGGAGACCCCACCTGTCAGATCCAAATGATACATGGGGGCAAGGAGCAGAAGAGAGCCCACTACGCTATTTGCCAGAGCATGTAACTGCCTAGAAGGCTGTGTACAGAAAGGAGCCCGTTAACAACACTTTTTCGAGTTGCAGCCTTCAGCAGACTGTGGGTGCATCATGAGGTCGGCATAACACAGGAGCTGGAATGTCAGAGATGGAGATCTCAGGAAAGGCGAGAAGTCTGAGAAGTGACATTTTCACCTATACAAAAACTACTGATTTGTTCCAATTGCATGTCCTGACTACAAAATTTTGGAATTTTATCTCTTAAAACTTACTTTCACTGTTCCTTTATTCCTTCTGAAATCTTAACTACTGAGTTTGCTCTTAGCGCATTTTTTTAAGTGCTTTTCTCTGTCAAAAGAAAAAGGAACACCCCCCTCCCCCCCCCCCAATATTGACTCACAAGGCAGCAAAAGGAGATGCTGCAGTCAAGTTCGGACAGTCATAAACAGTGCTAAACTGCTTGTGCATAGGATCTTGCAGAAGATGACCCAGTTTTCAAACCACAACACACTCTGGAAATTCAATATGACTTCAAATTAAAAATAAGATGGCATTTGGGAAAGTATGCAAAAACAGTGAGGTCACACCACTAGCTTTATCTCTAACATGGCAGTTTTCTCAGAAGTGCCATAAAGAGGCACCATTATCTGCCAATAATATAGATGTTTATTTAATTAGTGCCTTCAGGAATTAAGAATTCAATTTACCAGACTCACCTACTCTTAATCTTTCAGATACTGCATGATCTTGCATAATATAAACCACCTGTACTTTTATTATATCATTTATGTCAAGTAGTCTTGCTTTCTCTACAGTTATACTCAGCCTACATACTTTTTTTTTTTTTTTTAATCATTTTGTGAATCACAACAAAACATACATGTTGTGGCTATTTTCACCACATTCTGAAGACTTACATATGCCAGTATCTAAAAGCACAGTTATGGAGCCAGCTTGTGTCTGGTGACAGAACTTTCCTAGGCTTTTATCCTTAAAATTATAGGACTTAAAAGAGAGTGAGCCAAGTTTAGCACACTGATGATGGATCAACACTTGGTAACACAAGCACATGTTATAAAACTTACGCTCTGTAATTCACATTTACTAAACCCCACACACAGCCAGGAAGAATACTTCTTTAAGAAATTAAGTGTATTTTGAACGAAAACCTATTCCAGATCAGCCCTCAGTTAAACAATGGTTGTATCTCATGTTGTAAAATGAAGGGTAAAATTAGGATAATAATGATGCAGAAACAGACATGGCTCTTTGGGTGCCTGGCAATGGAGGCACAACTCCAAAACCCAAACATATGATTCAAACATGATGACATTTTCCAAAGAATTAATATCTGAATTGGTAGGGTATCCATGAAGACTTTATTAAAAATTAGTTCTCTCTTTTAATAAATAACTCTGTTTTTAAAACACTTAAAGTGATGCAAAGTAGTCCTGACACATTTTGGTCCTTTCTGCAGGTTTACATCTATTCTTTCTGAGACTGCCCTGCTTCCCCATGACTACCTATGTAAGTAACAGGTCTTTGAAATGACTGATGTTTTCCAAACATTCGAGTGTTTGCCCAACATTTTAAGTAAAATTCTAACTTACTCTTAAAATGTCAATGCTATCTCTTAGACTAGTAGGTTTATTTCAGTCAAAGCCTAGCAGGAAGAAGGGAAATAAAAGTCTACTTAAAAACGGAATCCTTCATAGTGTAGAGGTGAATATCCATCTGATGATGCACTGGGGCAAGCAGGTATTATTTGTCTATAATTGACTCAAAACAGAGAAATGGTTTCTGGCAACAGAACAAAGATTCCTAGCTTTCAAACATTCCTACCTTTGCTTTGGATGACAAGCCACGTAAGTTGAGCCGAGCTGAAGAAAGTATCTGCAAAGCTTCCTGATGATTAGATTTGTTCTTACTGCATTTTATAGCCACTAGAATCCACACACAGAAGGAAAGGACCACAAAACAAAAAAGCTTTACCTTTACAGCAATAATCTTTAAACAACATTTAATTAAAAATCTTGATACCTTCCATAAACAACTTTTTAATGTAGTATCACCCAAAAGAAACACAAAGAAAAAGAATGCCAAGTCATTTTGAGAAGATAACTCTAAACCCAACAGGTATATGTATCCTTCTTAAACATAAATATCACAGCGCAGTGAATAGTCTTACCGAGTCCAAGTTTTGTCCATCTCCTGACTGGCACAGTCAATCAAACTTACATGATGATTTGAAGACTGACATGAACTATAGATGCATTTTCACTTGCATTATGAAATTGCTAGACCATGAAATTAATTGATTCCATGTTTACCAGTCATATGTTTACTGACTCACCCAACACGATTTCTGCCTTATTCCGAGTATATTTTTGTATGCGCTATCAGGATGATGCTTTCTGTTAGAGGACTGCCAGTAGTAGGAATAAATATAACGAGTAAAGTATAATATTATTTTGTTACTAAGCTTAATAAATATTTGCTATACTCTCAAGAATAATAAAAGTTCTTTTCAGGTAGAACATACCTTGTGCAATCTCTATGGCCCCTTTCACCACTTCCTTAAAAGAAGAAACATCTTTCTCCCAATCACTTGATTGAATTTCACATTTATATGCCTTAGTGAGACACTGCAGTGACTGCAAGGAGGAAAAAAAAAAAATCAGTATGTGAGAAAATAAACTAGGAGACTACTTTAGTTTTAAGTATCTATGAAATTAGTGCTCAATCCAGAAAATGAATGTATCTTTACTATGCTTGATTTCCTGTGAGTTGTAGTGTCCTTCTCTGCAATGGTAAGCACCAGCTGTAACACAGATGTTCTTCACCAAGATTGCATCTCAAGTATGAGAGGCATATAAAGTAACATGTGTCCAATTTTTATCTTTTAAAAATCTGTCTAGACTGATGGACGTGACCCATGTTTGCCAAGTCATCATAACTAAATGCACATGAAAACCGGAAAAA
Organism: Sagittarius serpentarius; assembly: GCA_034782735.1. Taxonomy (NCBI): domain Eukaryota; kingdom Metazoa; phylum Chordata; class Aves; order Accipitriformes; family Sagittariidae; genus Sagittarius; species Sagittarius serpentarius. The sequence goes on from JAVKLA010000049.1 coordinate 1,465,992, forward strand.
TACTTGTACTCACGCTTTGAACAGCAATCTTGTACCTAAAAAAATTATAATTAAATACATCAAAGCTTTCTTTCTGTATATGTATTCTTGGCGAATAATGTATTTTACAGGTACAGCTATTAGCTGCCATACTGCTCTGGTTCTCAGTGAGAACAGGAAAAATAAATGTAAACAATGTGGAAAGAGGGTCACATTAGGAAAAAAAAAAACCATGAAAAATTTAAGCAGAAGAAATTGATTTTTGCTTTTGAGTTTTGTTTTTTTCTACAGCATCAGAAATACAAAACAAATACATGCCAGAAGTTACATGGCTCGGTTCAATGACAACTCTTCAATTATCTTTTTAAAGAGATTAAGTATCGCATAAAGGACTAAAAGAACTTTCAGTGCAGTACATGTACATGAGTGCAATAAAGGCTTCTGATTGCTGAACAAAGACAGATTAAATTTGAGGGTCATCACCCCAGAAGCTTCTACCTTCTCTCTCCCACCAGAGTTCCAATCACTATGGCACACACAACTGAACTGTTCATGCTGCTGTAAATTGCAGTAAAGGTGTATGAAGTCAAACCAGAGCAAATTAATTTTTTTCATAATAGCCTAGGTTATAACTGGTAGTAGAGGCAAGAACTTCCAAGAGAAGGAACAACAGTTTTTACAGCGATTTCAGTCGGCACGTGTCTGAGTCAGAGCAGCAAATTAGAGGGCTTTTGCTGACAGATGTCAGGGAGGGGAAAGAATTCAAAGTCTTGTGGGCTGTTTATTTGTACTTCTGGAACCTGGATTTATCCTGGAAGGAAACAGTTATGAGCTGGGGAAAGTTCAAGGAACAGAAGGGTTTCATAGCCTGGGTATGGATCAGCAGGAAACTTGAAGGTTGGAAAGATTCCTTGGTGGGAAAGGGGTGGAATGGACTGCATTCAGCATAGGAAAGAATGAAGTACTGAATGAGGTGGCAAGTCTGATACATAAAAGTGTAAGAGTAAATATACGCTAAGCTAAAGGAAAAAAACACAAACCCAACACTTCAATAGTTTTACAATCCTTACTTGTAAATCCTGTCTGACTTTGATTCAATTTACAAAGCACTGTTGTGAACTGTAACTGTAGACTCTACGGATTCATGGCATCAGATATAGCAGCACAGCAGAAAGGTAAAAAAACTCAACAACCAACCCACCCTTTACAATAGCCAGACATACAAGGTTGTTCTTTCACCTGCCATGTTAGGAACAAAATTGGTTAAATATAATTAAATCTGCACTAAATAAGGTATTACATTATGGAATAAAGGTCAAACCCTACATTTCTAGGGAGGTACATGACACTATTGTAGATCTGTTCCCATCTCTCTGTCCTATGATGCCACATATAGTAAATAATGCCCTGTCAGAATTCATTGACCTTTGCATAATAAATGTGGGTGGAAAACTGCAACGATACATCTGGAATTTTTTTACAGATATATTCACTTAATAGCTGACTGACACATGATGGTGTTTCTGGCAGTTAAGCCAGTCAATACTATTTTTAACATTTTTACTTTATCATTTGGTATCAGAAAAGCTCCCAGTGATTATCTAGTGTAATGTAAATTAATTTTTACACTGTAAATTAATATATGCTGTGGCTCTAGGCAGGTTTGCTCTTTCATGATCTGTATCTATGGTACTGTCATACCAGGATACTTGGATACACATGTAAGCATACCTTAAGTATCTATAAACATAATTCCATTTTTCAGGGCAAGCTAGACCGTAAGCATGTTCCATAACCAGTCTGATTAGGAAACACAGTTAAAGTCCTGTCTACTCTAGAAATTGAAACCATGTTTTTAACTGGATTAGTGAAAAATACTGTGATGTAACCAGATTCTGAAGTGATTACAGTTATAGTATAGACAAGGCCTCTGCTACTTTGCATGTCGGAGTAAGAATTTGAAGATATGTTACAGGATATTGCAGTGTCTGTATTTCTGAATTCTGAATAGGCCAAATTCCTTTTATTGTTCAGCTGTAAAGAAAAATAGGGAAGGAAAAAAGGGAGGAACTAGAGGTATAATGGACACCAGCAGTGACTGAACAAGGCATTTCACCGGGCAGAGCATAAAGAGAAAGACAATGAGCAAGGCCCAAATAATAAGTTTAACCCCACAGGCATAAAAGTTGTAGGCCCAACCATCTGCCTAATATGCTTGACATCAAGTGACAAGCAATCCTGAAGACTTGACATTTTTGCCTAGGCCAAAGCATACCCCAATTAGGAAACACACTGAATGCTGACCTTGTGTATTTTCAGCTTCAGTGAAGATCTGATAACCCGTAAGTATTTTTGGAGTGTGCAAGGCTATCTGAGTTTTGGAAATTTAATACCAAATGCAAAGCATACTCCAGCATACAACAAAGTAAACACTTCTAGCAGGGCAGAGTGGTTATTTTGGAAATGCAATCAACTTGATTACCTGGGAAGCGACAGGAACAAGAGATGGAAGTTAACATAGCAAAACCAGAGATGGGTAAAGAGAAATGAATGGGTCAACAGATTAAGAATTAAGCAGCATCATTTAATTCCATTTTAAAATAAGTAACGACAAAGCACTTTTACTCTGGGAACTCTAACTGTGGTATAACTATCTTAAATGCATTTTTCCTTAGTGATTACAATGAATATAGATGGCTTACGATGCTACTGATCATGCCATTAAGATCCACTTTTTTCCAGAAGCTGCAGTATCTTGTCTTCAGAATCAAAGATTCCAATTTAAAAAAAACCTCACCACCATTAGATTATACACATTAGATTGCTGCCAAGAAACGTTTCAGAATACAAATCCAAGACAATGCACATATACTGTGACAGGATGTTTTAAAATGAAATACTGATAAAAGAGAAAGATTTTTTACAAATCCACAAAAACTGATGTAAAACATCTTGCTCCCATTCGATAATAAAAATGTGTGCTGTAGGAACATGAAAAGCAGAAAATAAGCTTATAGAAACACTAAAGCAAAACGGGTCTGGAACAGCAACATGTCTTACTATAGCACTATAGATTGTTAGAGAACAGAAGGTTTGTACCAGAAGTGTGTATCCATAAAAACATATACCTCACAACACATTTACCTTCTCAACATCTTCACCACTATCATTCTGTCCATTTCCATGAAGCTGGGCATAAAGTCTCCAAATCTCCCCATCATTTGTCACTCGTGAAGTCACTCTGCCCAAGAGCTCTCGCAATTTCCCCTTCAATCCACTTGCTACCTCTCCAGCGTGATCTGCCATACCATCCACTACTGCTCTGACCAGAATAGCCAGCACCTTAAAAGAGCAGCAGGTAGGAATATTTATTTCAATTCAAATCAACATCAGTATATAAAATGATATCTAATATTTGGTCTCTAGTAATGATTTGGTAAAATACAAATATAGTACCATATGACAAGTACAGAATTTACTAAGAAATGCATTATTAGGGGAGTAATTCAACTAATTTAAACCTCATCTGTAAGATTCTATGGTTGGTGAAGATAAAGAGACCAAAGACCTGAGACAGAAATCTGGGTTACCAGGTCAGGCTAGTGTGAAAAAGAATGGTATAGGACATTGTGGCAGTATTCTAAAGATATTTTCACCTTATAATATACGGTTATAAGAAGATCAGTAAACAGGCTGAACCAGATTAATTCTGGTAACAGAAAACACTGTTGTTTACAGGACCACTATTTAACTACCTGCAGAAACTGAAAGATGCATAGTGGATGAGATTGAAACTGGAAGGCAACTGAATACCACCTTGGGAAACTCTGTGTTTAATGCACTTCTGGTGAATTACTAGTCAAGTCAGTTCAATCAAACTTTTTACAAGTACTCATTTAACGGCTGTACTTTCTGAGTCCCTGGCTTGAGAATGTGGGATCTGACCTGCAGAAATGCTGAGCACGTGCAGCTGCTGGTAAACTCAGTGGGAGCTGGGGTTTGCATGTATGAAATGCTACATAATACCAACTGTCCTTGAAAAAAACATGGGTCTTCATGTCCCAGACTGGACACTGAAAATTAGAAAACAGTTTCGCTGTGCCTTAATTCCTTCTCAAAAAAAAAGAGAAGCAGCAAACGTAAATTAAGACATTGGATCAGATGGTGAATTAGAAGAAAATAAAACATAGAAAAACTGTGGCTTATTAAGTGAGAACTACCTGTTCTGTGTAATGCATGATACACAGAGAATGAGGAAGAAATAATGATAAAAACAAAATGGAATTCTCATAAGGCTTGCATTCAAGATAAGCCAGTATCTTTATGCTGGTATTTCCTAACTTGTGAGGCTGTAATTTGGCAACTTTAGTGCTTCAACACTTTTGTCCATGTGATATTAATACTTACAATGAAATCACATTAATAGCAATATTAATATCAAGACAGTAATAAAACCATTTCCAAAGATGATCTGTGAATGGCCCCAAACCACACAAATATACCACTACTCCAGTAAAAGTAGGAGAGGGGTGCATCCTCACAAACCAAGATGTAGTTCACTGGCAGAAAGTAATGCAAAAACTATGACAGTATCAAAGTATATTACACCTAAAATAAAATCATATGCAGTTTAGTATTTGTGATAAGTCATTTTTTGAAAACAACTTTTCTTCTATAGAATGACTCAACTGACATGCACCCCAAGAATTAATTACTGAGTTTTATCAGATACAGGAAATCTTTGGCAAAACAACCCTAATAAACCAAATGGCTGATGATGTTATGAAATAAATCTATGCAACAGAAAAAGTGAAAAAAAAAAATTATATCTCTCCCTGGTATGTTTTCAGAATCAATATGAAATCATAGTAGCATCTGAACATCAGCTAAACAGCTCCCTGCTTCTCCCTCCTGAACCATAACAGTATAGCCCTTATAAAATCATATGACAAACTGGCTGTTCTTTCTTTTCTTTTCTGTTAAAGAGCTCAGATTTTCACTTAAGATAATAGAGAATATGGTTAACTATTAATAATCCTAAAGTTCTGAAATTCATATTACATTCATGATTTGGAATCTAAGGGACCAAACCCCATCACTAAATGAATCAGGTCTTCTATAATGATCTGCTAGAAAAACACCAGCAAGTATTGATATTTCCATTTCTACAGCATTGTAATAAAAAACATAAAAGAGGTGTAAGAAGAAACATTAAACTGTATTATCTTTTAAAAAGGAACCAAAACTGGTCATGAGGATTCATACATACATGTATGACTTCTCAATCAATTTCTCAGTTTAACAAAATTGTTACTCTAAGTCCACAAAGTTAGTTCACATGAATATCATGTATAGTTATCAAGAGTTTTAAAGACAATAATATTTTGTTTGCACATGAAGAAAAGTTCCCTTAGTAGGCAGGATTTCACAACTGAAAAATTACCCATATTCCCATAGAGTTCAGGCTTTGCTTACACTTTCATCATAATCTATCTCTGTTTTTTGTAACTCATCATGTAAACTTTTGCACTACAGCAGTTAAAATAAAACTAGTGTGAAGGCCCGGGTTAAAGGGTTCATTAAACAGTAATGAATCATTAACACTACTTGGCTGTGCCTAGTTGTTATATAAAGCTATTTCAAATTGCAAGTGAATTGTGCTAATCATCAAAAACTATTAGCAGTGTAACAGAGCTTTCCATTTTAGACAGTTGTCTGAAGTGTTAAATTTTAATCTATATCTTTGAGAGATTTTAAACTGCCATACACACTAAACTACTAAAGCGATGCTCTGTTGCCCAGGATCCCACACAAGCAGTAGAGCTTTGGGGTTTTTTAATGCCTCTTTTAATGAACTGGGCTTCATATGATCACTGTGCATAGAGTTTGTTTAGTATGACATCACACCATCTGCCTTCCTCCTTCTCCTTTGCTTTTGTGAATAATGTGTGTTTACTAAAAAATGAACAAAACACACCATGGGACAAAACCTTAGAAACAAATCCAATCATTTATAAATGCTGTGATTGCTATCAGTTAATCTCTTTCCACAATTGTTCTCCAAACAGCTCCTTTCATATAAAAATTCACTTGGTCAAACCACTTTTAGAAGCTTCACTAATACTAATCAAACTTGACAGGGCTCAAGTAGGAAGAGAACCCTCAGATACCAGATCCAAAATGACAAATCTGCAGTCTATATTAAAGCTTTATTATAAAGACGACTGTCTTTAGTGAGCTACTTAAAAGAAACAGAGCTCCAGAAATTATTAATTCCTACCCTCACTCCTTAAAATCCCCTTGGAACATGCTCTTGCAGCCTTTTATTAGAAACAGTCTGGCAATATGAACTGCTGAAGTGAGGATGATATTTGATGGAAAGGGTAACAGAAAAACTTTGCTAGATTCTCAAGAACACAGAATTGCAGAGAGGAACCATTTGTCCATACTTCTGAATTCATATTCTTTGACAGCACAGGATGAAGATCTGGATTCTGAAAGCAACATAGCAAAACAGCTTTTCCACCCACAGAATAACTTCGTTATTCACAGAATTGCAACTTTCCAAATAAAAAAAGATTGCCTGCCTCCACAAGCATGCAGTGGTGCAAAGTAGTATGATTAGCGGTTGCAAAAATCTTTCAGGTATATTTACCACCTCAGACTAATAATTCAGAGGCTAAATTGATGATCACAATAGGTAAAGCTTTCTCTTCCGGTCCTTTTTAGTGACTGATCTACTAGCTGAAACTACAGATAATTCAGTGAGCCTTTATCTTTTATTATATAACATCTATCTTAAAGGTTTTAAAGGTATGTTTCTCACTAGGTTCACGAACATTAAAAGGAAGATGGAAATTTGAAGAATTTTAAGAACCATTAAGGAAGGAAGGTAAGAAAGCATGCTTATAACATTTAAGGGGAATGCTAGGAAACTGAGACTTTTGAAAGTATGTTTTTTGCTGTAATCTTTTATTGCATTGTTGCTCATTTATAAAGAGCCCTTCAGCTTTTCCTTATTCAATTCTGTCTGCTGAATCTGTACATACGTATCTTCAAGCCTCATGATATCCTGATCTCAGAACCTTTGCCACAAGGATGACATTGTTAAATAACTAGAATAGCTTAGATGCAGAATTCCCCAAAGCTGCATTCTGTACTCAGAAGTCTGGCACAAAAAGACAGCAATGGCCTAACAGAAATCACAGATGAAGATATGAATGCCTTACTGTTATTAGAAGAAATCAGTGATTTATGAATATGACTTCATACTATGCTGAAATAAATAAAAAATCCGAGGTAACTACACAAATGAAGGACACTTCAAATTATATATTCAATTGCACACTCTTAGTTGATGCATTCAGTCTCATGAGGGGTATTCTGCAACAATGAGTGATTGGCTTTCTGTTTTCACAAAGAACTGGAATCAATGACTCAACTTGTTTCTTCCAGTCCCGTGCATATTTATTTTTCTGGATTTTTAAATTCCTACCTGCTTTCTCACCACTATGTCATCTAGCTTAATAGTCTATCAATTAAAATCTACAATGACTACAAATACTAAATATAACCTGAGAGAAGATCATACTGTGTTGCATGGAAACAGAGGTGTATGCTTCCACTTACTCATGTTCCATGATTTTACTTTGTTAAAATACAATTGCAGAAGAGGATTATAGAGCATCTCTATTTAAAACAGGCCAGCTGGCAAATGGGAGAGGCTCAGAAATTAATGGTAAGCTTTGTAACCAATCTCAGCAGAAGCTGTTAGTTTTATGTGCTTTTTTTTTGTTTGTTTTGCTATGGGAATACTCTTCCTCGTAAGATTATTGATTAAAGCCTTTCTGAAACTCTTTAATCAGGCTCTAAGGTTTTTCTTGGCCAACTAGTAAAATCCTTCTAATTGAGGAAACCATATTAGAAGTTGTGATGAAACCCAAAAGCACTTTACATATCAGAAGCCAAAGTAAAAATTAGGAGGCAAAAAAAAAAATTTAGGATACATAGCATATATATACTTATGTAAAAATGATAAAAGTTGTATGAGAACAAGATGAAAAAAGAGTTATACAACAAAAATTGAAATTCAGTGCAGCAATATTGCCAAACATTTCAATAAAATATCCTAAGTAAAATTTGACAAAACACACTAATAGGTGTCTGTATCATCTCAAAATATCTAAAATGCACAAACGCATGTACGAAGTTCTACTTCTGGTCAGCTGTCAATCTGATTAAAATAATACAGTAGACCACCCCTAAAAACATTATTTAAATTAACAACTGAGAAAAAAAATTCATTTAAAAAAGCCAACGATCTACAAGATGTTAAATAGGTAAACACACAGGCCTCACTAGTACCACAATACTGTAGTTGCCAAACACACTAATCTTTACCATATATAATACTATTTTCCATAGACACTTTTTAGTGCAAAGGGAGTTTGAGACCTTTTAATGTTCAGCCATATCAAACCCAAAAGATTTTATTTGTACAGAATGTTATGCTGTGCATGGTTGGCTTTATAGTAGTATTGCACTCATATGCAATTCGTTATTAAAAAGCAATCTGAAAAAAGTTTTTAACATCCCTGCCCCCCATGAACAAATGAGATGCTTCCACAAGCATATTTAATTCTATTTGGTCTTTTTCTTTATCACTGGACTCAAACTCCCAAGATCCAGGAAAGCCACTTTTTAATAATTTTATAGGATAAGAAAAGAAACATACTCCAGGGATCAATGGCCAGCAGCAGCTGGGTCCTTTTACCCTGGTACTACACACTAACTCCTTAAGAACTCATAAGCTCTTCAACCAGATCCATTAATTTTGCAAAGGCTTTTGGAGGGTGTTTCACTACTCTGCTTAAGGGATTCTTTGGCTTGACTGTCAGATTCACCTTGCTATTTTCACTGAGTGTACAGAACCCTGCTTGGATCAGGACCTGGTTTTAGGCAAGGTAACATCTCAGCTGAAGCTGTTAAAGTAGCCTCTCTGGATTTTGTCCAGAGCGTATATTTACAAACACACAAGTTAACTGAACTACAGTGAAGGATGAGCAAAATATCTCCTTTGTTTTTCTTTGTTCTGATTATTCAGAATCAATGAGGACTAGATGACCTTTGATGGTCCCTTCCAACCCAATGTTCTGACTGTAATGCATTCAATCTATGAAACATAATTCACTTTCAAAGGCTCATTTGTGGAATTTTCAAACACATGGGAAAAGCTTACCTTTCTTTAAACTAAATAATTTATATTATTTCTGATACTAAGATATGCAGGAACAATATAGAAAGATGGAGTTATGCGTTGTGATTTATTTAAGAACAGATCTTAAAACTGCAAGGCTCATATTTGTCCTTCCACAAAGTCTGAGGCAATCTGGATGCAAAGGTTTTCCTTTTGATCCATTTTTATTTTAAATACTTAGTCTTACAGTCCAGATCTCAAAAAATTAAATGGCTTGCCTACGAACTTCACTGGTACGTGTACTGTCATTACTCATACCATTATCAGCAGAAATCTCTCTCTGTCTCAGAAGAAAAATTAATGAACATACAGGATGACTTAATGTGAAAACTTCCCCACCTGTGTATCCTTGTACTTTTCTCTTAAGTCCATGAGCCGGTGATAAGCTTTAATTGCTTCTGAAAACTCTCCAACATCTGTACTGGTGAGAAGATAGTTCTCCCATATTTGCCAGTGCTCATAGTTGCACTTGAGAGCTTCTTGAAGGGTTCGAAATGCTTTGATTCTAATCAATAATAAAAAAGAAGAATAGAAAAGAAGATTCTATATTAAAGATTTAATATAGAAGATTTCTATATTAAAATCAGTTGGCATTGTATCAACTAAAAAGCTGCTTATTTAAAAAATCAGGTTTAGAAAACAGTGCAATGTAAAAGTTACTGTTCATAATTTACAATACTGATAATTCCTTAATCTCTCTTGCCAATTACTTCCTATCTGTTCACTCCACAGTACACTCTGTAGAGTCTGAACTAGGTAATTTCTGTGTTAGCTCTCATAATTACATTTTGACAAAAATTCATTATAATTGTGCATCTATGTTAATATTTTCTTTTCTGAATTTTTAACAGGAACCATGAGAAAACAATCTTACTCATGCTGCAGTTGTAACGCCCATGAAAAAATTAAAAATCACTGAGTTCATGGCAGATGCAGAATCATATTGACACATTTTATCACACAAACGAAAGTTACTTAACAATAACAGCTTTTTGTGATTTATTTTAAACATTTGCACATGGTAGACACGCATACCCATTGCACAGAAGCCCAGCATTTTCAACCAGTTTTTTCTTATGTCAGCTGGAAGCTTTACCTACACTCCCTGTTCCCTGACGCTACACTGCTCAGTACAAATGTGTCAGAGTGGCCCGAAACACTATTAGCTTCCTTCACCAAAGGTGCTGCCCAGTGAACCATCTCATAGTGGCAGAAGAATGTTGTAGAATAAAGGCAGACAGAATAATTGCCATAAAGTCACTGTCAAGTCAGGAAGCATCTTTATTTGTTCAAATGGATCCACTGCAGGCAACTCTTCACCATTCCTTTACTCAAGGAGAGAAGTAATGGCATTCTCTGGTAAGGAACATAAAGACAGTTTGGCCAAATCAAGAATATGGGCTGAAAGCAGCTGACCTACAGTTTACAGAGGTATGACCTCCTGCACAACATGCAACCGATGCTGCCAGAGAGAAGGCAGAAGGAGTAAGAAGTCCTAATGTGATCTGAAGCATATGTTGGTAAAGTCTGGGTGTCTACTCTTTAAAGATTTAAACGTACTGCCAAAAGCTTCAATAAACTGGAAACTTTAAAAAAAGCTTTCCTCGAGAATCAGAATGATACGGTTCTTAGGAGTTTGAGATTTAAGCTTACACTCAGCTAGACAGTCATGATATGTAGGAAAACCACAGAAGAATACATTCCTTTAAATGAAAACTTGAAACAGTTTTCCCAGGCTAGTAAAAATCTTCTTTGAGAAGGTGTGACAATAAATCTCTTCTTAATAAAGATCATATTGTAATGGGTTTACATGGCAAGGTTTTGGTAGCGGGGGGGCCACAGGGGTGGCTTCTTTAAAAGTTGCTAGAAGCTT
>JAVKLA010000049.1:1477199-1515568 GCA_034782735.1 Sagittarius serpentarius
CAAATCGAGTCTGTTTTGCCTGTGACAGTAATTGGTTAAGTGATCTCTCCCTGTCCTTATCTCGACCCACAAGTCTTCCATTATATTCTCCCTCTCCTGTTCAATCAAGGAGGGGGAGTGAGAGAGCGGCTTTGGCGGGTACCTGGCATCCAGCCAGGGTCAACCCGTCACACATATAAAGATGGCTTGTTATCAAAATTTGCAGTTCACTTGCTCTGTTGCTTGAGTAAGTTGCTAAAAGTGCTGTCTCTAAAGAAAGACAGCTCAAAGAAATTGTTGGTTGAGTTTCAGAAAGAGGGTCCAGGAGAATGTAAATATCCTAGCCAGGAAAAGGGAATATCTAACTAGTGGATGAGGCCATTAAAAGTTTGGAATGGCTGGGTCAGGGAAAAATGTAAATAACTACTAATCTGAGCCCATAGTATTAAAAGACTTACCAAATACATGCAAAGAGAGCTCACTGATCGAGCAAAGTTACTGAAGGAAAACAGGTCATTTGACATAGCTATGGCAGAATAGTCCACAGGCAGGATCTTTCCATGTTCACTCCCCTTTTCTCTCTCTTCTGATATACATGACCCTGCCAAGTAAATGTACTAACAGTTGGGTCTCCTCCACTGTTAACAGTCTTAGAGATTTCCGACCCCAATTTTGATAATTATATTAGAAAAGAACAGTGACCTGCTCCTTCCTCTGTGGATTTTGCTACAATGGAAGCTGGGATCTGCCACAGCTCCCTGACAGGCTGGATGATGCTCTGGCTGACTGATGTACCCCAACCACCTTGAGAAACTGTTTCTGAAACTGCTCTTCAACATCTGCAGGATTAGCCTGTATAATCTTCCCCATCTTCTCAAAAATGTTAAGAAATTATCATGAGGGCAGATGCCAATCAGATGGAACTGTGAAATGTAGACAAGATACCAGACAGATGGGATGGAAATCATATTCCTCAAATCACCACTCTTGCTACACTACTAAAGTCCTCTAGGTTCTCAAAACAAATCCCGTATGTATTTAATAAATCATATAACGATGTATCCTTAACCAGGGCAACAGTTAAACCAATTCATATCCAAACAGGTAACAGTAGGCAGTACCAGTACGTCATCCTGTCCTGGAAACCAGGAATCTTTCACCCAAAGGACAGAGGGCCAGTCCCAGTTTGTTTTGAGAAATATGAGATCTAGATTTCAAAGGCTTCCTGGCACCCAGAGAAGTTTTTCTGGTAAACCAAAGAGTCTGTTTTCATCACAATTAATTTTTCTGGAGGAAATTCAGAATACACAAAACTTGTAGACTCTTAAAAAGCAAACAAACGCAAAAACCAACAAAACCCCTTTCATTTGGGTGTCAGCAAGTTGTTTGCATACACTTTTCAAAAAGACTTACACATTTTATATTTGTCTGTTGTATGAGACTCTGCTAAGCCTTACCCAAATGCACAATCCTTGAGTGGGACTGATTTAAGAGCCTGGTTGGAGTAAAGCTTGATTTTGATGAGGCAGCAAAAGAAAACAAGTAACTTAAGTATCTTATTTTTGTTTTCCTTTTTAAAATCCTCCTCTCACTTTTTTTTTTTTTTGTTTGTTTTTACTAGCAGGCTTGAAAAATAAGAATTTACGCTGTCACCACTGCTCGGCCCCACAAAAAAAATTGTACTGAAGTGCACTGCTACAGATATCCTCTGTTTTGAGAGTGGGTTAAAACTAACTCACACGCAGTCTTGATCTATAAATGACTACACAAATAATCAAAGAAGTTGCTATTCCACAGCAAATACAGGCCACACTCAGCTATCAGCAAGTAATACTGACTTAAGATTTCTTGTACACCTATTCCTCTCCTGTCTGATTCCTGTGGGAAAAAAGCTCAGAAACATACCCCCCTTTACTGCTTTTGATACAATATCACATAGGTCACAAGTTTTGTATGTATTTAGCATGTTAAATCACTAGAGTAGATTAACAATAATAATATTAAACCAATAAAGTGAAACTAATCACTCAGTAGTTTCTCAGCCTTGTAGTAGATGAACAGACAGAAAAATTATTTTGAGTGAAGACACTTTTATGAAACAAGCATAAGCCAGTACACTGAGCATCTGACATACCCTTTTGAACTTTATGCAAAAGAAGGAATAATAGCACATGCAGTCTAAGCCATTAAACTGGGCATTCTCAAGGCACTGCTGAAGATTAAAGGAACTACTGAAAAGTTAAAACAAGTGCTTGATTTCTATTACTTTTTAGTCTTGAGTAATTATTCTAACCTTAATTTTCTCCTCCCTCCTGCTCCCATTAGCATATCAAACCATCTCTTGAATTCATTTATATTACTTCCCACATTTCCTTGGTATGTTTATCAATTTACCCTTTTATGTAAATTTACTATTCTTTTCTCTTTTTTAGTTTGCCTCCTGACTGCATAATCGTATAAACTGATGTCAGATTTTGAGTAAGGTTTTTAAAAATTTGTCTTACTCTTTTGTTTCATTATTTGGGGACAAGTTATAATGTGAAAATTCTTCTTAAATATTAAGCTCTTTCAGGAATTCTGCATATACAAGTAACTTGTATTACATTGAGTTGAAATACAAAATAATAAGGGCAGTCCATGTAGGTCAAAACTTCTTGTATTAAATGTTAATTTGGAGGGAAAAGAACAAGTGAGCTAGTATGTGTGCAGATCTCCATCTGCTTTTGTAATACAAAAAATAAACTGCCTGTTTTTCCCTTAAATGTACTGAGATTAATGTATTATGAATTGACATAGGTCTGAATATATAGTTTGCTTGAAATGGACATATCTTTTTAACTTCACAGTCATATTAGTTTCCAACTTCAATATGAATGTTTTGCACTGGTTGTTCTTACTACATCATAAATACTTTTAACAAGAAAAAAAGTGTAGAGTGAGAAGTTGCTACTTTTATAAAGCTTATGAAACTCTGTTTCCTGTAAAATGAAATAAGTTATCAATGATCCAAACTGGGAGAGAGAACTGAAGGGATAAGAATTATAAAATATGAGGTAACCACATAATAAGAATAAAAAAGTCAATGTCAAAAAAAGAAAATCCCAATTATTTATTCTGGAAGCAGTATCTTCTAATCCTTTTGAAGTACTTACTTCTGTTTTAGTCTGATATAAGCAGTTGATAAATTGTTCCAGGCCTCAGCATTCTGAAATGATAAAAGGAGAAGTACCAAAAATATTATTCACTTATATTATGCTTACTTGATAATAATACGTAAATGAAACTACTGTGAAATATCGATTTTGCTAATCACACACTAACACATTTTCTGCAAGGCAGTCAAAATATTACATTGAAATAGAAAATATTCTATTAAAATAGAAATACATAAATAAATATTATTGACTAAAGCAACAATCAGGTATATAAATACCAATTAACTGCCTTCTGATTGGAACACACTAAGTCAGCTCTTGCCTTCAGTTTAAACTGCAAACAGGCATCCTCCTCTGGATCTCGCTGGGATGGCTGGAGAGGTCAGTGCTCCCAGCAGCTCATCACTTCTCACTAGCTGGAAGCTACTTACCTGCACAGCTCTGTTAGTGGAAAAAATTATCTGAATGTCCCCTAATGCATCCCGGCAAAACTAACATGGCTAGTTCCAACAGAGTTTATCAACTGTTTTAGCTGAAAAGGATTACAGAGTGCTCAGACAATCTTTCCTCTGGTAAAACCAGCAGAGCCATGTACAGAGATGATTCCTGCCCATCACCTTACACTGCTGTAAATCTGAAGCCACACCACTGAATTCAGCAAAGTGACAACCAGTGTAAATTTGAAGAACAGAACCTGGGTACTGCAATGAAATGTACTCTGGTACTAAGTACAGCTCCTCAGGCTTAAGGAGCATTTAAATCATGTTGGGAAACCTTTTTGAGGCTTAATTCATGAAAATGGTCATTACATTGTTGCAGATCAATGTATAAAGCTACGTTTTACCTCCATAACTAAGAGCCAGCCCAGCATCCTTTACTCACAAAAGAAATACCACTTAACCCACTGAGAAGTCAGTTGGCTTGTTCATATGAATACAATCAAGTACAGGCCCCAGAGAGATAAGTGAACACAATTTTAATATCTACTTGGAAGTAAATCTACTGTACTGAAACAAAAAAGTATCAATATATAAAGTAAAAATTCCAGTGAATTACAGGGTTGTCTGTATGTACATTTTCTTTCCAAGTAAGTTATTTCGTTTTATTAATAAAGAAAAAGAATACTCTGTCACCTTTCATTGCTCTCTCATTCTTTTCCCCAAGCGAAAAGAATGGATAATAGTTTCTATCAAGTAGGTACCATTAACTCTGAGTGAGCAACATGCTGGCAGTCAGGCCTTTTGACAAAGTATTGCCAGTGCATTCCCGAGAGGTAATCCAGCTGACACCTCTGCTATCTCAATGCACAGTCACACTCAAATGGCAATATTGTACACATGCTTGCCTCATGCGTCCTGAAAAACTGGCTAACAAGCTCCATTCTCCCTGTGTTCATGAACTGTAAAGTTACAAATCTTATCTGTCATTCAACCACTTCTTTGACTTTTTTTTCAGAAGAATTTGATTACTTGGAGGACTAAGTATTTTAATTTAATTTTTTTGTTTTATCTTTCTTTTTAGCACTCCTCACAGTCTACTTATTCCCTTTTTTCTGTCTTAGCAATGTATGCAAGCATAAAGGAATTTTTTGCTCAAATATACTTTAACATTCACACACACATACTTGGATGAAGTTAAGTATTGGCTAAGTATTTTTATGATGCCTCATGACAAAAATATATCCTTCATGCACAAGTTTAATTTATTCAAAGGGCTAAGGTTTAAACAAGTTTTTCATTATTCCTTTGTTTGTTTATAATGAAAACATCCTTGTTGCTTTTAGATAAGCTGTCTGAATCGCTTGTTGAAAAGTACGTACATCTGGTTCCAATGTCACACAGCGCTGAAATGCTTTGGCAGCACCTTCGTAGCCTTCTAAAGCAATGTATGCACAGCCCAAGGAAAACCATACACCTAGCTGGAAAGAAAAAACGGATGATTACATAAATACATACATATTTATGCACAAAATAAATAATTTTGCCTGGATGCTTGAACACGTACTACTCTTGTTGATTTTACCTGACTTTCAGCTATCTTAATAGTCTTCTATTGGAATAAATAGTATCCTGTATGCAGAATACAGGAAAACTTTAGGTTCAAATTTTTAATAAATATGGATAAACAAAGGTGTTGACTATATAAAGACCACTTAACTATATGTGAAGTGCTCTTTAACGGCACATCTTCATTTAGAGAAGAAAGTGATAGCTATTTAAAGGTTTGTGAATTTTATTTTAACTTGTGAAAAATCCACATTCACTTTATAGTATTACAATTAGGTCAAATGGTAAATACTAGGAAATGTATTTCAAGGAAATCACATTTTACAAGAAATATTTCTAATGGCTGAACATGAACACTTCAAAATTATAGCTCTTTCTACCTGTCAGAATATCAATCTTCTCTAGTTTATAATGCAATGTTTAGAGATAGAAATGTACTTAAATAATAACTTGTGTAGAGAACAGGACTTTACTAGTTCAATAATATTGCATTGTTAGTCTTTAGTCATTACAACCAAATACCACTCATCTACACAGATTCAACCAGGGAGAAGAGCTCAGCCCTTCCCTCTGCACTTCCTCTCTTCAGGAAGCTGTAGAGAGCAATGCAGTCACCCCTCAGCCTCCTTTCCTCCATATTAGACAAGCCCAAAGTCCTTAGCCGCTCCTCACAGGACATTCCTTCCAGCCCTTTCACCAGCTTTGTTGCCCTCCTCTGGAAGCTTTCAAGGACCTCAACAACCTTCTTAAATTGCGGGACCCAGAACTGCACACAGTACTCAAGGTGAGGCTGCACCAATGCTGAATACAGCGGGACAGTCACCCCTTTGGACTGGATGGTTATACTGTGTTTGTTGCACCCCAGGATGCGGTTTGACCTCTTGGCTGCCAAAGTAGCTGACTGCTGACTCATATTGAGCCTGCTGTCCAGTGACAGGATACCAGAATGGTTCAAAGCTGTGCCAGGGGAGGTTTAGGCTGGACATTAGGGAGCATTTCTTTACCAAGAGGGTGGTCAAACACTGGAACAGGCTTCCTAGAGAGGTGATAGATGCCCCAAGCCTGTCAGTGTTTAAGAGGCGTTTGGACAATACCCTTAATAACATGCTTTAACTTGGTCAGCCCTTAATTGGTGAGGCGGTTGGACTAGATGATCGTTGTAGGTCCTTTCCAACTGAAATAGTCTATTCTATTCTAAATAATATCAGATATAGGCATAAATTACAGCAAATATGTATTTTCATAGCTCTTCAATAGCAAGTTTTTGATTTGCTACATGGTTAATTCTCAAAGAGCTGCAAGTTAAGCAGTACTACCTTTTAGAAAAGCTCTGTAATTCAGAAAAGTATTAAATCCCAAGTACATTGACAGAACATTTTCTGAACAGCATTATGCTGTTTAAATGTATGTAGTCAAAATCAAACAGAACATTTTATAACGTGCTGCAAAATCATTCCAGGTAGTAAGTACTACCTACTGCAATAAGCTCAGCTGTTTCTCCATTCTAAATGCCAAGGTAAGAAACATAAACAGGTTTTCTTGGAAAATTTTTTGAGAGAGGGAGGAAGGCTGAGAAAAGTAAGATGGAAAACCAGGTTACTTTATCTCTAATTTATATTGCACAACAACATACTACTTTTCAAGATGTCTGATGAATGTTTATGTTCTCTTGTGTTTTGGGTACTAGTTCTGAAGCGTAGAAAACCATAATGGTTATTTAAACACAAAAACATTACCTTAAGAAACATTTGCAAATCAGGGATTTTACAGGGTTGAGGATAAAGCTGTTGGTTCATATGCAAGGAGCTTCTACCTCTACAGATTAATTACAAAGTCTGTAGCAGATACTTTTGCACTTCTCTCCAGATCAGACTTGTTTTTTTGTCTCCAAGACTGAACTTAAAATCAGTAACAAGATACCGGCTCCTGACTTACTTGCTGTAGAGTTCATAGTTAACCTGCTTCAAAACAGATCCCAGAATACAAATGTATGACATTAATCCCTGTCAGATCTGGCACCCTGGCGGGCAGTCTTCATGATATCAAGAAAACAACTGAACAAGCTTGGCAATAAAGATATTCTTTTGCATTTGAGGGTGTATGTGGATGGCCCATCCTCAGAGCATATGGATGAATAGGTGAAGATAGAACTGCCAATTACATCTGGCCTGGGCAAACATGAAAAACTACTTTTCAGCACTGTCAGCCTGTCACCCTTCATGATCCTTAAACTCATCATTCAAAGAAGAAACTGCACATGAAGAAAAAACAAAGTTTCCCAAACCTCAGAGGCAAAATTAATAGGAAATAAACATTTAGTCAATCTCATTTTTTAAGCCTCTTTTATCCATCCAGTTTCCACACGTCCAGCACTCCCACATGGCTGCTACCTCATTAACTCCCCTTTCTCTTCTTTCTAGATCAATAACTTTCTGGACATGAAAAGCCGGCGTAGAGATGGGACTGATCAAGTATGAAATTGAAGGCTAGCTCCAACTCTGTAGCTCAGGATACAAGTTAAAACAGTGCTTCTGTAAAGGGTGAGAGAAAAACAATTACTGCATTTTTTTATAACTCTAATGAGTAACAGCAGCACAGTCTCACTTCTGAGCATGTGCTTCCAGAATCAGATTTGATTAAAACTTCCACATTTTAATTTTTTGAGGCTGATGGTGGGCAGCTACATCTCTCAGGAACTGGCTTACCAGTGTTTAAGGAGTTGACAAGGAAAAGTTACAGCATGAGGAGAAAGTAAAATGATTCTTTACTTCTGTGGAGAAAAGCTGTATGAGCAGGTACCTAGTAAAAATCCTACAGTGACTGCAAAGAATGATAAATAATTTGAAACAAGATATTTTGCCTAGCAGTAACTATGTATGAAGGTTTTGACTGAACGGAAAAAAATGTGAGAACTGGGCATGATGGAGAAGGTTGGGAAAGGTGTCCAAAAGGGATCCTTTAGCAGACAAGAAGAATGAGATGAAAAGTTTCTGTGGTGGGAATTAAGTCAAGGAGATGCTACAATATGGAGGCAAAAAGTATACAGAAAACGGAATAGGTCATGCAGATGGAAGAATGTCACTATATGTTAAAAAAAATTTCAGCATCAAACGTATAGAAAATTAATGGTGTAAACATTACAACAGAACTGGTACGGATTAAAATTTCAGGCCTCAGTAAAAAAGCAGTATAAAGACTATCTCTGAATACTTGACCAAAGTGGAGAAGGTAACATGCTGGGGGTATCAGAAGGCTGTGAAAGTAGAAATCCCAGAAAATACAGGGAGATTTCAATTATTCCACCTATTTTAGTAAATACCATAATGGATGAATTTCCAAGGCTAAGTTTTTTAGATATGAAGAAGCTAGTCAGAAGACAGTACTTACCTCGATCTTGACCAGTATGAATGATCAGGTTCAAAATGTTGCCATACAAAAGATACTTTGTAATGTATCTAGATTCACTAGTCCTTCAAGAACAAAGGCAACTCATTTAATACAGGGGATGTTAAATTTACAGCGACTTAAAATGGAAAAGCTATGTTAAAACACAGAAAGGGCAGCTAAAAGAATAAAGGTCTGCAGAAGACTTGAAACATTTAAAGACAAGACATTTCAAGGCTTGGAGAAACTGCATATTGTCATTCAAAAAGGCTCCAAAAAGACTGGACAATCCTAACAGCTAAAAACAAAATAAAGGAGATTATTAAGAATAAGAGGACATGCTTTAAAAGCTGGTGTGCTAGACAAAAGAGAAAGCTGGAAAAGAACAAGTCTGACAGGTTAAATGAAAAAAATGGTAGCTCTGTAAAAAAAGCAAACAAACCCAACCAAACAAAAAACCAAGGTTCGTTGGCTTTGATCTACTATTGCAACGAAATGGTATTTTATCATGCCTTAGATATATGGAAAGGGAGCATGAATTTCTTCCAGAATACAAGTAAGTACAGTGACTCTTTAATAATATATTTAGTATACAGTTTAAGAATGGACTTAAGCTATTTTTTGTGGAAAGAATGGTAAGAATTCCCTTTTTATTGGGGAGGGCATGAAATCTGCTGATCCCACTGGCTGATGTAACAGCTGCTCTGAGCAAAGTGACTGATGGAAAGGTAGCATAAGGAAAACCTCACCCAAAGTTCAAAAAAGATTTTTGTCAAGGCTTGTGGAACTAGGTTAAAGTTCTTTTTTGGAAATAAAAAAAAGTGCATTGGCTAAAGGTTCAAATGTTGCAACTGATTGCAAAAACACATGAAAATGAGCTGTAAATTTTTATCCTTTTCAAAACTGAAGACAGTGACCAGCAAAGAAAGATAATTTAGGTTTGGACTCTTTGTTAAAACTTGCCATCAGGAACTTCCAGGCAAGTCTTTAATAAGTCTAAATGATTATGAAATGCTTTAAGTCTAAACAGTTCTCTCCTATTAGTGGGAATAGCATTCCAAAATAACCTAATTACAGTATAGCTGAATACTTAAAAAAGAAAAAAACCAAAATCATATAACTGAAGAAACTTTTTTGCATTTTTAAAGCAATTTCTACTATTTGCATATGGCAAATATAGGTTTTGGCGGTGGTTTTTTTGTTTTTGTTTTTTTGTTTTTTTGTTTTGTTTTGTTTTGTTTTGTTTTGTTTTGTTTTTCCAAAATCCAGTAAACAGGAGTACAGCAGTATTAGTTTAGAAACAATCTACAACCCGTACAACAAAATTAGTCTTTGAAGTTAGTAATTACAATAAAATTTTAAGAGCTCTAGTTGAGTGAAATCCTAGCGGAGTACCTTTTTGATGACTCATTTTCTGGCATCATTTATCTCCCTTATAATTCATCTCCTTTTGAACACAACACACTGACAGAACGTACTATAGTTTTAAGTAAGTATAGAGACTTTTATCATAATTTCCAATGACAGAGTCTAGCTCAACTCTTAAGTTACTTTTACTATTACAAGATGAATGAGAAGGAGAATTGCTGAAAATAAGACTCATTGCATTGTCCAAAACTTTAAATTCCAGATGTAGTCGATGGCAAGCTGACTTCTAAAGCGTGACTGTTTTCCCAAATTGGGGAGAGACCACTTGTCTTGCTTCACACCCAGGAAAATTAGCTTGAGAAGTTATGAGCCAAATAGCCTAGCACAAAAGAGGATGATTCTTTTCTTGCAGACTGTGACATGGTGGAGAATGGTGTGGGCACAGAAAAAAGTGCTATGAACACACTTATTTCTGGAAAATTCAAATGTGAAGTGACTGGATATAGAGAACCATACACTGTTCTGCACAAGAACTAACAAATCTGTAATTTAACAAGCCGTAAGTTTTGTTATGCAGACTTTCACTACTGGAGAACTGACTGCATGAGCTCTTTGATCTCTGGAATTGTCTCAGTCTAGCCTTGCAAGATGCTTGCAGTGAAAGTGCAAGAGAAATGCATCTGTCATCCACTAGGCATGTACTAGAACAAGCAATTCTGTGAGCAGCAGTGCTAATGAAGATAAGTTTTGGATATATTTGAACTGTAAGACTTTCATTCCTTTGTGGATTCTCCAAAGTCAAATATGGTAGTTGGCTCATACTGCAAAGAGCTACCCTCAGAGACCTCAATCAAATTTAACCAGTTGGCCAAAGAGTACACAAGATTAAGGGAGGGTTGACAGAGAATGGTTTTAACCATTAGATATTTTGGGAAATCACTTGCTGCAGCCTAAAATCTACCTAATAAATTATTCACAATTCTGGGAACAATTCATTAATGAATATTTTCCTTGTATTAAAGTCCTTGCATCTATAATCACCTTCCTCTCTGTTCTTCATCCACAAGACATTCTGGAATAGGAAACAATTCATTTCTGTAGTGACAATACAGAAAGACTTTAGAAGGCAGTGATATGTCAATCCATACTATCCATTTGCTCAATCTGTTTGTTTGAAACAATTAATCTGAATCTTAAATAAAGCCTCCTGGGCAAGAAGAGGAAATGTTCACTTTCCTATATGGACTGGACTATTTTTCTTGGATTGCCTTTCATTTTAAGCTTCCTTTGGATAGGACACAAAATAAATAGCATCTTAGCAGATTATTTCTCAGTTTTGAGCCCTGTAGGCCATCTTCTACAGCCCTTTATTATCTGGGATTCCTCTTGATTTCAGTAAGGTTCCTATCTGAGTAATATATATTTTCTTGACATTTCCTGAGTTAGAGAACTGAAGGACAACGGGGGCATTTTTGTTCATTTTGCTTTCCATTCTAAAGGTGTTTATAAGTTATC
Organism: Sagittarius serpentarius; assembly: GCA_034782735.1. NCBI lineage: Eukaryota > Metazoa > Chordata > Aves > Accipitriformes > Sagittariidae > Sagittarius > Sagittarius serpentarius. Next base: position 1,488,607 of record JAVKLA010000049.1, read on the forward strand.
AGGAGTTCACTTGAATAAGAACAGGACTGATTCACTGGAATAAAATATGTCACTGAAATACAAAAAAGCTTTGGGATAAACGTTTTGAAAGGCTGGAGGCCTTTAAAATTTTTCTAAAGCAGAAGTCCAGCTAGTTATGTGGAACTCAAACCAGCAGCTTCGGCAGTATTCTTTGGAGGGCAAGAAGGAGGAATATCCTACTTTCACATGGACCTGGAAATGACTACGAAGAGTACAATTTATACACATAAACAATGACAAAGCTCTTCTAAATTCTCAAGACCTTTTACAGGGTGGACCTTATTGGGATGGGATATAGTGGCTGAGAAGCTGAAACAACATTACAAAAATTGTCTGCAGAACAGCTTGCAAAGGATCTGTCAAAATAACCAGCTTCATCAAGAGAACTCTCGACTGTGGTTTCAGTTTTGATGCATTACTGTAAAAATAGCTACTGTCATCATGAGTGTAACACAATGCTTCTCAGTGACTCGAGAGCAGGACAGACCAGAACACTTGAACAAGATTTCTGTGACATACAGAGATCAGAGTTTGTAACTCAAAGCCAAAAGGATAATTTCATTAAAATCTGTAGAGCATTCTTCTTGTAACTATTTTACTTGACACTTGCTCATGATTTATTTGATGATAATTGTTAGTTTTCAGTGGCTTGATCTCTTGGAAATAGAAGAGCAGTACAGGCAAAGAGTTGTATGCAAGGACCTGAATGCAGAAGGATGTCTTCATTTTGTTATGCTACCCTTTTTAGTCAGGCTTCCAAGTACATGGTGAAAAAATTTGCTGAGAATAGTAATAAGCTGTTACTTTCACAATTGTGCACAGAATTGCCTTTTAAAAAAGTGTGTTATCATTCAGAACTGAACACACCAACTAAAAGCCATATGTGTATCATTTCCCAACCTGCATAGGGTTGATCTGTACTGAACGTTCAAAGCACTCCACACATTCCCTGAGTTCCCGGTTGCGGAGATAGAGGAGGCCTTTGGAGCGCTGGGCGCGGGCGCTGCGGTGCCTGGAGAGCTCCCAGGCCTTGTCATAATACTGGTGGTCTTTAAGAACATCACCAAGCAAACAATATAATCCTGGTGTTTCCTTTTTCTCTAACTCCCGCCTAAGTATTTCTTCCGCCTGTTAAAGAACAAAGAGAAATCAATACATAATGGGACAATTCATTTTCAGTTAATCACCTACCTGAACAAATGCCACTTTAGCACCTTGCAATCATCAGTTGAAGACTAAGAAGTAGGGATATTAAGGAAACAGTATCTTGATCCAACACAGCATCAAAGATAAAGTCTAGAGAGACCTGGTTCCAAACTGTTTTTTAAAAAACCCAACACTTCAACATAATATGGTGGCTTTTGGTTTAATGCACCAAGGAAAATGTACCCATTAAAACGAGAAGCAGCTTGCTCTTCATTTTATATCTTAGGTGTGTATTCTCTCATAAGAGCAAATATCAGTCCTGGGCATCAAACCTACACCTACTTCATAGCAATGCAATATCAGCACCATTAAGGTATGTGAAACCTAATAGTTTATCATCTCTGGTTTTTATATATCCTAATAAGTACTCTTGCAATAAATATCAGTCCTTTTCCTCTAATGGCTCTTTTCTGAAAATAGTTATTTCCATTCTATTATGTCTGAAGACACATCCACTTTCATGCTGTTGGTTTTGAAAATGCTACTCTTTGTACATAAGATGCAGAAGTCATAAATTTATCTAAGTATTTGAGATAAAATATATTCAGAATATATACAGCATTATGGAAAAGAAGACAGAAGCTGGGTCTCCCAGACATCTACTATGGGCTGTAACCAACTTTCAAAAGCTCTTTATCTCAGGGTCACTATCTCACTCTAACAATAAAATTATTGTTTCTCTTTTAAACAAGAGAGTCTTACTTTCTGTGGCTTTTTGAAAAGATAAATACACTGGACAGATGATCTGTTGTTCAGACTGAACTCTTACCTCAGTCCCCTGCTGCAAAAATGTAACATACATAATTAAGCTAAGTATAATTTTTCTATTAGAAAAGATCTATTTGAACCATCTGAACCAAGAAAGATCCAATGCAGCCTGCCACAGAATTAGTTTGACATTGTAACAGTAGTCATTCTTCTATCATAGCTAGTTTATCTAAAAGGAAAGCTGAGTTCCTCTCTGCATTTAAATTATTAATGCTTTTTTTGTTTCTAAAAGAACTGTTTTCTTTGCCATTCAGATGATCTCTAGAGAATCAGTCTCTTATGGCTCTTCCTCCAATCAGTAAAATTCGTTGATCCTGTCTGAAAATTATCTTTAGAAAAATGACTTTGTTTTACTTTGTTTTGAAATATTTAATTCATAGTAATTTTAACATTTCATTTTTACTATAATTTTTGTTAAAGTAACAGTAAAGCCTACAAATATTTGAAGTGCACAAATGTGAAGGATGGATGTGTTGTTTAGATTGCTAAAGGGATCTTAAACTAGCAAAAATGGAATCCCAATAAGAAGAAAATTAGTGGCTGAATATTAGAAAAATAACATAATGGCAAATGTTTTTAAGTGCCTATGGACAGTTCTCCAAAGAAATCATTACTTAAAATTTAGAATTAGCCTAGTCAAAGCACTAGAAAACCTGGCCTAACAAGAAGACTGCACTTGCAGAGGGTTTCATTAAAGGGTAGTTTACTTCCCCTTCCCTGCTATGACAAGATTAAAGGAACATATATTCATAATAGATCTTTAAGATGATTTTTTCTAGAGCAGAGAGAACTGAGTGCTTTATTATTGCAGTAACACATTAGGCACCAAAAGGTAAGGGTTTTTTTTTCCCCTTCAGATAAAGAAAAAAGAAGACTGAAATGTTGCTATGTAAACAGCAGCTATAAGGTGAAAAGCGCATTGCATGCTGCTCCTTTACCTCTTCCTCTGCAGAGCATTCCCAAGCTCCCAAGCTATTCTGTGGCAGTGCCTAGTACTAATCATAGGCTAGACGAGAAAGCCAACCATTTGCTAATGTATTTCACATTTAAGAGCATAAAACCATCATGTTCTGGTCTAAGCTTACAAGAATTTATTGCCAACAAAAATATTTCAGCATACAGATAAAATAGAGAATTAAATAAGCAGAAGTTTGACTTTCTTTGTCTGATTAGCTATCTGATCACCTCTCTGGCATGTTACAAACCTTTTTATCAAACCTTTTACAAACATTCCTTTCTCCTTTGTAGTAAACTATTTTCAAAAATGCACATTTAATCTTTGATAAGAACTCTGCTTCTGCGAAAACAAATCTTGTCTTAACAACAAAAAATTTTATCAAGAAACATTTTCCACACAGTTCTCTCAATGTACATACGTGAAATATAACCACTAGAGATTTATTCTTACCCATTAAACAGATATTAATAATTTGCATGATTTATAACCAAAAATTATGTCTAAATTAAATAAGCTTTGATATGAAAAGCATCAATTAAAAGTTACCTAAAAGAAAAAAATGAAGCTGTATAACCCTTGCTGAGTGAAACAGTTGTAATTATAACACTGCTCTTCACAGAATGGTATGCATCAGAATGGATGGAATTCAATACTCAGTTCAAAAGTCAGTTGATTTAAACATAAGAAAGATTTAGGCTGTTATCTTGCTTTCTGGACTAGTACAGTTGGTATTGAAATTAAACAGGCAATGCTTCACAAAAATCCACAATCAGTAAAGAGGGTTCTGTTTTAAATAAAAGGTGGTGCTTTTTTATTACTCACTACAGATGCTCCTGGAAGCCAAGTTCAAGATTCATCCTGCATTTGGCTTCCCAACGCTAAACTTCCACTTGCTGTCCCATCCACACGTTCCCATGCTTTTATTTTACCTGTTTCCTAAAAAAACGTATTTAGCTTCACTCTTCACAGATCTACCAGTTCTATTATTTGACAATTCAGTCCTTTCCTAGTTCAAAGTATTTCCTAAAACGCTTTCATCTTTTCTCCTTGCACATTAGTTGCTAGGCTACCAGAGAAGTATCACGAAGAAGCAGAGCAGACAAGCATGGAAAGAGGTAGTAAGAGAAAAGGAAAGCTCTCCAGTTTTCATCTACACTGTAACTTCATGTATGACCTTGGGCAAGCCATTTACTCCTCTTTCTCAATTTTGTGGCTACATACAGGAGTGCTCACTTGCCTTCTACACGTGTTATGATAAGTAGTGGAAATCAAGTTCTTGAACGAGCTCATGCACTAATCACTACAGTACTACTTGACTTTGCATCTGGGAAGCATTTCCTGAATTTAAAGGTGAGCTTCTGAGATGTTACCATAATTGTGTTTCCTCGCTCAGATATTCTGAGATATCTGTGTCATGTCATGACAAGAAAGATAACTCTGTAGAACGTGGATTGCTGGGTATGTTGGTCTAAAACCAGACTGTGTACCATGCTGTTTGCTCTGAGGAGATGACGGAACAGGGATAGGGCTGAAAACAGTGTTGTAAGATGGAATACCAGGCTGATGCTAAAAGGTAGATCTCATGAATTTATCAAAGGTCAGCAGCTACCATGCTCTAGAGCTCCTGCAAGGGAGAAAGGCCTCACTTCAACTGGAAGAACTGAAAATTCACATCTCCAGTTCATCCTTTCTTTTTCCTTTTGCAGGGAAATAGTACCGTTTTTAGTGTATTATCCAGTTCCAGTGAGGTTGAAGAGACCTCTTACGTTAACCAAATAAAGTTATCCAATGTAAATAACACTCTTAAGATCTCTGGGTCCCCCTCACAGTTAAGAGAAGGGAGAGGGACACTTTTCAACACCAGTTCTCACTACACACATTGAGATTAGTGTCGTTTTTACAAGTCTGTTAAAGGAATACAATGAGTAAAAGACTGGAATGAGAAAGCCACAGCAAGTATCAACATACTGTGCATTCAGATTTTATAATACTTCTTTTTGTTCTGCGCTGTTTTGCTCATCACTTAGCACTCTGTTACTCTTCTGTTGACTCGTGTTGTGATACCAGTTTCTACTCATTTTGTTCAGATTATGAAACAAATGAGTAGAGAGCCCTATCTAGTAACAGTAAAAGATCCACAAAAAAGTTTTCTAAATGTTAGTGACATCTTACTCTGCAAAATTTGTATTGCTACATGGATCTGTTATAACTGAGTGAATTATGTATTTCCCAAGCGCATAATGTGGAGCTTTGCATAGCCTTATCTACATGCTCTGTTTCTTTGTCAGTGCATAATTCAGAAGTAGGAGGAAGAAACATTACTTCGATGTGTAAGTACTCATCAAATGCATTGATATTGCTGATATCTGGCTGTTTTATTGGATTTCTCAGTATTTAAATTCAGGTTTTCTGTATAAAAGTATTTGTGAGTGAAAAACATGCAGAAGTTTATTTAATAGAGTTTGTTCTCTTGGACACATATATGCTAAGCTCTTTAATGACATGAACATCCACTGAACAACATATTGCTCTAGTAGATTCTCATACATTTCTGAAAGAATAACTACCATATTTAAAAACATAACAACATTTTTGATAAATACAAGCAGTTCACACTCTGAAAGCTTTCTGATAAGGAGCACAAACAGTCACTCCCCTTGGTGTACAGCTAGATTTTCTGATTTTCTGGCTTTTTTGGTCTGATGTTAGCATTTTTCCCAGCACTACTGTTGCTTAGTACTTACATAGCATTTTCTGTTTTTCAAAGCATAGCACAAACCCTCATTCTGAAAGCATTTCTAAGTTTCCTGTGTCAGATATCCTGTCCTATTCTCCAAGTGCCATTTTCATAACTCCCTAAGGGCAGTTTGTGAATGTAACTAGGACAGAATGCATTTCCAGGAAATGGAAAATATTGACCTCTATTTCTCCACTGTACTGAAAAGATTGGGATATTAGCATACTATCCCCAAGGCATGCATAATATGACACAGAGTTTGCCAGCAAAACTTATCTGTCAGTTTATAATGACCAAAATCTAGGCATTGGTGCATGATAATTAGAAAAAACACGTTAGCATGAGAATTTCTGCATTTTTTTCTATTAACTGAAGTTATAGCTCTCTATTCTGTAAACTTAAACTAGTTTAAGCATAGCCTTTGTGCTTATGGCATCATAAAGGCACACATACATTCATATATTTAATGCTACCCTATACCAAACAGAGGGAAAGATAAAGGAAGAAAAGAAAAAACATATTTTTGTCTGAAAGCGAGTATTTCTGAAAGCTATATAAATTCTGAAAACAATGCTTGATAGCATAAGGTCCTATTACAGTCTTTCTGTGTGAAAGATTGCACCAGAAAGAGAACACAGCTAAAGTTACACACAACTAGGCGTTTTTTCCAGGTATCATTTTCTAAAATCTTCCTACCATTACTCTAATAGTAAAAGCAAAATAATCAACAAAGGAGGGCTGCTACAGGCTGCTACCAGCATTTTTAAACAATTCTGTCATAGATACATAGAGTTAGGTGATAGCTTTAAATTGTCTTTTGGAGCTGATCACATGTAGCTGCAGCAGTGTTAAAGAAATGATGGAGAAGTTCAGGAAAACATCAACATAGACTTCACAAAATAGAGCCTTTTAATCTTACACCACCTGTCTCAAATGTTTGATTCTGTAATTTGAATATGTTAGCATTAGGTAATTAAATACATCAAGCACTGATGTTGTTCTATTTAAAGTGTTTTTAAAAACTACAGTTAATAGTTTGAAATCAAGTGGGAAAGAAAACTAATATCCCCTCCAAACAAAGCTCCAAGACCCCATCATGAATGACTGCTACAGCCTTCTTGAAATGCCCACATTACACCTTACTGTGCATCCATAGTCGTTAACTTAATTTTCATTGAATATTTTCAAGAATCACTATCACAATCTTCTTGCTTCTTATGTTATTTCTTATTTACAAACTTCTATTTCATGTGGTCATTACCCCAAATCTTTTTCTTTTAGCATTCACAGGTTATGACAGACTCATACGTCATATGTCCATTTTTCCTAAACAGTTTTTCCTCATGGTACCCTTCTAGAAGTGGGTGTTATTATCGAATTGACAGCTCAAGCCAGACAGTCCTTCATACTTCAGATCCTATTTCAAGACAGGATTTCAGCACAAAAACCATTTTTCCTACCTTTCCATGCTGTCCTGCTCTTTCATAGCAGATTACTGCATCTTCCCACATTTCCAGCTCCTCAAATATCTGTAAGGCAGAGCTGGTGCATCCCAGCTCAAAGAGTAAGCTTGCAAGCTGACGCTGGGAAGATAAGAAATTCCAGGTAACTGAAAATAGGTAAGTAAATACTATTTACATTTTTAAAAGATGTTAGAGGCATCTCCGACATCAACAAGAAGCAGACAGAGAATATGGAATTAATTCTCTTGAAACTTCAAGCTGGAGCCTCAAACAATGTATATACCTCAAAAAAACCCCAAACCATGAATAGAACAATAATTGTTTTGATTTGACTTTTGTTCATGTCAGTAGCTTAATTACTTTGAACTAGTTTATAATATAATGCAAAAATGGAAACAGACATGGCAAGGATGAAGTGACAGAGCTGAACTTCCACCCCTTAAATGAGGCCTATGGTCCATGTGGCTGGTGAGCAGCTGCAGCAGGATGTTGGGAATGCTGAGAGTGGGAAACAGAGGCCGAAGAAGGGCATTAAAGCCTCTTCTAGCAATGCTTTGCCATAGTAATCTGTACCTGTGAAAAAATAGATTGAAATTAAGGCTCCGATACAATTTTGTTAGGTACTTGTGAGAAATCACTGTCCCAAACAGCCACTGCCAAAGAGTGTTTTTAGTCAAATCAATATTGGATTTGAGTCCAGGTTCAACTCCCTAGTTGAGTTTTCCTCACAGATAAGTCAGCCTCTGCTATTACGAATTCAGCTATTATTTTAGTGTACTTATGAAAATAAATCAGTAATCCTTTCAATTTAAAAACAAACAAGGTATGTTTTCATGACTTTGAAAAGTTTTCTTTGGTCTTTTGTTTATTTTTTAAGAGGAGATTAAAATCACATATAGGTTTTCATCTTTGAATAAAGTATAACTTATTTACTGTGTGTGACACAGATACAATTTGGTTTGCAAAAAAAAAAAAAAAAAAAAAAAGGGAGCATTATGTATAAGGACACCTAACTATGCTATGAGATCCCATACAGTGAACCTCTGCAGTGTTTTTGATGATCCTGAATGGATTCCCTGAAGTTCTCTACTATGTCATGGACCACTCTTTGTAGGCCTGGGTTCAGTATCTGTTATAAATCCAAGGAGTTAGCATAGGGGAATAGACTGGTACACAAAAAATTAAGAACTGGCTACAGTGCTTTAACATAAATATGTAACAAACTCTGAAAATCTGGAACAAAGTAATTATTTGTTAGCTTCATATTAATGGCTTCCGAAAAAACCTACATTTGCCAGTGTCTGGAACTAAATCTCATTTATGTTTTATTAAATTTACAGAGAGTCAAATTTGGTAAAATTTATATAAGCAATGTCTCTTTATTACTATGACTAGAAGACTGCAGCCATCTTCCATTATAAATCCCTATTTTAGTATTTCTATCTTTGGCTTGGAAAATTGGCTTGGATTGAAAAGTGCCACTCTGACAACTGGAAATGAAAACCACATTTGCTAGTTTTATTGCAACTGCCTGTTGAAAGGTTGTGTGGAATAATCTGAGAATGCTAGGAGAAGATATGATTGGTTGAAGCAACATGCACTGAGGTTGGAAATCAAAAAGGAGTAAAACACTTAAAAGTAAACACCACAAACACCTTTGGAGCTATGTGATGCAGTTTTCTTAAGTTCGTTAAATACAGCATCATCAGATAAGACTCAAATCTGTAGCTGTCTGTTCTAGAAAGAGTTTATTGTCAAGATAAACAGTGTAGTTTTGGAAAAAAAAAGTCCTGTCAGCACTAGTAAAAAGGGGCATGTCTTGAAAATAAAAACTTTATTAGCTCAAGGAGTTCTTCAGTGTACTTTTGACTCCTAATTTGGCTGCTTTGACCATGATCCACTTCCTAAAAATAATCCGAAGTGAGTGGCCATTAAAAGATGAGAAAGATGCAAGTAATAGTAGCATAAATAAACCAGTAATAAATAGTAAGACAGTGGCAAGATTATTTTTACAGGAGATACGTTGGAAGCTTGTAAGTTTTGGTCCAATTTTGTTGGAGGAAAAAGGAAAGTAAAGAAGAATTGCACTACAAGCAATTACTTCTGTGCATGACAGAACAAGAAATCTGAAAGTAAAACACTGTAGAACTTGACTGATTTCCAGAAAAACCTGGTATGTTGTTAGGTTACGTCCTTATTTCTTCAGTGTTTCAATTCAAGATCATATCACACTCTCTTGACTTTGGAGTTATGCAGTATCAAAAATAATAAGAACCACAGACTTTTAAGTAAAGCTTGAAATGGGATTGCTTCACACCTGTATGGCCCAATGTGGAGGCACCTGACAACAGTAGAAAATCTTCATGCGTTCAGATACAGATGTATTTGCATCTTCAAACTGGTCTGCAAGTGCCTGTAAATGCAAAGTATATTCCAATTTAGTATTTACTTAGACTTAATCAACCTTAAAAAAACCAATTCAAAGCATTCAGGATTTTAGGCATTCTTGACATAATGGAGATATTATATTAAAGATAACACTAAATGCCAGTAAGCTTACACCATAATATGCTACAAGTCTTTTTATTACCGCATGTAAGAACATGTAATAAACATTTATGTCAGCTAATAATAAATTAAAAAGCTTTGAAGGGATTCAAATTTCAAAGTGCATGTAATCAAATTTACAATCCCAAACAAATACTTGCAGAGTAAAACTGTGACAAATATTAAAGTGACTTTCCGTAATGCATTTCAATCCTTCAGCCTGTTTTTCCCTAAGATAGTATTGATGTGCTTTAGGCATGAAATTTCTCATCAAAAAGAGAAAGAAAGACAAACATATTATAGAGGACCATGCTTTTGGAAACATAGTTCTAACATAGAATAAATTATTGTGACGTGGAGTGCAATTCAATTCAGGCTTTTTTTCTTTTGGTGGAGCTTTGGATTGTTGAAATGTTTTCTTCCGAAACCCTTTGAAAGAGAATAGTAACTTTTGCATAGCAGAACTGCAGCACCTTCAGCACTAACCTTTTCTCTGAAAATCCACTATGAAGTTATTTCAATCAAAATTCAATAGCAGGAAAAATAAAATATTAAAGGTAGCTATAGCCAGAAAGTCAGTTAGAAATTGTAAGATAAGGGAGAAAGTCTCTTCAAATGCCAGTCATCACTAAACTAGCAAATTTAAGGCCTGAGGTATAATTAAGGGAATATTAAATTACTTGCCTTCACATGATTCATCTATCCAAGTCTCACATATAACTCAAAGATTTATAGAAGGAGCTAGACAGGTTCTCAGAATTTTCTCAGCATGGAAAATGAATGCAAAGATTCCCAAACAAAAGGAAAAATTGGGTAGGATCACTTTTCCCTCTCTCTTTTTAGATCCAACTGTTGGATACCCAACCTATATCAATAATGCAAATAGTTGTGTAGAATTAAAATAATCAGTTATGTGATTTAAACTGCTAAGCATCTTGTAACTGCTACTGACGTTAATGGGATTAGGTGGCTTCATTCTTTTAATAAGAAAAAAATCACAACAGACAATAATAATTAGGCCTTAAATCCACACTTAACCTCCTAATTTTAAATACTAATATTTAAAATATTCAATCTTATTCACATTCTCTCTCATAAAATTATCTCCAGAGACCTGTTCCTAGAGATTATCGAGAAACCTACCCCAAGAAAATGTCTGCGGTGTATTTGTAGTAAGGAAAGGGACAGACTAACAAAATTGCTGTTCTTTACACAGTTCCAAGCAATCCAAAAGGAGTCAGATTCAAATAAAACCTTTAAAGTAATATTATTTAATTACAGAGTTTACTTGACTATGAACTATATAACAAATCATATTTCACAGTTTTAGTTCTGCTGAAATGTTCTGATGCTATGCAAAAGCACATTTTTCTATAGACTGTTGCAACAAAAATTAAACTGAAAAATTGTCCAATTCCTTGGGCTAATCATTTTACAAGACCAGACAAGGTAGTAAACTACAGTTGGAAAATTTAAAAATAATAATTGCTCTAAGCCTGAGCAAAGCCAGAAAATCCTAAATATGTCCTGCAAAATAATTTTTTGAGGAGATGGAAGGCAGAAAATGTTTTCAGTGAATCAAAACATTTTGTTCTTTAGGTTTTTTTTTAAACTTCTATTGTTCCAAAAGAAAAACTGGAATTCAAAGAAAAACAGTTTTTCAAAAGCAACATATTTTATTGGAAATTTTGTGGCCATATCTTTTTTACACTTCCTAAGCAGAAAAGCCTAATGTAAATGACATGTTGTAGGAGAATATGACTATTAGCAAGTAGAATTCTTCCCCTTCCCAAAACCAATACTGTACTCTGTTCAGAGTTCCAACAAAACCTGAAAATGTAGGTAGAACATACGAATATTACACATTCCCTAAAAAAGAGTAAATGCTAATGAACTTAATTATTAAAATCCATGGTTTATGCACTCTCTTATATGTGGAAAAAATAAGTTGATAGTTCTGCCTACTAGTGAAGCATAGAAAATAAGTTACTAAAAAATGGCTGAATTCTATGTTTCTGAATTATGCTTGAAGAAATAAAATTTGGGTTGTATAGTGGTGAGAAAATGAGAATCCTAACTTTATTGCACAGCTAATATCTAATCACAGAAGAATAAATCAGTAAAATGAACAAGAGAGCACTGTCAAGTAAGCATTCTTTTTCATTAATAATCTTCAACATAAATACTGTGTAAAAACCCCTATGTAAATACTGAATATATGCAACACAGTCAAAAGACGTAAGATTTGGTTTCTTAGTTTAACTTGAGCCTCAAATTCCTGCCTTGGAAGTTGTTAAATAGAACTACAGCAGAAACCAACTAAAATTCACAGCTCTAAATAATATGAGTTCTTCCATACACAACATTCAAAAAACATGAAGCTTAACAAATCACCCCACGACCACGTAACACACCCCTTCCCCAAGGCTTGAGCTGCCACAGCTTTTTTTAAGTCAAAAAACACAGTACGGAGAGATACATTAATTGAGTCTGGAAACAACAAAAACATAGATAGCTTTGATGGAATTTTATATCACGAGCAAAGACTACATTATTGCCACATGAAACAGGAAAAGACAGCTCCAGAAACTACAATTCATTCTCCCCATCTCATACTCCAGTCTCTGGTACGAGACTAAGTACAATAGGCAACCTGTGTTTTGGATAAATATACCATGCTAATTTGAAATGATCATATTAGAGCTTTTATCACTTTACTAATCAACCTCAGTCTAATCACTTTACTAATCAAACTCAGCTGGTAATTATCCATGACTTGAGCACATGAAGTTTGTAAAGGGTTTTTTCCACCTTGGATGTCATTTCCATCCATTCATTCCCACTGCACATCCTTGCTTCGCTTCTATGTTCAATACATGCATAACATCACTATGGTCTTGATTTTGGGCCTGCCTAAATTGCAGTCTCTTTATCCTCTCTGCATTTTTTTACTGTCCTTTTCTTTTATGGCTGACAGAGTTACAGCTGATTCTTTTTAGCCATCCCCTCTCTGTGCTTAATCTCTGGAAACACTATTACACCCTTACGATTTCTCATCAGAGATGTAATTTTCTTTAGGACATAATGCTGTTTTATTTCTCAACCTACTTATAGTACCGCTTTTAAATTTGTTATTCATCCAACTGGTTTGAAGTCCTTCCCTCAGAGTTTTGTCTCTTTTGCTAAAACATAATCTTCAGGTAGCTTTTTGCATCTGAGGTAAATAAATGGCAGACCTTCACATCCTTCTTTATATTCTTAACCTCTTTATTCCAGATGAAATAGTTTACTTACTTTCTCAAAAAAATGCCCCTCACTATGTAAAAATCTAACTATACGCAAACATTTTTTCCTTCCATTTCATCTGAAGGATCTCCTGATCCAAGCTTATTTAGGGAAAAAGTCCCTCACAAACCAAACAAAAAAGCCCCAAATGCCTGTCTTTTGAAAAGAGCAAGATACTCATTGCTCATCAAAAACTTAGTGAAAATAGCATCGCGCTTTCATTTGTGCAGCAACTAATTTATTTCCATCTGGATCTCTCCCCACAATAACACTGAAGACAGGCTTGTCCATATCCAAAATGTAACGTTGCTGGCCCCAATAAAACATCTCCCTCAAAACAGTCTTGACCCACAGAAAACATTTTACCCATGCTATTTCATCTCATTTCTTCCCAGGTTTTCTTATCAGTAATACACAACGTGACTGCACCACTTTTCCCTTTACCTATCTTTTCCAACAAGACCATTTCCAGTTTTAGTGTTTCAGTCACAACTGTTCCACCATATTTCTTTCATGTGCGCAAAAGCTTGTTTCACAGACTGCATCAATAATCATAGCTTGTTTATTATTTTATTTTATTATTTTCCTGTCTTCTCCTACTGCTAACCAGGCATCCAGCTGTTTCCCACTGACCACACCCTGTTTAAAACAGTTTTTACTACTTTAGTACCTGATTACTTGCTATGCACCAACTCTGCCCTTGTTAGTATCTTATATTCCCTCATACCTTTTGATTTATCCTGGTACACTTGGTGTTGCTCTTTATTTATGATTTTGTAGGCAGGAAGATTAGACAAGCGTTTGCTAGTCTTCTCCCGCTTCTCAGTCTAGAGATCTTGTCAGTCTGCCAGAATCAATCCCTAGTTAATATCTCAGGGACTCCAGTGGTGACTGTCCACCCAAGAGTCCTTTCTACATGAATGCTCCCAACAGCCATAAACCACGATGTTTCTCTGTCACCTAACCGTGACCAACATTTTGACTGTGGTATTATCTTGCCCTGCTTTTGCCCTCCTTCTCTAACAACTCTAAGATGTCCCACTTCTTATAGGTTTTTACCATATTTAACATGGGTTTAGCTTGATTAATGTCAAAGGAAACTGATACTGTCATATGTTCCACTCTCCCACTATCGCCATGGTCCAGCACATACTACCCAAACAATACCTTAACTCCAGGCAGACAGAAGTGGATGAATGGAAAAGTACTTTTCAGTCTTTCTCAACTCAGAAACTCCAAACACACAACATTTTCATGATGTTCTTGTGATTCTCGGGTCCTTTTTCTTCAATTTCTCACAAGTCTGAAGACTCCAGAAAATCCCACACACCAGCCTGACTTCTCCACAATCTAACTACCTATTTCCATTTTCCTTGTCCTTTTTGTGTTTCTGTCCATTTCCTCCATATGTTTTATAATCAGCAAGTTGATGTCAAAACTCTACCGCTTTTGTATTCTAGCCGCTCCCTTAGCTCTCTGCTTCTTCCAGTAATTCTCATGCCAGCCGTGTGCTCTGTGGGTAGGTTTATTTAGCAGAAGTCAACAAATCTTTAGCAAACTGTGCAGCCTCCTTAATGTTCTCCTCCTTCATATCATAAACCAAACTTCAGCATCTGCATCTATGTCTACTGGTTACAATTTGTTCATAAGCTTTCCCAAATGATACTTGATGCAAATTAATTTTAATGTACTCAAAGATGATGAAAATACCACTGTTTCTGTATCCATCTCTATATAGTCCCCTGCTTTGTCCCCCTTCCAGTGCTACTCCCCAGCACCAACAGCATCTTCTATCCTTTACAGGAAAAAAAACATTAACCCTCCACTCATTTAATCCATCTTCAGCGTCTTTTGGTCACCATCTGCTCAGCTTTTCAGCCTCTTGCTTAAGCTACTCTTTACCCACGTTTAGGTTTAGAAGGTAAGTATGTATCAGCACGTACCATAAACAGGAAGCTTTCCCTTCAGATGTCAAAACTAATACAAATTTACCCCTTTTTTGCTTTGTTTGCTGAACTTATGAAAATTACAAACTACATAGCAGTGAAACCTATTGTTGTATTTGCTGAACACCTACCATCGTAGCCCCCCATTTGATAAAAGTATACTAGGAGTATGTCAAAATTTAAGTACATACTCAAGAAAGAAAGGGAGAATGAAGGCTTTGCAAAAAACCTCACAGTACTAAACCAACAAATTAACATATTAATCTTAGATTAAAAATTAAATAGATAATGTAAGTTTTACAAATGGCCAACTCTAGGCATCTGCCTTTACTTACACAGCCTTTTGTAAACTTTTTAAGTGCCAAAGTACACACATCAGTTTTGGGACTGCCTGTGTGGGTCTTGGTTTAGGGGTCAGGCACCAAAGCACCTGATGGCACAAAGACACAGTTGGAATTGTTCAGCTGCTTGGATAAAAGGTGTTTGGAGACAAAGGGGCTAAGAAATAAAAATGCATCTGTAGGGAAAACAGTCGTGCTATCTCATCTCATCATTACTATGGTTTCTAAGAATTTAGCAGGTGTATAGTCCAAACTGAACTGGGCTCACCTACGTTATTTACTCAAGAACAAAGTAGAGGAAAGCTTTGTAAAAGTAACAGCAACTACATGTGTAATTCTGTGGTTGTACAATTACAAAGTTCTTACTTTATTCATAAGCTTATTTTACAAATTATGAATAAACAGGAAAATTTGTCATCAAAAAGCTCCTTTGATTCCTTACCACAGAACTCGGTCACACACATAGAATTTCTATGCTTAGTATTTATGAAACAAAAAGTAGGCTTTTTTTTAAGTTTATGCATCAAGAAGCCCTTGTGGACCCTGTAGTATTTACAGACTTCTGTAAAACTTCCAGAGATACATCATTAAATTAATTCATACTTTCATGCAACTTAAGACCTAATTCTAAATGCTCTACAATCTTTACTTTTGGGGGAAGTGATATTAAAATACTTGTCTAACAGAAAACCTACGTAATTCTTGAAGTTTCAAAACTTTAAGTGGCTTTATTACTTTTTAAAACTGTCCTCTGCCAAATTACATTTTCTAACAATTAAGCGTGAAAAACGCTGCACAAGAAAGAACTATAGTCCAAGTTAATTTGGGATGTATTATGACAGTAACTGTTGCATCCTTGTTCCGCAATAGTGTACTCAGTAATACATAAATACAGAATTACTAATAAAAGCTGCATACCCCCTGAAGAAAACATGTATTATATAATCAGTGTCTAAAATTCAGAAACTGTATATACATTAGAAAGCAGGTGATAAATACAGATAATTAAATATACAGAATAATTAGTGTTTTCCAAATTTTCTTTCCTGTGAATTAGATCAGATATTCCAAGCTTTTCTAACATACTACAATTATTTTAGTACCTTGTGGATATGTAGCCAGATCTTGAGTTACATTCTTTTGGTAAACTTACTTTAAAAAAAAGCAAAGAATTATATTTACAATCCAAACAATAGACTTGTTTCAACAGCTCTTTGTCAACCCAAGAGCTTCTGTAACCAAGACCACTGGGACAAACCGAGACATACCCAGAGTATTTCGACTATTGGATTTTAAAACTTAACCTTCCAGTGAAGCAATGCCAGAAACTATGAAGCAACATAAACAGTTTTCATATAACAATGCAGTAAAGTTTTCCTTAATGGGAGAGAATGGATATAATGTGGAAAAAATGAAAACAGTTGAGATTAGTCTAAACTTCATGAGGGAGATATAACCAAGTGACGATTATTGATTGCCAATTTTATAACTAGATAAAAAGACACAAAACCAGCACATTTGCACTTATTACATTCAACCATTATTCAGAACAGCATCTTGAGATTTAAGACAGGACTTTGTTGCTTGGAAACTAAAATGACTTAAAGGAAATAATGAGCTATCCTTTTAAAAAGCTCACAGATGATATATTTCTGTTAAATGATGAAAATCTCTCAATAGTTGAGGACTAAAGCATCCAAGCACAAAAGAAAAGCTATTAAGCAAGGATGTACTTCAACACCAAGAAAGAAACCCTCCCCCTCATTTATCTAATTTTCAAATGGGAATATGACATTAAATACTTGAGGAAAATTTATTACAGTGATCACGATTATGATTTGTGATTCATGGAAACTCAAAAAGACCATTTCTTACATTGTGCAAAGACGCCAAGATGAAGAGCACTACTTACTGAAGGTTTTACATTATTCACTTTCTCAGGAGGATGAATATGTTCTGTGAGAACTCTGCAGCAGTTCAATGCTTAAAAAGGGCAAAAATCTTACCCTTTTTCTACCCCTCATTCAAATATAAGTCTCGGTTTCATTAAAATCTTGTAGCCTTGAAGACTGCAATTTTTGCTAATTTTACAAGCTCACCCTTTCAGTCATTCTTCCAATAAAATTATTGCTTGATAGGATTGACCTCAAATGGTGTGTATATTTAAACCAACTACAGGACTATGTAGTATCACACCACTCCTTAGGAACTAACAGCTGGTTTAAAATTTGTTAAAGCTAACTTTAAAATGTTGTATAGCACTGACTGCCTACTTCGTATTGCAAATGAATGATTACAGGGCACCTGGAACACAGAAGCTGCAAAGATGATAGGATGCTTCACAGAGTGAAACAAGTAACAAGGCAATGCAACTCTGGAACTATAAAAACAAGCAGCGCTTGAATCAAAATTAACTGAAACATTTAAGGAGAAGGTTTCAGGCTGCAAGTTTTCAAAGCTAAGTCTGTTTGCATTCAGAGCAGTGTTTTAACTACTTTGCCCAATGTTTTGGTAAAAACTTCTTGATTGTACATAATCACTGCATTGAAAGAAATCACAATGTTCAGTGTCCGAGGTTATTTGCTTTTTTAAAAAGTCACAATAAAATGGCCCCAGTTTCTAGCAGCTTTACACACAGAAGAAAAAAAGGTTGATTTCCTTTAAATGAAATGAAAACAAAAATTTTCTATGCATATTCTTTCAAATTAGCATAATCTCTTCTTAAACAGCAGACTAATTCCCCAACTACTACTGTGCTTTTTTTTTTTTTTCCCCTCTAACCCTAGGCTGGACACAGAATTCTCCTTGATCTGCGAAGAGGCCACCTTGTACTGGATTCAGCACTATCCACCCTACGGTATTTTTCTAGTAGCTTATTTTGATTGATTCTTCAATCAAGATGCTCCATCTCTCAAGAGCATAAGTACTCACAGTACTGAGCATGCAATGTTTGTTTTATGGCTTCTCTTCTGCTATCTCCTATTTCCTTCTCCTCCTAAACAGCTAAAGGAATTCGGCATCAGCTATCCCTCAACAAATACTTTAAAGTTTCTGGGCTGCAAAGAATGCCAGTAGAGGCTTTTTCAGGACAGCCATCTCTGTGGCATTTGCATACAGCTTTAATTCCATTATCAGTGCCTGACATCAACCTGAGAATAATGTAGTACTCTCTCCAAGATAGATTATGCCCAGAAAATTTTCTAAAATGTTTAAAGCTTGTTGCATTTAAGGTTGTTATTCCCTTTAAAGGCATAAGCAAATGAACTTTTTTTATAAACAAAGGTTGTGTCCATTTTTCTGCAAAGGAGGAACTTGCTTGTTACCTTTAATAAAGATCTGACTGATCTCCTGCCAGAAACCATCTATTCTGGTGTACTGTGATCTTTCCTCCCTGGCCCTGTCAGGCATTACAATAATAATAGAATAAATTATGTCAAATATTTGTGTTTTGTAATACATTAACAGGTATATTCTTCGAGAGATGTAGTTCTTCCTCAGAAGAGCCACAAACAGAAGGGGATAGTCAAGCTGAACCCTTTAGCTTAATAACTTTTATATGCAGTATTTCATTGTTAGTTTAGGTATGATACTCAAACATACATGCCTCTTTATGACCCGTTTAATCTATTCTGTATTCCAACTAGAACACACTGCTCAAGAAGAGTAATTTATCAAAAACATCCTGCACTTTTTCTGTTGCTGGCAGACTTGAGTTTAGCTACCATATATCACACATTTGCATTTTGCTTACGGTAATTTGTACAATAGTGTATATATATACATGCAATTAAAAAAAAATGACAAGTTGTCTGTAAGTAGCAGAAAAAGCCTCATTCAGGCTTTATCACAAAACATATTAAAAGTAAACATACTAAAATATTCAAAATAAACATTTATATATGGCAAAAAAAATTGATTAGAACTTAGGAATTAGATGGTCATTTCTGAAGAATGTAAACAACAAATACTTAAATTAAAACGAAGAACTTCAGAGGAAAAGTTCTTAAGACCATGTTACTAACTGCAAGCATGTAAACATTTTCAGCTTCCTCCTACCTAAGGTAGAGACTGAATGGTATCCTGTTACACAAACAGAAATCTCAAGGAAAAAACACAACACAAAACAAAATGCAATGTATTCAGGTAACTCTGCACTTTTTTACTGGCAATCATACCAAGCATAATTCCTTCATGTTACTTAGATGTCCTTAGATGCCTGTAAGGAGGAAAAAAATACCATCTAGTCTTACCTAGATACCTGTAACCTGAAACCATAGATATTCAGCTGCTCTAATCACTAACAGCTCTTTTTGCAGTATTAGAAATAGCCAACTTTTTTTTTTCCCCTCACACCAGGGAAGTGCTCTTTTGCTGAAATCTGTTTTTCAACTATTCTTATTCAGTTGCATATCTCAAGAACATCTTTAGTTATTCGGTGAAAAGGACAGGAGTATGAAGAGAGAGACAAGTGCAGTCTCTTTCGTCCTGAATTTGATCAGAATGTCTCAGATAACATCTTGGGACACCCACCGTTTTCCCTTCTTAAAAAAAACAAAAAAACAAAAAAACAAACTTTTTCCTACAAATAGCTTTCGTATACAGTGAAACCTTGACTGATACCCAGTAGTTTCTGTTGAAAAATTACTTGGCAGGAAATACACATTCTTCCAGTAGCTGAGCCTGACCCAGCAACCATAGAGTATATGATGGTAAGTACATTAGAAATATGACACACAGGCAAAGTGTTTAAACTTTAGCTACCCCAAAGAAAGGCAATCACATATAAAGAAGTCTGTTTTCAATATATGTATTTTCTTGAAAGACATCCAATCCAGTTCTTCACATGTTCCTGGAAAGCTCTCTATACATCAGGGAAAAACAAACAACCCCCCTATAATTCTCTGTTAATGATTGATCTACTCACCGAAGAGGAAAACAAGCATCTTCAGCAACAGTTGGCTGGAAATCAGTTCCTTTTCCAGTAAAAATGAAAACACTCTAAATGCATTAAATTTTCCATGCCTGATTGTACGACATACTCAAATAGAAGCACATCAAGCTCCCCTGAAGACTCAGTTCTTCTTTATCAGAGAAGGAGGAATCCACAAAAATACAATTCTTTCTACAATCATATAGCAGTATTGGCAACAGCCTGCCTGGTACACAGCCAATTAAGAAACCAAACCAAAATAAAATTTTCATTCAGCTGGACAGAGTTTTATGGTCTGTGCTGGTCACTTGCACCAAACAGGTCGAGGGACAGATCTTCTGCTACTTCACAGAAGAGCAACTACAACTAAACATAGACACAGGATACTAACGATCTTGCCCAGGAAAACCATGGGCTGCAGAAACAAAATGACAGTGTAACACGTACACCCTGTAATCCATTAATAGCCTTCAATTAACTGAGGACAATCAGCTGCAAGTTCTAACGGTACTAGCCTTGCACTGGAGGCAATTTTCTTGCAGATCTTCAGGAGGAGATAGCACACCACTGCCAGAGGAACAGATACACTTTGCTTCCAGCTGCCCCCTTTTACTTAAGATACTCTAACCTGGGCCAGAGGAAGAGAACTGAACAACAAATTAACTCCTGCACCAGCAGCTGCCACTGCCTACTTCCAGCTACCATTTTTTCCAAGGGAGAAAAAAATGTGAGCCCAGGAGTCTGCAGGGCCTCTGGCCATTCATCCAACCCTCAGTCTGCAACTTTAATGGAGAACCAGAGGGAAGAAGGCAGATTTCAGACCGGAGGAATTGTCCTGGCAAGGTGCAGCTTGAGACATCCTGAAACAGTTTACGACCGCACTATAATTTGGCATTTTATAACTTTTAAGTGTCTGAACTTGCAACGTTATTAATGACCTTTGTTTGCACGCATTTTACACAGGGGAAAATGGAATAAAGCAGGAGATGAAGCATTCTGTGATAGAATCATTTACTGTACGTTTCTATTTCTAGGTAACTTCAATGTTTGCACAGATCTGCATCTGGAAAAATGGGCAGGTGTAGCACAGCAATGTGCGTAATAGCTACAAACAATAATATTTATGCCGTTTAAAATCTAGTTCAGGCATGGCAGGTCGTATCACTTACAAAAACATCTCCACATCTGTCAAAATGCCCAAGTCTTATCACAAAACCACAGTGCTATAATTTACAATATTCAGATAGACAGCAATACTGTGAAGAAACTGGGTAACTGCAAAAGCAAATGGAAATATTGAAAAGAGCCAATATCATATCATCATAGAACTCTCCATACACTGATCCAAATGATTATTTGAATCAATGGTCCTTAAATCAGTTTGGAAAGTTCAGAAGCCAAATATATTCTTCAATTCATAACTATAACTGGAACAGGAACTAAATTAGTTGAGTTATGCCAGCAAAGAGTTCTCTGGTTAGAAGCTACATCCAGCCCACGCTATTGCAAAGTTTGTCTCCAGTACAATAGTTTCCAATCAGCTGATTCTTTACATACTAGATCCCCAAAATCTCCTTACCTCTGAACATTTAGAAACCACGTACAGTTACCATATTAAATAATAATTTTAATAAGCCAACCCTCCCTGTAACTTACTGGAGAGCTAGGCCCTTGGCACGATGGAAATTCTTACAGTAGAAACTTCTATGAGAAAAAGCAGTTCTCACTCCTTACTACAGCATCACAGTTACAAATTAATTTCAAAGTATGAACATCTTCATTTTTTTAATTAGTTCTTGTTTTTGTAAATGATACAATCATTTAATCTAAAAAAAGAAAAATAACATTTTCCCTCATTAATTACACAGTAGTCCATTCTTTTCTATTTTATCTTTTCCACAAGCATTATTTTTCCTCACTATTTCTAAATCTATCTCACACAGATTTGTCACCAGCTTAATGACCTTTCTTACAAATCCCTTCACCCCACTTTCTGTGAATCCATACTCTCTAGGTCAATGATTACAAATCTCCGCAGCTTATACTTCATCAGTTTTATTCTAGAAACTGATCTGCTGAAATCTTACTCTTAACTGGTGTTCAAGAAACAAACTGCCTAAAGCATTCTCCTTGATTATCCCCAGTGTTGACCTACAAAATAAAAGTAAAATGCTTCCAATGTAACGTTCTTAGACTCTACCCTGATTTGCTATACAACCACTTTCTTGCCCCTACTTTAAAATTTGAGAGTAATTCTTTTCACTTTTTATCAGATTTCCCAGTGAAAATCTCCTTTGACAATAAATGCATTGGCTTCTCTTAAAATCACAGCTTGTATGCTGACCTGTGGAAGTAAAATTTTTTTTTTTGCATCAGGAGAAAAGAAAACCCCTACTGACAGACTGTTTATTCTTTATTGAGTGAGTATATAAGGACAAAAGCAAGGACCACTAATTATTGGGATTTACTAAGTTGGCTTTGACTATTCCAACTTTTGCAAGTATTAGAGCACCACTATTTCCATACTCTTTCACTTTCACTAAAACCAGTCTCTAGTCTCTCATTTCCTGCAATGGTTAAGGGCAGCACTAAAGTACCTTCTAATGGAAGAATTTTTTAGAACAATGCTGGATCACTTTCAAAATATTAAAAAACACACAGACACAAACACTTCTATCAATAACGTTTGTCTCACTGTCATTGTACTATTTCCCAGCAATTGTTTTTGTACGTCTTAGCTTTATTTCAGTAAATAAGAAGGCCCTATCTACTACATGCATGACTGTAAGTTAGTCTTTGAAGACTGAATTCATCCTCTGCGTTTTGAGGGATGGTTCACCATGGCCCTGGAACTTCTTGAACTAGAGTAACCTAAGCACTTAGTGCCTTCTCTTCATGCCAAAAAACTCGACAGGCTTTGCAGGGGAAGATGGGGGGTATATTCCTCAGAGAAAACTGTGGGAGGACAAAGAGAACTGCTTTGTTTTAACTGATTTAATTTCTTACCTGTAATAAACTGATCACCACTACTGAATTATAAGTGCAAACTATCATCATCAGGGCATTTTATACTTGCTCTGCATATATTTTTATTGTTCTTGAAAACCATTAAAATCTGAAAAGAATGCAAAATTCATTCTGTTTGACTTAATATGGCTCTTAAAAAGCCATTTTATGGAGTAAATAGTTTCCATATTTTTAATAGACTTCTGCCCTGATCAACCGAAATATGCATACAGATTTGTGTCACTGAAGATAGAGCGTATCTGAGCCAGAAAGAATTAATAAAAATCTATGCAATTTGAATTAATAAACTTCAATATTATTTCAGTCAGTAAATTATTTGGTGGGGTTTTCATTGTTTTATTTGTTTGTGGGTTGTTTTTTTTTTGCATTTGCAACTTCTGTTCTTTTCCTTTACAAGATTAATTTTCATCAGCCATGAGAATGAGACTGTCCTTCAATTATACATAGCCTTATTTCTATCTTTTTTTTTAAACCAGGAGGACCCAATGTAAACATGTTTAAGACAACTGTATCTTTAGCATAAAATTCCTGGGTTTTTTAAATTTAAATGGTAGATAATTATGAATGGCATTTCTTATGTCCTAAATAAAGAAGTTAACTTATCATTGTTTTAAGACTTTTTTAGATTGAAATGGAAGTGCAATTAGCAAATAAATCAAATGTACATTATGATATCAACTAAATAAAATTATATGCCTTGTAACCAGAAAGACAACTATCAAAATGTGTTTTGCATTTATAATTTATTTTCTATAGATATCTTAAAAATGCATAGGTTCTGATTACACCTTTTTACAAGACATTAAAATTAGTAGATTTCAGTGTTTCAGGCCTAATTTTATAGAGCAAACAAGGAAAACATGCCTTCTTGTCTTAAGAGCTCCCGGGGAGTTTCTCAACTCTGAATAAACTAGGTATTGAGCTATGAAGGAAAACATGCCTTTGCACCTGCCTGACAGCTGTTGAAGGCTGGTTTACCACTTCAACATACTCTCATTCCAGGTACTTCGCCAATGATTTTCATCAGATCATGCATCCAATTGCCTTTAAACCTCAGCATCAAAACATGTCTCCTGCTGGTATATTAATCTAGATTACTGATTACAAGTGTAGGTTTAATAAATTTTGTAATAAAATATCTAAATTTTAATTGGATGTGCCAGTGTTTCTCTACCCTTGCTTATGTCGTAACTGTGTTATCACTTGGACTTTTAAAGTTTGTTGTTCTACAGGTAGTGACTGCATCATCAATAGAGATCTTGAATGTATGAAGTTATTAACATTTTGAAGTATTCAGCATTAAACAGCATAAAATCAGCTAAATTACCAATTTTAAACAATTATTCTACACTTCCTACTCTATAAAAAAAATAGATTTATTACTTCTTGTTAACCTTATTTCAGAAAGTGAGCACTGAGAAAAATTACGCTTGTTTTACTGCCTACCTTTAGCAGGCCTCTTATCTATGAGGTTTTTCAGTCTAATTCTCTGGTGTACCAGTTAAAGCTGTTTCTTTTTTCTGCTTTACATGGTGAAAAACTGGAAGGCTACTGTTTATGTAACATTTCCCAGACTTTTTTCTTTGTGATATTCTGGTAATTCATTCTTCCCCATTCCATTACTACCTTGTCCTCAGGCAAACAAATTAACGCTTCACTTTAAACTTATTCCCTAAGTATCCCCTACATGTTTAAGCAAGATCATTATCCAAAGTTATCTACATTGTAATGACTTCAAATTCCAAAATTATTCAGGAAGAGACTTCCTCTTGAATCTAAGGTACTGGTTTCACCTACACAGTCACTTGGCAGGAAAGAGGGAAGGACAAAAATTTGTATGGCATCTATGCAAAAGAACTTGAAGTACTGGACTACTGCATAACTCCAGGTGAACTTTTAAGATGCAAGAAGGTGTTGATAGTTGTAAGGGGAAGTATGCTGGGGCAGCTAGGGTGCTGGAACTGTGCATGTATGTATTTTTTTATAAAATAAGTCATGTAGTAGATTTTTAATGTGAATGTTTTTATTATATCAGGCCCTGCAAATGTGTATTTATTTTGAAAACAATACTAGCTAACTAAGAAACAAATATTCACTTACATTGTCAGTGTGATTTTACTAAAAAAAGCTTCAATTTCTTTATAATATGGCTTCTGCAGCTGGGTGGGGAAGGAAAGCACACAAGAGGAAATGAGTCCAACAATCCCAAATGAAATATAAAGCATTTCAGTATCAAAATTAGCACAAAAGAGGTCAAGGTCATGAGTAGAAGATAACTGGATTCATGAATGTCTGACATAGTATTTCCTTTTCCTTTGAAACTGACAGCCAAGCAGTATACCAGGCAATTTAAAGCATCTCCTATGCAACTGCCATTTGGAATGTTTTGTTGTAGTCAAACACTACCACCTAAAGAGGAGCATGGTAAAATAAATGAGGCCTTTAATAGCACAACAGCATTACTGACTTTCAAAATGATAAGCTTACTGCTCTGGACAAATACCGAGCCCAAAGTTACTGGGTGCCAGTGCTTAGGATATGGGTTTCAATGTCAAAGCCTGTTAATGACTTAAGCCTTAGGACAAATCCACTTACAAAGGACACAAAATCTTCAGAAAAGTACTATATATATTTTTTTATCTTTATGCCATTTACATTTATTTTTCACTTATTCTAATGTTACTTATATGAAATATAATTTTATAGTTATTACATTATAGAAGTAGAACTTCCGCTAAAGTCTCTAGAAGCAGCTGAATTTACAAGCTTACTTGTGAAGGATGGATTTAAAACCAGATCACTCATTTTCTGTTGCAAAAGCAAGAATACTGATATCATCCATCAATTCACCATGACAGCGCTACATTTAAAATTAGTCCAAATACAGGCTGGATCACTTGGCGTCTGGGGAAAGAACACCCCCATTTCCATACATGCATCTTGCCCCCTTTCTAGTATGCTTGCAGCTTATTTGTTTGCAGTGCAGCATTGTAGTCTCTCTCTTACCCTGCAGCCTCAAATGTCAAATATATCTAGCTGACCTTAGCTTTAATCTGCATCCTTACATGACTCAGGAACAGGAGAGGTAGTTGTAGTCTGTCTTCCAAAGAGGGTTCCCCCTTTCCTATGAGATGACTTGACATTTTTGTCAAAGCTCAGTATAGCTGCATACATCTGTCCTAAACCAGTAGACATGCGTCTCATGCAATAGTATGTGTGGAGACTCACCCATGGAGGACAGCTGCATCTTGTATAGATGCCAGTTCTCTGTTTGTAGCTAGTTAGGTAGCTTTGATACTGCCATTAGTGAACAGTAGTTATAAAACACTTCACACAGGGTGCGAAACTGCAGAAGAACTGCATACACTTCAACATAGTAAGCCTGCACTAAGTTCCAAGCTGTTGTGGTTACACTGCTTTTAGGGTTCCCAAACCAGCTTGCTCTGGGGGAAGGCGCAACTCTAGTCAATGCTGAAAAACAGATCCAAGGCTTCTTGCATCAGCTTTGCTTTCATTTTTTCCCTAAAGGGGGAGGTAAGGACAAGGATGGAGAAAGAAGTAAAAAGAAGAAAAGCTATCACTGTTAAGTTAAATTACAATATAGGAGGAACAGATAACTGCCTTAGCAAAAGGGAGAGTCTGCTCTGTAGTACCTGGCTGTCCTGGTTTCAGCTGGGATAGAGTTAATTGTCTTCCTAGTAGCTGGTACAGTGCTGTGTTTTCAGTTCAGTAT
>JAVKLA010000049.1:1515668-1562233 GCA_034782735.1 Sagittarius serpentarius
ATCCCACTGGGTGGGGGGGGAGCGAGTGAGCGGCTGCGTGGTGCTGAGTTGCTGGCTGGGGTTAAACCACGACACTGGCATATGCATTGGACAATGCGCCTCAAGAAAATCTGTCTACCAGTACTGGGCTATTTCAGAACATGGTTTGTTAGCTCTGCCAGGATACCTATCTCCAGATTTGCAAGGATATTTATGACATACAGCTGTAAAGCTTCATCTATTCAATTTAGCAATAGGTGGAAATAGTGTGTCCTCAATGCCTTACATCTGGTCTGATGACATATGGAACTTAATTAGTTGTTTAGTTCATTGAAGTTGAGCTTGTAACGCTTATGCCTTCCAGGGCAAAGCTTAGGCAGAAAGATGTGAATGTTGTGTTCTGTAATCTGTTGATATTCATATTTTCCTTTGCAATTCACTGTCATCACTTTGTCTATAAAAAAAGTGTAATATTATGGTTCAAGATGGCTTAAGGATTCTCCTATCTGACATTATGACTCCTAATACTACCATTAGAATTGTCAGGACACTGAGTGATGAGACTCTGAAGTGAGAAAGGTAAATGCCTTCAGAGCTAATATTCAATAGGAAACATTTGGAAAAAATGGGAGGCTTAGTATTTTTGGCTGCCTTTAGAAAGCGTATTGACACTAGAAGTGGAACAGCTCAGGTACTGAATGTAATTCTCAAATGAGCAAAAAGGTTTGTACTTCAAAAGTACTAGCTGAGAAAATACGAAGAAACATCAGCACAGAAAGAATGGTTTCATTCTTTTCCCCACACCAGCTAATAGCACTGATCCAAACTGGCAAATACAACAGTGCAGTAGAAAACTACTAGGCAGAAATCATTACCTGGAAAATTATACTATTCAACATTCTCTTTTTTCGCCAGTGGTACAAAAACACTTCAGTTATTCCTGAATAACTCTTGGCAGACTGGATCTCTGATTTTTTTTTTTTTTTCCCAACAAAACCCGTAATTGCATAGTGGAAGAAAAACAGAGGGAGCCAAGCAGCACCACGTTAATTATTTTGAAATGTGCTAATTAGTTCAGTGTATCCCGAGAATAACTTGTGTCCTGTAACATCTTCTGTCAAATCTGTCATCTGCTTAAGCAAAATAAAATAAGTTCTGGAAATGTGTGTCTTGAGACTGAAATCATGACTCTCGCCAAGAGGTCGTTCTCTCTTGTGATTGCTTTCTGAAGTAGTATGGTTTATTTGTAGGATTCCGGAGACCTTGTGATCATGCGTAGAATTCATTAAGGAAAGGTTTTATAAAACACCTGGCTTTTCTCCTTTTTTTAAACACTTTTTGGAACATGTGTTCTGATAATAAATACAATTCACAACAGTTGAGAACTATTGGGTATCAATGCAGGATCTCTACAGAAGAGGTCTGTCTTCTGCTTATTATCCTCCTGAAGGAAGTGAGTTCAATCTCCCTCAGTTCACCAGTGCATCTCATAGATCCCACTAACTTTGTTAAAACTTTCAACTTCACATGAAACAAATTTATTAGCAATTAATTTTTCTCCTTCTTCCTCCCCTCTCCCATTCCATACACAACTAAAAGCAACTATTAAAATCTTATTTAACATACTCCTAGAATAGAAGAGGGGGTTAAAGAATAGGAATAAGAACTCCTAGTACCGTGATCTAATAGTTTATCTGAATGGACAAGTGTTGTCATTCCCTTGGTCATACTGCAAGTCTTTCTACATTGCTCCAACCATGGTCTTGAGAGGCCTGATCAGAAAGATATATGACTTCAGGAGCAAAAGAAGCGGGAAAAATCTGTTAGCCTTAAACCCCTCTAGATCAGCCTACTGGGAGGAAGACTGCTTCCCTCTCCTTTTTGAACTCTTCCCTTAAATGCTGAATTTGTCCAATGTAGAACAACTGCCAAATAAAGCAAAGCACAGAGAGCAAGTTGGCAAGGAGGTAATAGTTTAGTTTTGAAAATAAAAAGGATATGTTTCTATGATAAATGACATAACTTTCTTGCATAACCATTTGAAGACCATCAATGTGAAAATAATGAAACAGCAAAGTTGCTTTCAGGCTCATAGAGCTCAAGACACCAGTTCTGTTACATCTGTACCAGCCTTTTCTTTCTACAGGTATACATAAACTCTTTTCAGATTTGCAACAACTGAACACCAACTAGCATGTTTGTATAGCAAGAACAATTTAAGCAAACAAACAAAAAACTCATTTCCCTTTTTCATACACACAGAAAAAACATTAGTTGCTGGAGAAAATGACACTCTGACATATTATTTAAGTGAAAATTACAGAGCAGTTGACACAGAATTCCCAACCACACACATCTGTGTATGACTAAGGATATAAAACAAGATCTCATGTGACCTTTTGATCTTAGACATAATGATTAGCCTATAATATTGCTAGTCTGCTCCCAGCTCTCCTGAAGTCTTATTAAAAACACCCTTTCAAGACACATTTCTCTCCCCCTAACAGGCAAATTCCTTTGCTGCCAAGAAAAGCAAGCAAGAGAGAACCGTATGAAATACCGCATATGTCGTACTGTGTGTTAAGAAAATCAAGCGATTAGCTTACAGGCATGCTATCATGAGGTGCAGCAAGCAGCAGAAAATACAATCAGAAAAGGAGCACATAACAAGCTGATAAAAGCTGCAAGCATAGAGGTAGCCAGTGTAACCACCCAGATCAAGCTGCAGGAAGTCACTGTAACAAGTCACTGTAGGATAAGCCTGAGCAGACTACTGGTGTACCAGGCATATGGCAGCTTCACCTCTTTCACTACAGTAATAATGCTCTCACTTCTACCCCCCATCCTTTCTACAAAGCACAGCATTTTAATTCATTTTGCTTCACTCTTTAAAATATTTAAAAATCCACTGAAATAGAAGAGTACACTTATTTCATATATCAAGAAACTAGAGTGGGATGCTATCCCTTATGTGCTTTAAACTTGTTTGTTTGGTGTTTGTTTTTTTTTTTAAAACCACCCCTTCCTTTTCTCTTTTTTCATAGCTCCTAGACCACTCAAAATTCCTTTTTTCTCCCCCATCCTATTACTTGAGCTCTGGCTGCACTTTCAGCAGTAATTTGTGGTTTAACAGCTTATTCCAACCCATTTTCCACTATTAATAGTTTCTGAATTACTTTCTTACAATAGAAGGTAGGCGAAGATCCCCAAACTGATGTAGAAATGGCAGGTTTCTGGTTTCTGTTATTTATAAAAAACGATCCCTTTTTCTTCCTGTTTTCTCCCTCCCCCTCCTTCTTTTCTTTCCACCCTAGCACTTCTCACCCTTCCTCACCTACATTCCATATGGAAGAAAAACAAACACCCAACCTTAAAAAAGTCATACTGTATCCAGAGACACATTTTGGTTGGCAGTACCTTGATCCAGACTTCAATATATGTTATACTGGTCATGATTAAATATTCTAGTGGAATGTAAAATAACTGTTTTAACTCTCAAATACTGTTTCCTTTTCTTAGAAAAAAATGGCTGAAAAAAGTACTGGTTTTAGAAATCTTTAACCTTATTTTTGTGGATCCAAACCTCATTTAGGCAAAAACTGGAGAGAAACAATCAGTAGCATCCAGAAAAAGTTAGGAAAAAGATCTTTCCTCTTCCCATCCAGTTAGCTACTAGCTGAAGTATGTTCCAGAGTACCCAGAATGATAAATTTTAAAACCTGTTCCAAAGACTACATTATCTGTAGTTCAGATTTTTAAAGTAATCAGAAAAAAGTTTTGCAAATGATCATTCCAATTCCTTTTGAAGCTTTCCAATTAGAAAAAAGTACTTACAAAATCATTTCATGAAAACTTTAATGTGAAGTAGGGATATATTTAATACTTGGAGTGTGGCAGCTAAATTCAACCAATATACCCTCCTTTCAAAAATAGCTGCAATTATTTGCAAATAATTAAAGTCAGTTAAACAAACATAACCAGAGCCATGAAAAAATGTAGCCAAAAAAAGCTTTCTTTGACAAACCAACAATGTAGCCTGGCTTGCTTTAGGGCTGAAAAGCAGCATATGCCTGCCCAGTGATACTCATCTAAAAAGATGCTTATCAGCTGCAGACCCAGTGTAGAAGCAGGCAAGTGTGGAAACACAGAAAGGAAGGAGAGGTACAGTAGAAGAGGACAGAAGAGTCCCAGCATCAATAAGTCAGAGCCTACAATGGCTCATGCACTGTTCAGACAATCTTAAAGTAACTTAGAGTATTTAGTTTACCACTTCTTATTCAAGCTGTCTTACAAGAATTTTTATAATTATTTTAAAAATTTGATATTGCAAGCAATGGGGGAATCTAATCATATTTATACCCACCTCCTCTGTTAATCTTCAAAATCTAATCTAAACTAGAAAACATGAAATTGTAAAACAAACAAACAAAACCAACCAAAAACACCCCACAAAAATAATTTGTATGAAAATTCTATGATTTTGAAATCTGTTTTCTACTGATAAATAGCTGCAGAACTTGCTAGCTCTTTGGCATCTTCATAAAGATGATGTATCAAAAAAACTTGTGTTAGGTAAGAAAATAACATAATTCACCCTATATTTTCTGATTCCTTCTTAGAACTGTCAGAAACCATGATATTAAAAAATTCTGATCTGATGGAACTCAGGAATGAAAACCTTAAATGGAAAGTTATTCAAGTTATTTGATTAATTTAGCACATATGAATCCTTAAAAAACTTCTATTTTTGGAAACTGAGCTTAATACTGTATCAAATCAACACAAATATGTCATTATATTCAAACGTCTAGAAAACTTAATGAAAGAAAATATAAACATACTAAGATAATATTTAAAACCACAGATTCTGTGTCTACTGTGAGGTCACCTCCTGAAATGTCACAGCACATGCTAATCAAATCTTTCGTATTACTGCAGTTGCAGCACACAATGAAGTCAGATAAATGTACTTGCAATGATAACCCCTTCATGAAGATTTCCGTCATGAGACTGTCGAACTGCATAGTATAACAATTTCCAGTACTCAGGTTTAATCAAGCTAGACAAAAATGTTGGAGAAACTCCAACTGTTTTATGGCTTAGGGCATCAAGGATCCTGAGATGCTTCCCAAAAGCCGTTAGATGCTACATCTCCCAGACATGGAATCCTGGCTTCCTTGACACTCTCCTATTGACCCCAGGAAATTCCACTATAGGAACTCTGTCCTCCTCAAAAAGAAAAATGCAGCAGCACATCCAAGCTGCACTTCAAAGATCCATGCATCGATAATGACTCTAAATGAAACATTAGCTTTTCGGGATTTAAATTACACAGCACCATAATCATAAGTTTTATACATTCCTGGCTGTTTTAGTCAGCAGGACTGTTGCCTGATGGACATATAGAAATGCATGCTGTTCATGTGTGACAAAACTTAAGAGCATAAAGATGACAAATGGCTAACAAAACTGTAAATATGAAGGGGGGAAAAAAAAAAATCTTTATATAGCCTATAGACCTTTCCTTTGAAAAATTTATTTTTTAAATAAATTCTATTAGCTGACATATTCCAGAATTTTAAAATTTCTTTTTTGTGTTTGAAAACTGATCTTCTCTTTGTTTGGAGCAAAATTATTTAATCACTGCCTCAAACTTGCAATAAAAATACTAATCACTAAGTATCACATCAAAACTGTGTATCGGAAATGCTGCTTTATTCACACATGTGTTTTCTTGTTTTCACAATAACAATGACTATTTACAAGTTTCAGTGTTTTCTACAGATGATTTACTTCAGTAAAAACTATTAAAAAATATGATAGCAGTAGCAGATTTACATTCATGATCTTCTACATAAGAAACTCCTCAGATCAGAAGCCAGAAACTAGAGGTAAGAAAACAGATTTTAATTTCAGTCTTCCAAAACTTGTCATGTTTTTGTAAGAAAGTGACCATTTATTACTTGTACATATAAGAGTTTATCTGAAGACTGGCAGACATAAAAGGATTTGTGCATCTAATTTAGAGACATAATTAGAAAATTATCTCACTGTACAGTTCGCAGAAAGGAACTGCAGAAGCTCCTAACTCCTGCTTGCTTCCATTTGATATATAAAGAACCCCTATTTATAACAAGGCAGCTCAGAAGTCTTACCTGAGTCTGCTTCATTGCCCGTTCCATTCTGCGAGTACTTCCTTTCTCAAGCTTGGTTCGAAGGAGTAAAGCTGACGTCTGAATGGCCCAGAACTTCGGCTGAGAGAGCAAGCACTGCCGAGAAAAATAACATTTTTTCATTATTTCATTTTAAAAGACACTGAAGACAGTAAAGTTTTTAACAATGTTCTCAAGCATGAATGCTGTTTCCTATTCTGGAAGTCAAATATGTAGCTGTAGTACTTACTTGATGAACTGAAGGCTGTACAGATTACCTTAATCTATTTTCAATATAAAAGGTGGCCATCAAAACTATTTTCTCCTCAGCTACTGCAGCACTATGTGTACGGGTACCCATATGGTGCATACACTAAACAGCACAAATTAAAATGGCTACTCAGAATGAAAGGAAAATAAAGAATTTGATACTGAGTAATCTGGCTTAGCCTTCTTCACACCTGCATACTGGATAGTTGTAGACAGCAGCAGGGATCCTACTTCTTAAGACTGAACAAACCCAGTTCTCTCTTGGCCTCTCCACATATGCAAGGTGCTCCAATGCCTGCATTAACAGCACCTCCACATTAAATAGGCTGAAATTGCTAAGAAAATGAAGAATATTAATTAATTTACAATTTGCCATGACTTGAGAATGACAGGAAGAATTTTTGATGTGCAGTAGAAGCATAGGGAATATGGAATAATAAAAGCTTTCCTAAAGACACGGTAGGTTATCACTTGGAATGCTCTGCCCTGATGCCAGGAACTTGATGCCAGTCTCCAACCACTGATTTTTAGGGAAGCCCAATAGGAGATATGTAGCCAATACAACTTTGATATCCCTTAATAACATACAGACCACCTGGATTCTTTCCATTCTGTTAGATAATCACTTTGAAAAGTGAGACAGTAGGAAAACTTCCTTGTTAATTTTATTGATACTACAAATACAATCCAGCTTCTCTGAGAAAATAAATTTGTCTATAGATATTTGCAGACTGGAGAAAAAGCCCCAGTGGTTTTATTCTTTCCTCTCAAAGATCTCCCAAAGCATTAAAAAGTACACTTTGCTGGTGGTTTGTGTGAAACGCTTGACAAATTTCTGCCATATTGCAATCTATTTTTCTTTTCCCTAGTGTTCTCACAGGAAAGGAAGCAGAGAGAAACAAACTAAAACAAATTCTCTCCAAGCAAAAGTACACTGGAAGAGAGGCGACAACAAATGAAAGCATAAATGAAAGCAATATGAATGCATGTACAGCCACCAAACACTTCAACATCAGCTGATCCCTCCTCTTGTGACCAACAATCTCTGCACTGATTCTTTCACGACTTCTATTCAGTATTACATTAAGAAGTACCCTAAGGCTTTTATACCCTCCTCTACATGCTGAGGACCTGGAAGTATTAGGGGAATGCAGTTGCAATGTTCTATATTCCGTTTACTTTAAAGTGCCCTTTTACAAATTAATTATGATCAGTAAATCTGTCAACTGGTCCAAATCCTAGGTCCAAGAGCTCATCTCTCGTCTCATCACAGGAAGTTCAGTCTACTACCTATTTTTGTTTGGCCTTTAGACAAACTCTCCACTGCAGGACACAAGCAAGGCATTCCTAACAGAGGACACTGGTTTCTGAATTTGTTCTTTGGTGGCCATTCCAGGTGGTTCCTAAAAATCCTTAAGGGATTGTTAGGGCAAACACTTGAACAATGTTTATTTTAGCTTAAAAACTTCTTTTGTGAGAAAGGTTACCCTTTCCCTCATTTTCTCCACTCTTGGTATTGTGTTACATTATTTTATTTTTTAGGTTAAAGGGAATTTTTTTCTCTGCTACATGGTGGTAGATACTAGTATTTATTTTTCAAATGAACACAACATCTCTCAAAAGAATAATGAAAACTAAAGGGCTTGACTAATAATGCTCCTAAAGATATTTTCAGGTCCAATTACAGCCCTTGTCCAGCAGCAGATTACTTGCCACCTCACTCTGGTTCACCTTAGCAAGGGGCACAAGCAGGGCATAGCACAAAGCCTCTGTGTCCACTCCATCCTGCTCCGCAAGAGAACTGGCAGCTCAGGAAAGCCTCTCCTCTGCCTCCGTGTATACCTCCTACACCACTGCCTAGGCAGTGATTTAAGCAATCACGCTGTATGAGGCGTTTATGAAGACATGTAGGGAGGGAGAAGAAGCAAAGAGAAACAGGGTGGAAGAGTGGCAGAGATAATTACATTTCACTCCTCTGCAGGAGCAATGACAGTCATCTTGAGTAACAATCCTGCTTTTTAAAGGTATACATAAAACAAAATGTAAGGTATACCTGCTGCACAATTACAGAAGAAAAATGTAAATTCTCTAACAGTTTTATTGATAAAAAAGCACTGCAGCTGCATAGGGCAATGAGAAACAGGCCTATTTTTCAGCTAAGAAACACTTGTTTTTTATACTTGTACTGAGCTCAGTTCTGTGCCAGAACAACAAATGCTCACCTTTTCATTGCCTAATTTTGATGTTTGAAGCACCACAGATACAAAATAATACATGTATAAAGGGTGCAAATGTTTATACTCAAGGGCTGTAAAGAATAATTTCAGAACATGTATCCATAACTATTAAGCAAGCTTTAATCTTCTACCCCAAATCTCCACATATTCCAGATAAATATTTTCCTGTAAGTCCCAAAGCTTTATATTTTCACCTGAAGCTAAATCTAGACTCTATTAATGAGACTATAGGTTAAAATAAAACATCTGAAAAAGAGAAAAACTAAATCAAGATTATGCAAGTTTTGTCAGCATAAGAAAATTAACAAAATAATTCTAAAACAAAAACACTACTGAGAATCTTTGCAAGTCATCTTTGTTCTTACATTAGGGAATGAATAATACAATAAAGAAAAAGAAAAACAGGAAAATTAGATGGGGTGAGAAGAAAGGAAAGAAAATAAGGTTATGCAACATCTTCTGCACTGAATGGAATGTTTTCACATGGGAAAACTAATTTCTCCAATTCTTCCCCACATTTTTTCCTACAAACAAGAACCTTTTACATCATCCTCTCCCATCATATCAAAGAGTAAAAAGAATTACCAAAACATTACACAAACCAGAATCTTTCATTCAATTTATCATCCTTACATGACACTGGAACGAAACAACATGATCCTCAAAGTCTTAATAAAAAAGTAGACCGTTACTGTACAATACCTTTATAATATCCTCATTACTATGTAAGAACAAAATGGCAAGTAATACCTGAACTGTGAGATAGGTGCATATTACTAATGACACCCAGATCAAACCCAGCCACATGAGTCCTGCCAAACCTAGGCTAACTCTCAGGTACCGTTAATGAATGATTCAGCCTCATCATTATTCAGAATTTAACCTAGTGTGATGCACTCCCTGATCACTCTAATAACTTTCTGTTAGAGAAACAGAGAAAGGACAGTTGCACAATTTGCAATGTCTACACAAAATTCAGAACAAGCTAGCAAGAATCTTCAAGGAAGATTGTGCCATTGATATTTCATATGTACACATACATACAAATATATGTGTATATTTATGAAGTTACAATGTTTGGTTTTATGGAAACTACACACAAAGAAGCCTGCAGTTTAAAAATCAAGAATGTAATATATTCAAGATAAAACAGAAAAGTTAACCAAAGAACCCTGAGAAAGCTGAGACACACAGAGGAGCATTACAGAAAATTATAAGATGTCCGACCAACAACCCAAACCAAAACAAAGTCTTCTGAAGGGCGTATGAATAAGACTGTATCAGTCAGCCGTGACTCATAAAAGGTATAGGTTGTTCAGAGAAACTCTTCTGCATTACTCCATCTGCTATTTAAAAAAGTAGGAGTTCCTATAGGAATTCTTTCTGACATCAAAGTCAGGAAGAGCTTACATGGGTTTATTAGACATGCTAGACAAGCTGGAACAGGTAAAGATCCTTGTTAACTGCATTTCTAAATAATTTGAATATTTTCTGATTTTTCTTTATTACAAATCTATGCTTCGAGTAACCCCTTTCTTTTATTCTTACACCTTGCTCACTGATAAACTATCAGTAGCCTAGCAAATACTATGACTGCTATGATGGAGCTATTACTTCAAAGTGGACTTTCAAACTCTGAGCATTTTTAATTGCAACCAGTCGTGGAATTCCCCAGAGGTTGCACATCAGTCCATCAGTAAAACCAAAAATATTCTGCTTATTGGCCAAATTGCGAGGATGTGGTGAAATGACTTACTTGAAGGCACAGGCATGAAGCACCCGGAGGATTGCTCTGTTCCTCTGTCATCCCCTCCAAAAAAATGACCTTTAGTTTAGATTCACGCAGGTATTTGCTAACATACTTCAAGTTACAAACAAACAGAAAACACTAGGATGGATTTAGAAAAAATGAAAAAAAAACCCAAAATCCCTTTCTAGTTTCTTTTCATTACCAATTTCAGTTAACATACTGCTTTTCCAAAAAGCCAGACATAATTAAGATTTCCAAATTACTTATGTGGATTAATTAATGTCTATTTACCATTACTCTTGCTTCATAGAACCAAGCATATCATTATATGATGATTTTCATGAATTCATTCAGATAATTAACATGAAAACCTTATTTCTTCAACATAACCAAAGGTAAAATGACAACCTTATAACTCATTCTTTGCTACTCTAAGATGAAAAAATACTGTGGCTTCTTTTCAACATCCTATATTGTGCACAGTAGTCAGGTGAGTACATTAACAAAAAACTAGTTGGAGGCATATGACTGAGGCATGAACAGGCAGAATTTTTTCTTCTTGCAGTTGCTTTGCAGACATATCTGTCAATCTCTGGTTAAGCTACCTTACAGTGCTTAATTTGTTTTTAAGCATACAGCAAAGGATTCTTTGACATAAAAAGTTCTATGGAATTCAATCCTAAGAAACAAAGGAAGAAAATTAGTATGAGATTAGGGAGAATTTGATTTTGTTTTCCACAGTCTCATCCAAATAATCTGATGCTTAAATTTCTGTGTAACTAAAGAAAGTTTTTATTAAAAAAAGTCATGTTCAAATGACACTTGTTTAATTTGAAAATTTTTTTGGAAGTTTCTCCTAGTACTGGACCAATGACAAAAAAGGTAAAATGAAGCAGAATTAAAAATAATTGACTTGTTGAAAAATCTGAAAGATGCCACATTATTGTGGAAAAGTTTCTTTAAATTTAATCTACATATTTTCAACAGAATAGTATTTTATAAAAGATAATCCTTGCAATTCTGAAAAAAGTCTGCACAGGAAACTCTGCTCTTGGAAGTAGTTACATGAACTTTACAAAACTACTTCTAATTGCCTAAGAAAGATCAAGGCAAGCCAAGATCCAGAGAGAAGCAAAAAGAATACAAGTTTTGAGAACTGTCCTTAGAATATCAACTCCTCTATTAATTCAGCTCAAATGCAGATGATTTCAGTAGTACTGGCAGCTTCTGGCTGAAATGGGATTTGTAACTTTAAGCAGTAATTCTGTTAGAACTCTATAAGGTAAAAAAAGTACCTTTGTGACTAAGTGGTTTAAAATACCAGTACATTTTTTGATGTTGTACTGGAAAGCATAAATATCAAGGGGGTAAGAAAAATACTAGGTTTCTAGTTACAATTAAGCAGTAGAACCATGGCTTAGCAACAAAACAAGCCAGTCAATATGACTACTTTTTGCTTTTCTGCTTGATGTATGAACATGTAAAAATTTCTTGTTTGCTGAAACAGAGTAAGTAGCTTCTCTGTTCAAATCCAGCATACGTACCAATTCTGCTGTACATGCCCATCCCAAAGATTTAAAAATTAGTAAGAATCAAAAGAAGATCTGATTATATATAATCACCAGCAAACACATCATGCTGAGGTTTCACAGACCTTAAATTCCTCCTGGTAGTGTTTTTACTCTTATCACAACACTTAATAGTTTACTAACAATGACCAGAAATTAAGAGGGAACCACAATAACTACGCACATACACAAAACCTCAAAATATAATAAATACACAACTAAAATACATTAGTGTTTTCTAAACAGGCAGAAGGTAAGCTACATATTTAACTAGACAAGAAGTACTTGATGTTTAAGCTGATTTAAATATATATGTCAAAGGATCATTTTGAAGCACAGAATGCTGTTCTTCTGGTGAATATAAATATTTTAATGCAAAAAAGATGCTTAGTAACCACCTAAAGGAACTGCTATCTCCTTTTATCTATATTTAAATTAAAAGTTTGTATTTCATAATTATCACAGTACACATGCTCAGTATTCTTCGAAATAAACCTGCCAAAACCCCTAAAAATGCACTCAGAATTATGGACCATTGAATAATGATTGGAATAAAAGCTTTTTGTCTTTGATCCACCATTCAATGCTATCCCAAGATTGTTCCTCTTTTTATTTCCCATCATGGTATTACACACAAAACCTCTCTATCATCACATATCATTCATATTGTTATATATAATGATACATAATTACTCCATGTAAATCTCTGTATGTATTATTATATAATTGTGTTAAAATTGAACCCTTACACCAAAATGTGTATCTGTAAATCCCCATATAATTCATCCCAGACAAAGACTAAACACTATCATTTTGGAGAGGTTAGGTTTTTTTCATATTTACAGGGGAGCTCCTCCCGTCTCTTCATAAACCATGAGTTTATTGAAATTGAATAATCTGAAGTTCAGATGGAAACAACTCACATTCCTACATAATTATTTATATACTATACTTATATATACAATATAGAATACTTTCTGTTTCTCTGAGAGTATCACCTTAATGCATGATGACTTGACTTTAGGTTCAAAATGAAAAAACATAACCTGACATTAAAAATAAAAATTCCTCTTGGACAGTGAACTGGAAAAGGTGGCAACAAAACACAGTATGCCAAATTCAAGCCTACTGACTTCACTGCTTGTACACGAGAAGTTATACTAATGGATTCTGCAGTAAAATCCTTGGTTTATATAAAATGCCATGACTACATGATAGTTCTGAGCAAACAACAGTGGTTAACTTGGGAACAAACAGGATGCTGAAGCAAATTATTTCAAACCAACTTCTCATTGCAGCTTCTGTCATCTATAACCACTGGCCCTGCAGAAACATTCCTAAATAATAATTTTGGAATTTACACCACTAATCAGGGTGGTAATTTGAGCACCTATAAATTCCTCTCACCTTCTTAAGCATTATCAACAAGAAATATTTGATATTTGATTGCATGTGTCAACCTGAAAAAAACAAATTTAGGGCATCTGTTCAAGACAGCAAACCTTCAGATAAATAAACTGTTAATCTCTAGAAACATCAGGATTGCTTTAGGCACACGCAAGTAGAAGATCTAAGATCTCCAGTCACATTTTATTAGCTATGAACACCTTCATATTTTCTAAGGCCCAACAAGAAAAAAATTACATTAGGATTTCACTCCAGATGGTTCTTGTTACAACTTGGCAAATTCTAATCCTATTTGGCATAATTATGTCCTTAGAGAGCAACACGAACAAGATAAGGGACACAAACAAGGAAAACAGTATTTTCATACCTTGAGAATGCAAGGCTTCCATAAATCTTACGACAGTGGATGTACTTAGTGGTTAGCAGGTAGAAAGGCAGAAAAGAAAAGATTGTAATTTATCCAGTAAATCTAGTTCCTAGCATAGACTAGCCTATAGACTTTGTAGATTGCTTATTTTTTTTTCTTCTTTAAGATCTAAACCGAGGGAATACTTGCATTAGTGTGTATTCTACTCCACGTACATCTCTCCTCAAAGTCAAAAGAATTGCTCAGACATCAAACATCAAAGGCCCTGTTGATATGTTTTAACAATTATCAAAACCTGTGTTGTATATGGCTTGACGCATCTGTTTAATTTCACACTTTCACTAAACAGTGAAATCTATCCTACACTTAAAGTCACTCTAAGGATGATTTGGACTGGAAAATCAAAATATTACCAACCTATCCTGCAAATTGGAAGTGTATATACATCAACACAAAAGCAACTGTTGTCAAAATTTGTTTTTTCCCTATTAAGCAGACAGTAATTTTAGTTAGCAACTGACCAGATCTTTTTCCGTATGGCTTTGACAACTATAATTTATTTGTTTTTAAAAACCCAAGAATATGCAAAGTATTTGGAGTTACAAACTACTAATTGATTGAACAGTCTTCGGGCAAAACTATCGAGACAAGGATAATTACATTTTCTTTGCAAACACCACAACTTGTATTATACACTTAGAATGAATTATATTTCAGGCATTATTCCCAGTCCTGTGTTAGTGTTTCTTTTTCAGTGTTGCATGGGGAAAATGTGTTATTACTTGGTTAGGTCTTAAATATTTTCTTGCCTAACAGTATCTAATATAAATACCTTTAGAGTATTAAGCCAAGACCTTTGCACTGTAACAAGAAAACAAAAAATTATGCACTGCTTGAGCCTGTATACCATGCATTAGCAGAAGTTCTCTATTTTCCTTTATTAGGTCTTTCATTGATTTTAATGAGCTGTTACATCAAGATAGCATGTTACAGAGTCAATCATATGATCACTTGTCATTTTTTTTAAGGTTTCTTCAAACTATCATGCATTAAACGCCACCTTCTTTTTAAATTAATTGTGTCTGACTGTCAGGCAAAACAGACAGACAGGCAGAAATCCTGAAAGTATAAATGTGACAGAGGAGAAAGATTTACTTTCCTGCAGTGGCTGAGACATCAGTATGTGCACAGTGCCATTTTCCAGGACTGTTTTAATATTCCATATATATAATTTCAGTAGGTTTAGACCACACATTCAGCATATTTTTTCCAAAGTCTAAAGCTATTCACTGTATGACAAGGGTTTATT
This sequence comes from Sagittarius serpentarius, assembly GCA_034782735.1. NCBI lineage: Eukaryota > Metazoa > Chordata > Aves > Accipitriformes > Sagittariidae > Sagittarius > Sagittarius serpentarius. Next base: position 1,530,708 of record JAVKLA010000049.1, read on the forward strand.
TTGGTCTATAAAACTAATCCTGGGACTGTACAACTAAAATAGCTTTTCACCGCAACAGGTGTTAGCTGATCATGAGCAGAGCTGGGCTTAAAGCTCTTAGCCACAGCCATTAGAAATATCTCTCGGTGTTAAAAAGTCAAGAGCAAGGCCAAAACACGATCAGTGATCCGCATCAAGGGACTAGTTTAATTAGAATGGTATTTTTAAAATTCGCTTTGTCTAGTCTTGTCTGGTAGCCTCAGCACGCAAGTTGTAACATTACATCATTGTAAATACACAGTACCTTTTGTTAAATTTGACTGCTAAAACAAGATGACACTATCAGGGTTTTTTTGCATTTTTATATACTTCAATGTGTTTGAATGCGATTCGTTCACATATATAATTTCAATCTTGGATAACTGAATGCATGTGAAATAAAATATTAATTCTGAGAGTTTTAAAATGAAATATATGTACACACACACACAACACACAGTTCCTTTTTTCCCCGTCTGCAGCTATGAAGAGTTGTAACAAGTTTCCTTTTTCTCTGTCCACACTTTATAAAGCAAAATGTATGCAAAGATATTAAAAACCTCTTAGTTACACAGTTAATTATTTAGCCTGTACTAGACTGATTTAGAAATGAATGCTAGACTCAGTATAGCAGCAATTACACTGCACTTACCTAAATGCAATTTAAGGTTCTTAAGTATCTCATTTAATCTCAGTTTGCAAGTGACTGACTCCCTCTGGAGTTTATCATATCTGGAATTTATCACATCTGACGGTACATTAAATACAATACAAGAGTTACTCAGTAGCTGGTTTAATCAATTCAAAAGTTAGAAGGGAAGACTGGAATAAATTTTCTTCTCACAAGACTTACAAAATATTCCACTCGTGTATACAAGAAAGCTAACATCATTTCACTTTAACTGTATGTTCTATAGCTTTTTTTTTACCCCACTGAAATAGTGTTCTGTAGCAAATGGGTAGCACTTGATAACATCCACCCAAAGGAATCCTCATATTCCATCCTGCTTATCACTCTAAATATATTTCCCCTCCATGGCACTGATTTTAAACAGTAACTCTTTACTCCTTCTGATATCTACCTTGCAAAGAACAGCTTCTGGGCAATTATTTATGCCAGGTCAGCTTGGAAATTGTGCTGGCTTTTGTGCCATTTCTGTAGTTCCTACTACTTCAAGGAATAAAAATCAGGCAGGAAAGCTTGCAAGTTAGTTCCCCTGGGTCTTTTTACACAGGCAGCCATGACAGGAAGGTTGCCTAAAAAGACCATTTTGAACAAGCAACAACCTTAGGGGGTCCTCCTACTCTCCACTGACTTTATGAAGGAAACTAGGTTCCTAGCTTACGCACATCAGTTAGATGCCCAACTGAGGTGCTTATTGCCAATTAATCCTCTAGACAGTTTCTCAATAATTTTATTGTATCTTCCAGTCTCAAATCTCATTTGGTTCCCTTGAGTTTGTTGTAGGGCTGCAGACACCTCTGGAATGACTGTTTCATCTGGGTGGTGGAAAAGATACGCTCTAAACCAAACTTTCTCTACAGACCACAGATTTCAAACTGAAAAAAACCTAAGCTGTACCTCGCATCCTGCTATAGCTTTGAACTCGAGGCAAGGATCAAGTTGAGAAATACGTGTTTGCACAGATTTAATCAGTTTCAGTATTATACTAGCTAGTATGCTAGCAATAGATGTAAGGGAATATGAATCAGTCCTCCCATTACTGAAGTGAACTGTCTCTTTAAAAAGAAAAAATCCCATTGTGTACAACTCTTCTTAATTTCCTCTAAAGACAATTAATCATTTTTCTGTAGATGGCACTAAAAAAGCCAGCCAAAGAAAGACAAGAATAATTTGCATTAAAAGGACTACACATTGTCTCTTTTCAGATATCTGAAGATATTGGAAAGGAGTACTGAAAACCGAATCATAAGTGAATTTGTTACAAAATAAATGCATCTGCTACTTTCAAAAGTTCAACTCTGCCAAACATTGCAAAGACTATAATCTCTTATCTGCTCAAAGATACTGTGTTACTATCCTCATTAGAAATACCAAGACACTTCAGTATCTTTCTTCAGCTAGCTCTTCTACCTACCCTTAGAAGAAAGCATTCTCTGTCTCAAAAAAAACCAACACAGCCGCTTCTCAGCAACAGCGTAACATTGCTCCATATTCACCAGCATCCTTTTCCTTTGTTCAGTCAATACTCAAACTCAGCATACTCAGCTGACAATATGGCTAGAAGTCCTGATGGGGAAAAAGCATGACTTCCCAAAAGAAAACATCCTCAGATTTCAAAGCATGTTTGTTCATCTTGTTTTCTCTAGCAAAGGCAACATAGGTAACGTTCAGGTAAAATGAGGCTGCCTTAGCTCTGGTCCTGGTTCTTTTAAGTATCATTAGTTAGGAGAACATCCAACTTCCCTTTCCATTCTCCATGACTGTGTCATTTGAAACCTGAAGTCATGCCTAGGCCAGCTCTCCTCTGCAGTGAATTCTGTTTTATTTTTGAAGGTCAGGGAGCAAAAAGAAACATACAGAAGCTACATCTGCTACTTTTACTAACAGATATTTATATGTTCTTCTGTAAAAGGCTGCATCTTTCATTTTCTCTCCTGCTTCCATATACGCTTCCTCACACACAGAAAGAGTACTAACCAAAACAATTCTCTTTTCCTCTCCCCAAGTATACTTTTCAGGGAAATGGTTAAGCACTTGTTAGAACAATGTTCATGTCCAAAGCTCAGTCCCTATCTGTTTCTTCTTCTTCCTGCTACAGTCTTTGTCTTCTGAATATACATCAAGAATTTCCTGAGCTTTCTATTAAGTTGGATGTTTCTATGGTTTTTCTTGGAAAACCTCCTGTCTTACTCCATAACACAGCAACTCAGAAACATGCAAATATTGTCTGTATTAAGAAAATGAAATTAAAGGGGGTCATTTAATGCAGACATAGGTATACTGGAATCTGATCTCTAGTCAGAAGTAGAAGAAACACAAGCACGTGATGATTGTCTTTCCAGCTACCTGTGAACGTAGCTCTGCAGCTAAAAGCGAAATGGTGGCCCAGTGTCCCCTACATTATGCACTTCACAGACAAAAAGGTCAAAGAAAATGAGCACTAGAGAAACATTCCCTTGCAAGGGAAGCCTCATATGTACCATAGAAAAAGCTACGTGAAAGTAGTACAAAGATTTACACTTACTGAAGAATTTTCCTTGGAAACAAAAGATTCAAAGAAAGCTTTGTATGGATTTAAATATAACAGAAACACAGAAAAGCAAGATCGCACTAGCTTACATGGAATAAAAATAAAAAAAAGTAGGGAGACACTTATAGTGAGCTATAAACACGATTCTTTGATTCTGTATAATGCAGTCTGTTATTTAACTTGCATGCATGCAGGTACGTAACTTTCAGAGAGACCTACGGAAGGAATAAAAAAAAAATAAATCAAAATTCAAAGTCATTTTAGCCACATTGGAAAAATCAACTCAAATTAGGTGCTGCTAGGAAAATGTTTTAATGCTTCCCCCTCCTTATGATTTTCCGCCTTTAATAATAGTACAAAGGTATTATCTGAGTGTCAAATCCTTCTAATAATAGTACAAAGGTATTATCTGAGTGTCAAATTATTTGTTCAGTTATACATCCAAACTGCAGATCTATCCTGGTTGTCCAAAATTATTTCAATTTTCTTCCACATTAACAGGCATTGGTGGGCTGATATTTAGCAAGTTTCTAAAAGCTTATCGCTTGGCAGTGGTAATAATGGGTATACATATTGTATCCTCTTGCAAGAGTTAAAAAAAAGAATAATTTGTCATGCTGTTGCTTAGGAAGGTTTTTGGGTTGTTTTTTCTTTTCATTTTGAAAGACTATTTAAGTTCAGAAGTAAGTTTTCCTTGGAGGTTCTCAATTTTTTTTAGGTGAAGGAAGAAACTAGAGAAGAAAAGGAAATGTCATGAAGAAAGAAGATACTGTTTTATTTAAAGGAATCTGCTTTCAATGACTAGTGAAGGGTAAACCACGTAAGATATAGCTCCTATTTTCACTTAGAATGGAGTCCAGCCATATTACTGATACTCGCTCTGTTGCGCCAAACATATCACTTATCAGTGTTATGCTGAAAACAACTTCAGCCAGATTTGACTGTAGTAGCATTGTCTTTTTCAGGTCTGTGGTCTGGACTTAGTCCTGAAAAAGCATAAGTACAGACTTCCACACCACATCACAGTGCTGCATTTATATCCTAAGGCTCAATCTCAACAGCGATAAATCAGGTTTTTGGATTCAAAAGATTAGACTTTAACTCTTTGGTATCAATAATAAGGATTTCCCTAGGTATCAGGCAACAGTGAATTTCTCGTTTTAACTGCTCAGCCTCTGGAATTTCATTGTCTATGCCTAGGTTCTGAACACATCATGTGCTCTTTTGATAATATCCTGAAAAATAGAAAAGCACATTAAAGAAACTGGTCTCTGCACAGGTAGTAAAACAATGAATTTGGTTTGAGAATGGCTAGATATCATATTTTATAGATAGTTTCAGGACTATATGCAATGGTACATGCTGTCTGAGGACCTGCAATCTGTTTAGTCTCAAGACAAACAAAGCAAAATAACTGAAAAAAGGGTGAAAGACAGAAAATCGGTGCCAATGGAGAGTATTTTCTAACTTGTTCCATTCAGATTGGCCATGTGGGAGAAGAAACATGGCCTTACCCCCGCTAGGTATTCCCTTGGAAATTACCATAGTAGGCTTTTAAATCCTTGCCCTGCTTGCTTGCTCCACCCCACCCCTCAGCCTTGCCTCTCCTCTGACAAGGAGCATTTTTGGAACAGCCAGTGCTATAGCTTAACTTATCCTCTGCTGATAGAAATTTATTCCTCAGGGAGACAGTTATGACTTTTCATCTTTCCATTTCTGGTACCACTGCCTGTGGCTACAGACAAGAACCATGATTTGTCAGTATTTTCTTAAGGTTTTATCTTTACTTTTGCAATGATAACTTCAGGACAAATATCCATTTACAATAATTATCCTTAAAGTATGTTAACTGAGTATCTTTAGCAGGAAGAGAATGTAGGGTAGCAAAAGTATTGGTTCTCAGACAGACAGACTTGGAGCACAACCATAAAAATTATACAACACAATGGAGCCTTGAAAGCTCCCTTCACATCCTCAGTAAAAGGCATAAAATTATCGTCTTGAAAAGAATTAATTTAAATGTTTTCATAATTTCAAAACTTTAAGATTAGTCAATGGTACAACACGAATACTTCAACAGTTACATACAGTTTTTTACATTATAAGAATGCCATTTGTGAATCCATCCTATAATAATGTTAACCAGTCAAAATCAGCTATCCCTTTTTTTTCTGGTAACAGGAACAGGAATTCAGGAAGAATTACATGCCTAAACCAGAGATTTATAGTAAGGCTGCCACTGACTTTACTATTAAGCCACATCAGAACAAAGTATAGAATTTCTCTAAAACATCTTCACAACCTTCAGTCCATAAGAACAGCTGTCTGTAGAAGAATGGTGAGGCACAGCAGGGGAAAATCCACACAATGCCAGACAGGACTCTACAGGGAGTGTTATCATACCTGGTTTTCCTCTGTTTTGAATGCCAGCACCCACCACAGGAATTCTGCCTACAACAGTCTACATATTGCAATACTTGGTGTTCACAAATAAGTGTAAAATGTTGAACGCAAGAGGCATGCCTCAATTACTGTTTGGCGGGCTAACTGGCTTAGAGTCAAAGTCTGGAGATGACAATTTCAGTGAGAGTTCTAGGACAGTCTCAGCAGTTTCCCAGGAAAGAGCATATTAACAAGTCTCGATGTCCATTAAAAAAATACTTGATTTCTGATTTCTTCCAGTTCCTGACTTCACCAGTGGAAGTATTCGGTCTCTTTAAAGAGCTACTGTTCCCACTACGTGCAATAGGATCAAGCAGCTGGACGTCACCAGGAGCCTGGCTTTAAACCTTATGTGCAAAAGTTTATTTTCCAGGAGCAAAACAAAGCTGGAGCCACCTTCCTTTCAGAGACTGAAGACACAATGGTCTTGAAAGGCTGACATAGGCACAAGTGACTAATACTGAAAAAAAATGAGAGACTGCTGGGGAGCATGAAAGAAAATCCTGTCTAGATGTGCTAAAGTGAGTAACGTTCCTAAATCTGACAAGTTATGTAGAGAGAAGCTATACTCTGAATATAGTCCTTAGAGACCAAAGGCAAAGTCTGGGATGTGTTTAGACTTGAAAGAAGTTAAAAGCATGAGCTGTAATGGATAAGGATTCAAACACAGCAGTCTAGCACCTGTCCAGTTGTATTATGCACATAAACAACAGCAGTTATTAAAATAAATGTGAAAATTGGATGAAGAATCATAGAATAGTTTGGGTTGGAAGGGACCTTTAAAGGTTATCTAGTCCAACCCCTCTGCAATGAGCAGGGACATCTTCAACTAGATCAGGTTGCTTAGAGACCTGTCCAACCTGACCTTGAATGCTTCCAGGGATGGGGCTTCTACCCACCTCCCTAGGCAACCTGTTCCAGTGTCTCACCACCTTCTTCATAAAAAATTTCTTCCTTATATTTAGTCTGAAGAAGCTACAAGACATTTTCCTTAGACAAACAAGAGAGGGAATCTTTTCAGTTATGCAACTCCAAGCTCTACATTTTCCCAGCTCTGTTAGAGATTCAACACACACATAAATAAACTGCCTACTATAGATAAGGGAAAGATACAGATTATACAGACAAGCTGCAGTTCTTACACAATAAGCTGTAGGATGAGAAATACGGCCTTATTCCAGCACCTAAATGACCTGCTTGCTTTCTGAATCTTACTAATAAGCTATTAAACAGTTTCAAATCATGCAAGGTGTTCAAAACAAAATAAAAACAATTTTCTAAACATATTTCATTCCTCTGTTCTAAAACTGAAAGGGTTTCACTGACATATATTAAACTAAAAAGCAAAGAAAATAGTTTTAGCCAATGATAAAAAACAAACCAGGTATGATACTAATTTGGGGAAATGCAAATGCATATGCTGTTCCTTTCCAGGTTTTAATTTGTTGTAAGTATTGTAATTTTAAAATCAAATATCTCATTTTACAGCACAGAAAAATCTTTCACAGTCTATTTATAGCAATCTGTAAAAGTTATTCTCTCTCACCTTTTGTCTAGACTAGATAGAAGTCATTGTAGAATGTGTTGGCCATGATATTCTGACAAATGTACTGAAGAAAAATCCAGCTGACACAAGACATTAAGTCTTTCAAGAAAAAAAGCACAAGCTCCAGTTTAATTACGGCAGGACATGCTTAAGGATAATATAGACAAGGAAGTAAAATCTTCTCAAATACGTCAAAATACACCAACTAATATCTAGTGTCATGATTTTTATTTCAGTTCAGAAAAGGCCTCAAAAATCTCAGCCTCACAGACAGAAAAACATTAAATAGTTTAAATATTTCTAAAACATTTTTGCAAATTGAAACAAATAGAACACGCTGCTTTTAAACATTTTATTGGCATTTATTTGAATAGTCTTCATAACTATCAGCTCCACTTGCCATGATTCATGCAGCCAATCCAAACATGTCAAAAGTATTTATGCCATAGCATATTATCATATATGCTAAGCATATAAATTATACACAGAAAAAAAGTCTGAATTTTCTCACAGTAATCATGAGTCTCTTTATGATATACATTACATGAACAGTCCACTAAATGAGCTGGCATTGTTTTTATATCCTCATGCAATGAGCTAACCTTCATAAACAGAGTATGAACCTTTCCCATTCATGTGCTTGCACAACTGGAAATTAGTTTTCATAAGGGTCACAAACACTTTGTGCAAATTACCTTATGAAATTTTCTTGCAATTTGCGATTTGATGTAACAAATAATTATGAAAAATAACACTTAGCTTATCAGTACAGAAGTTATCCCAGTAAATGTATTTGTGGAAGAACAAGCTGAGTGATGGGGTCTGCTGGCAATACATGCCTTCCCCCCCTCCCCTTTAGACATAATGTACTGTTTAGTACATGGTCAGTACTAGAATTCAAGCATTCTGTAAATACAAGTAAAATAAATGTGCATACAACCTCCATGCAGATGTATTTAGATGTTTCACTAATTTAATCTTAACATCTTAATTTCTTGTCAACAGCACTTGAAAATTCCGCTTTACTATTTAAACTTGCTGCTTTTAATAAAAGACAGGAAAGGAAATATTGTAGAAATATCACAATCAGAGCTGCTTAAACTTCGTCCTTCTATAACATAGATGGCACCAAGCTTTTTCACAACATACTGAAGCCAACTAACTACTTATACAATGGTAGCACACTGTGCAAAAACATACCCAAGATCACTGCTGAACAGAAGGGGCTTTACTCAATTGAGGACAGCTAAGCACGTAAAGGGATATTTTTCTGAATCTAAGCTATAAGTGTTCGTTTAGGAAAATTTTCAAAACCAGGTAAAAACCCCCAAATCTTTCCCCTTTCCATCTCCTTTTGAAAGCCTATGGTTTATAGGCTTAGAAACGTAATTTTCCCCACAAAAATCTCAAATTGACCATCAATAAATCCCCAGAAGAAAATACCAGTTAGAAATCCCTTCCAGTAGCTTGGCTACCTAAAACTTCAGGATTAAAAAGACCAAAGGGGAAAAAAAAAATAAAATTGGAAAATTCATTGGAGACATTTCATTTTTTCATCCCTAGTTTTGGGGGAATAGACAATCATGCAGAAGCACAGTAAGACAGATTTCTTATCAAGTTCGTCTTACATTTTTCCCAAAGCAGCTAGAATAGAAGTATAGCTACAACTGACTGCAGCTGTTTTTCTTTAAAAAAAAAACCCACAACAAAACAAAAACAAACCAAGAACAAAACAGTGACATTTTAGTGATGTTAAATGGATAAAGAGTATCAGATTAGCACACTTTAGACACCTTGAGGGGAAAGAAAAAACACATACTTCATGACTGCAATCAAGCACTATGACATTCTAATCAAACCTATGCTAAATTATGTAATAAGTCAAAAAATTCTGTTACTTTTTAAATATTTCACCTTTAATATAGACCAGAAAGAATGTTTGGGGTGCTGACATGAGAAATGTTCTACTTCTAGTTCAAACTACAGACATGATTAAGATCAGAGAACATTAAACTCAGTTGCTTAGACACAGTGGTAAGTTGACCAGCAAATAAGAATTCAACCACCTTCATTTTTTCAGATGCTGTGGAACAAGCAAGATTAGAATAATATTTGAAATGCTGGGTTAGATTAAAAAAACAAAAACAAAAACAAAACACAAATGAAGGGACAATACTAAAACTAGGCAGAGGAGATCAGGGCAAGACATTAGGACAGCTAAATAAACTTTAAGAATAACTCTCCCTCACATACGGTAAAAGAACAAAAATGTAAGTTTACTTTGAAAAAAGCGAGACTTGGATTTACCCCTTGTTTAGTTCAATTGCCCCCTCCCCAGCCAAACAGGCAGATGAGTAGAATATAAATCACTAAAAAAAAAAGTGACTGCTAGTACTGATAATGTATGAATTGAACTGATCATAAGAATATTGTCAAAAAGGGAGTATTAAACACTACACAGAGTAGTGAGAGTGTCTTATTTCCTTCAGATGATACCTCAGACAGCATTTTGTTGAATAGGCATTTTAATTTCATCTTGTTGCAATGAAATCTTTCTTGCTGAAGTAAATTATAATAGTTATAACTGACGAAGGACAGAAGAGGGGGAAGGGAAGCTTGCAACATGTCAACTGGCTGTCAGAGAGGTTGCTAGAAAAAATGAGTTGCTGATAGATAAAGAGGAAGGAGGAGGGGAGAAGAAAGGCTGCTGTGGGAAAAAATGTTACTAACTGTCATCAAATTTGCCTGCTTAACTTCTCAAACCCTTAGACAAGCAAATAATCTATTAATATTTAAACATGATTTTCATGTTCTCTTACCACTGCGGTTTCAGTAAGACCACTAAAATCTATTGCTTGAGTAATTCTGTACAGATTATATGAAAGAGCAGACTATTCTAGAAAGGAAAGTCTATCCCAAATTTCTTCCTGCTCAGAAAGGCACAAAATAAATCAGGAATCATCTCCTGAAAGATATGATGCAAGCAGAGCTGTGGGTCTCATGGAATCAGGGAAGAATGCAGACCACAGAGCAGAACAAAGTTGAAAGGGATAAAAGTGTCAATTATGTTGAAATCTGATATTTTGTAAAATAAAACAACTTCAAACAGACTGTTACTTAATCCCACTTTTGGAATGGAATGCAAGCGTCGCCCTTGCCCTGCAGCATATGTACTACAGCGCCCAGTTACTTTACCCTAAAACATCTAAATGCATACAACAAAACAGCAGCAAAAATAACTGACAAAACTAGGTTAATTTCCTATCCACAACACATCGTAAACGTAAGTACCAGACACTTTGTGAATAAGCTTCCAAGAAATCTAGTTGAGTATCTGCACATGATACTCCAGCCGAAAGAGGCAGCTTCTCTTTTGCTACACTCAATCCAATTTTGCAGTAATGTCTGACAGGCCAGGAAGTATACATGCATTAAATTAGCTGCAAGTGTTTAGATCCTGACATTCCTGGAAAATGATTCAGACTTTTGAATAAAAGTACTTAGAAGAAAAAAAAAAAAAAAGAAAAAAAGAATAGAATAGCTTTGAATTCATTTACTTACAAAAAAAGTCTTACTAGTACTAGCAGGGCTTTGCTGGGAGAAAGTCTTTGCAGTGTTATAATCTTGTAACCAACAGAGGCTATTCAAAATGGGCAACACAGCTTAGAAAAGAAGTGAAAGACTTTTTATAAAGCCACAAAAGTTACAGCAGTAGAGACACATGGCACTCTTAATGAGCTTTTCAATACTCTTGCTGGTTATAAAACATAAAGAAAACTGCAGCCATTTTCTCAGCAGAGAAAAATGCACTGCTTTTATTTAAGCTATATAAACAACTTCTCTTCAGAAACCAAATTGGCATGTTAGTTTTATAGAGATTTTGATAGGAAGGCTTAACATTAAAAATATCATATGCTGTGATTTGATTGCTCCCTAGTTCCACATTAATATCACAAATGCCATACAAAAGATGAGAAAAACAAAGCATTCCCATTTCCACCTTCCATTCCCTCCTCCCAAAACACCCTTCCTACGCTGAAAAGCAGAAAAAGTATTCATATATGCATACATACACACGCACTCAATAAAATATGCACTGTAATTCTTTGCTGTGATTTTCAAAGGTACCATACAACATCAGTTTCTATTACACTCAATAAATGCCCACCTCTGAAAAAAATAATCTATCCAACCATTTTCAAATTCCTTAGTAAAAAACAGTCTCTTAAGGAATCAGTAGCTCAACACAGTTGAAAAACAAAAAGACATGAAGCATTCCCATCTGGTCCATCTTTGGAATACACAGTATTCCTTGGATTTTGACAGACTCCCTCCACATTCCTTCATCGGACTTCGGTATCCTTCATGGCATTACTGGAACAATTTCAGAATTATCAGGTATTTTTGTTAGCAGATGGTGAATAATTTCTAAGCTTTGTACTCTGAGCAAAATAAAAGCTATTACACTTTTTCCCCTTTAAAAAAAGATATTCTCACCTGTTTAAAGTGTCAATAGACAGAAGAGCTGACAGAGCTTCCTTTTCCTGGTTTTAACCACTTAATACAGAAAATAACTGCTCTACTCTCCATAAATGATAGAAGTCTCAGGAGTATAACAAACCAATGCAACTACGCTTTCCATGGTCCCTTTTCTTTCCCTTCTCATCTTCTATGGATTCCAAAGGGTACAAAGATGGGGCTAAAATGTGGGAAGCACAAAGCAAGAGGTTGCTTTTCCACACTTTACGGTTACTTTTTCTCCTCAGTCCCCTATAGGTTAATACTGTTGCTAACACTCAAAGTCCCTTGATCATAACACACTAATAAGGGAAAAAAGTACTATTCTCCCACACCGGGCTAAGTGCTCATCCCATTTACCACAAAACCCATTTCTCTTGGACAAAGCAAGGGCTAGGACAGATGGAAGGGGTAATATTAAAGATGAGCTGCAGCTCCTGAATCCTGGATATTCTGTTGGAATGTCATATCGTTATGAAATACTGAATTGCCTCCCTAGTATGTAAACTATAAGCTATAGTATAAGCTTTCTATAAAGCTGTAAGAATTCGTATTGCAGGGTCTAATCTTATTATTTATTTTTTAAAAAACATTTTTCTCTTTTGTAAGAGAAAAATGCAATACCATCTAGTATTTAATCCTTCCTCTATTTCCCTGCAAGAACTGGATAATCTTACAATTAAAACATAAAGGAAGATTTACCAGTTCTTACATAGAGCTTTCATATGTTCCTGGAACTCCTTTACATTTCAAAAATACTTTTTAGTTTCCTGATCTAAAGTTCATGTTCACATGACAGACATCTTTCATAAAGCTTTAAATGTAATTTCTAAAAAAATTATTTTAAAAAATATACTGAAATATCATGTACATTTATATAACAGCATTGTTCATTTAATCTCCTCTTCGGTATATTGTCTTAACTGCATTACCTATTTGAAATAATGCAAACAGCAAATACTTAATAGAAGTGATTTTAAGACCTTACTTTTGCTCGTTTACAAAAAGGATTATTTGTTCTAGGAAAGTATTTGGGCCACTGATACAGAGATCAGTGATGTGCTTCTGAACTTCTAGGGAAAAACTGCTGCCCAATATAAAACCCAGCAGACTTCACATTTGTATTTTTACATTAAAAACAATCCATTCAAATTAAAGATGGGATAAGGAAGCATATTTAGGCATTGTAAAACTAACTTGGGAGCTGGGAGTAACTAAGCTACAAAATCTCTATGTGAAAGCAGTACTGAGGTCTTTTGTTTCTTGCATCATATACTTCCTAATTCCTATACAGAAATCTCTGGGGAAAAAAGTTTATTATAAGGAAGAAAGCAGTAATTCTAACAGAGAAGCACTGAGTTTCACTACTGGTTTACTGTCCCTCTTTTCCTCTCCTTAAAATGGGTTTTAAATGCAAAATACAGCTGGCTAAATCAGAAAGTTTGCCAAATATCATATGCATAAATGTGCCTCTGAAGCAGCTGGTGCGATACTTGATTTCTAAATAAGATCTTAGCTTTCTTCGGAGTCCAAGTGCTTACCATAATAAAATTAATTCAAAACATTATAACTGTTTCCCTAAACTGTTATGCATGAGAAAAAGAATATTTAATTCCCCTTAAAATCAAATGTTTAATTTTGTGTTTATTCTTAAGTACATGTGAGCTACATTACTTTTCATGTAAAGATACCAAATTGACAATCTAAGCAGGAAAAAAAAGAAAATCAAACGTATCTAATTTCAGCTATAGATTAACAGCTTAAAAGTTGAGATACTATGCTGATGATAGGTGAGCAGATTTGACTAGAACAACTCAGGCATTGAAGTTCAAATTATTGTACCAAGAGGAGCTATCCCAGCCAATGAGACTACATACAAAAGCACACAGGATTTGATATACCCTCACACCTTGCTTCAAAAATTAGCAATACTGAAAGTAATTCTTGGTTACAAAAGTTAGTACTTTTAGAACAATGGCAACTATTCCCAAGCAACTTCAGTAAATGAAAAGCAGCAATCGTATTGTATTTGACTGCAGTCACCAAACAGTGACTAATAGTGACTTAATAGTGTTATTTTTAGGACTGTAAGCTCTGTTGTTTAAAGTGTGTGTGTATATCTATCTATCTATACACACACACACACATAATCTTACAGATATAGTAATTTTCAACTTCTACAGATATAAAAGGGTGTTTAGAATGCCTGTTTGCCAAACTACACCTAGTATGAGGCAGGACCACATCATCTACTTGAGTTCACTTTGATCATTCTTTCCCTCTCATACTACCTGGATCTTAATTCTCTCTGCTTGAGAGAAATGGCAGGTCATGTGCATTTGTTTTGCAATGTCCAAAGCAAGAGGATCTCTTGACAATTCACTGATCTGTCAAAAACGCCTTACAATTTCTCAAGTTTCCTAAGATATCTTGAAATGCCCTCCTTTCTTCAGGAAACATAAATTTCAGCAGATATCAGATGAATGCATGACAACCATCTAACCAGCCTGCAGATTTAGGAATCCACATGTAGGCTGAGAAGATGCCTGCTCACACACACACACACATAGTTTAAATGATGCTAAAGAAGTGACTAGAGCAGCACTGATAAAGTACTCATGTGCCTGTTTCACTAGGTAATACCAAAGCTTGGTAAATACCTTAAATACATAACAAATTATAACATTTGCAGTGCCACTTATTTACTCAGCTAGAGTAAATCATGAAATTCTGCAGTGACTATCCACAGTTTTAGGCTCAGGTGCAAACTCCACAAAAGATGCCTTTATTGAAAAGAATTTATATAAGCTAATATCTGATTCCTGCTTTCAGTTTCCATGAAAGATTTGGGATGGTAATGTTACAGTTCATACTTGTGGTTGTTTGTTTCTTGGGAGCATAGGTCAAGATCAAAAGAGAAAATAATGGTAAGATTGAATTGTGTCCCTACATCCAGTTAACTCAGAAACATTAAGCAAAAGTTTAAGAGAACACTATTCTGGTATTGAAATTTATTATTTCCTCTAATTTTTAGGCTACAGCTACTTCTTTAAGTCACTGCTGTCCACTGAATTTTGCACTACCAGTGAGCTCTACATTCTCATTTGTTTATTGCTACAGACCCTTCTTTTTTGCTACTCAGAGCACAAAGTGATAGGGAAGCCCACAAACATCCTTCAGTTGTGTTTCTTTGGAGATCTATCCTGATAGTGGCTGCTGATTTTACAAGGGTGAAGCAAGCTGTAGCTGACTTAGAAGCTCCATACAAAAATAGATACATAAATAAATGAAAATATAAATTCCTTACAGTCACTGAAATAAATATTTAAGGAGCAAGTTCATTGGCTATCCTGTTATTTTTGAGGAATCAGCCACTAGATGGCGGAAAAATGCAGTTTAATTTTCTCATCATGATGAAGAATTCACCCAACAGATCTCTTACATCTCAGAGAACAGGTAATATGATCTGTCAAGCAATGTCAGATAAAAGATGACAGTAAAACAGATTATCTTTCTTGCCTAGTATACGTGCTATCTTGACTTTTTCTCCTCTGCTGTAAAACCTGAAGAGTGTTTAAATGTTTGACAACTCAAGTGTTAAAACAGCTAAACCCCACTCCTAGTTTCGTTATTCTGGAAAGTTCACCACTACAGACGTAGGGCCAATCCTGTTATAAATGTTATCACAATATCACTCCATTTAATTTTAAAAGGATAGAATATATGGAGAAGTTATTTCAAGATTCAGGTATATAATGGCTGCTTTTCCACCCAAGAATTAGGCAAACAATAGTGGGCAATGGGAAGACTGAAGCAGGGAGTGTGCAAAAAAAAGTCCAGGGAGTTTGACAGGAAATAAAATACTAGAAGGAAAATTCTGAGTTTTCACAAAAAGCCCTCAATTTAAAATACATTATTTTAACAACAAAAATGGCAGGGTTTGTTTTAACGAAATTACATGCATGTCTTGAAATCCCATACATTTGCATTAACATCATTTTTGCAAAACCATTATACTGTAATAGCTTCATCATTTTTTAAAAAAGCTTGTAGTATTTGGTTCACCATTTTTTTCATTCCTACACCCTTTTCTCTGTGTGCATTTCCTTACTTTGCACATATTTATTCTTTCTGTAAATTTTTTCATCTCCTTTAATGGTCATCATTCTTTAATATCCTTATTGGGTACTTCAATTATTACACTATGAAGTGAGAGTGGGCAGTCTCATTTTTATTACATTTCAATTTTTTCCTGCTCTCTACTCCCACCTTTAAAAAAAAAACAAACAAAAAAGCCCCTGTAGTTCAAAACAAAATACTTTAGAAACTATGTCATGAGAAAGCACTATGATCATTGTATCAACAAATAGAAAACCTACATAAACCAAACTGGTTTACAGTGATTCACTCAGATCCCTCATGCAGATCTTCCATGTACTGTATTAGCATAGGGACCTAAACAAACATTACTTTAAAACCAACATATTTTACATTTATCTAACAAAAATATTAGGACTTTCTTTTTTAAAGATTGAACTTCCTTTTACCACAACAAAAAACCCCAACCAAACATTATTAACCTTAAATTACTGTCCATAGTCCTTTCACATTAACTACAAGTGTCAGTGATAAAATTCTAACCCAATTGAAATCAAAGGGATTTTTGCTGAGATCCTAACTGCAAACTCTTAACAAGAATTTACTTTTCCAGATGGCGCTACTATAGCAAAAGGGTCTCAGACTACAAGGCTTGGTTAAGAAATCAAGCGCTCTTTACTGCACCAAAGCGGAAGTCTAACATTGTGGAAAGTAAGCAAAAATGGCAATATAATCACCAGCCTTTCCTCTTCCACCCCCCATATAAACTACTGTTGAAAAAAGCACAAAAGCAGAAAAGATCGAGGAAGGAAGCAAATTGTGTTTTGTCTTGAGTGAAAAAAAAATATATTGAAAAAACAGAACTTTCAATACGTCTTTGGAAGTAACAGAATTGTTCTACAGCAAATCAGCCATTGAACTGGGAGGAATCATGTCTAAGCAGAACATCTGACACATAGACTGAATAAAGTTGACAGAATAAAGCTGAAATTCCTTTTGAACTCCACTTAAACACTGTTGAAAGAATAGCACTTTCAACACTAGTGCCATAGGAAGAGTTTGCTGTAAAAATGCATGGTTTAATATTACAATTCATATAGTTAATAAAAACTAAAACAAAATCGTAAAAAAATGTTTTGTCCATGTTTTCAGGTGAAATTAAATTTTTAGATGTCAAGCTTATCCTGCATGATGATGACTGAAAACTGGGTTGAACTTCAGCATCACTTTAATTTCTTGAAATAAGAAAAAGTTAATGAAAGGACTGAGTACTAAAACAAATTTGGTTTACAAACAGTTTCATGATTAATGTGATTGACAGGTTACTGCTTGGTACTTAAAATTTAAGTGAAAACATGTTTACTAAGAAGTCCAGATAAGTTACTTACTGAAGTAAAAGCCAGAAGTTCCTCTTCAGTTAATTTGTGTATTGGATTGTTCTTTTGGAAGTCTATGCTGTAAACAAAAAAACAAAATAAAAAAAAAAAAAGCTTATTTAATCTTTAGAATACCACTATGCAGAACAGATTTTTCAAACTTGCAGAAATCTAAAGGACATTCTGGAAAACTGTTACAATGACAAATGGGAATATGGTATGTGCAGAAGAAGGCCTAGACCTAGGAGCAGTCACAGAAAAAAAGAATCATTTAGGGCACCAAGGTATTTTAGTAGTACTTTTCCAATACCATTCTAAATTGAAATGTCTTACTCAGTTTAAGATTATGGGAATAACAGTTTTACAAATCCTAAACAGTTTTAAATCCATTCTCTGTTTTCACAGAGGTCTGTTTTCAGTTAAAATTCTATGACTAACTGAACACAGATTCTGCAAAGCAAAAAACCACTAATGCTCAAAAAGTGCTGAAGGGTAATCTCAAACAAACACCCTCTTCCTAGTCACTCAAGGAACATGACCACAGGGGTCCATCTCTCACTAACCAGCATTACCACTAGCTTGTGGTACACAGAGGGGGAAAACCAGAAGAATACATAGAGATGAGAATTTAAATTATTTTATTAACAGTTAAATGTGTTTACAGAGACGATAAAGAAATTGGGCTTGCAACTCTGCATGGGCGGATATTCTCTTTAGACAGCAGCCCATCAACATTTACAAATACACTACAAGAGAGACTTCCAAGTGACCCAAAGAGCAACAAGGCTACAATTCAAGCTCCCTGTGAAAACAAAAGGTTTCAAATGAAAATATAACCTAAATCATACCACAGGGTATGGATCATCACCAAACCTATATAATGGCTATATACATAAGCTTAAATTCATTACACTATTCCTTAAACTTTGCAGCAGGCTTCATATTATAGGTTAAAATTGAAAAGACAGCATATTAATTGTGATGATAGGTCACAGGTTGAAATTACGCTTCTGAAGTCACATACCTTACTTTGGAGACAAGATTTTGCCCCAGTCTAACTTTTTTCCTGCTATTTTGTTAATTCTTCTTTGTACATACGATACCATCACCATTGCAGAAATAATAGTCAATACTCGGATTAAAACCTTGTTACTAGCCACAAGAACAAGGTACAGAATAGAGGCTGCCTATTGAAAACTCACTTATCTTTGAAAAGTCAGAGTGATCAAGAGAGATTCCTGAGGACTGACAGAAAGCAATTATCACTCCTGTCTTCTGCAAGAGCAAGAAGGAGGATCCAGGTTAGCCTCACCTGATTACTTGGAAATGATATGAAGCAGATCCTCCTTGAAGCCATTTCCTAACACATGGAGGGAGCAGTCAGTACAGATTCACCAAGGGGAGGTCATGCTTGATAACCTCTATGATGAAATGACTGGCTTGGTAGATTTGGGGAGAGTAGTGGATATTGTCTACCTGGACTTCAGTAAGGCTTTCAGCACTGTCTCCCATAAGATTCTCATAAATAAGTTGAGCAGTGAGGTACACTGAAAACTGGCTGAACAGGTAGGCCCAGAGGGTTGTGATCAGCAGTACAAAGCCTAGTTGGAAGCCAATATCTAGTGTTGTACCCCAGGAGTCAATACAGAGTCCAATACTGTTCCACATCTTTATTAAGAATCTGGGTGATAGGGCAGATTGTACCCTCAGCAAGTTTGTTGACAGCACAAAATTGGAAGAAGCAACTGACAGACCAGCAGGTCATGTTACCATCCAAAGACATCTTGACAAGCTGGAGAAACAGGCTGACAGGAACCTTACGCAGTGCTGCAAAGGGAAATGCCAAGTCCTGACCTTGCTTGAGCAGGGGGTTGGACAAGACGAACTCCAGCAGACCCTTCCAACCTCAACCAATCTGTGATATGAAGAACAAGAAGGTGACAGAGTAGTCTGCCTGCATTTAGGTAGAAGAAATCATGCTTGATTAACCAGATAGCCTTCCATGATGAGATGACTAGACTGGTGGACTTTATCTTGACTTCGGAAAGGTGCTTGACACTGTCTTCCATAACATCGTCATAGACAAAGTGATGAAATATGGACTAGGTAAATGCACAGCATGGTGGACTGAAAACTAGATGAACTGCCAGTCTCAAAGGGTTATGACAAGCAGCATGAAGTCCAGCTGGAGACCAGTGACTAGTGGTGTATCCCAGAGATCAATAATGTCTAACATCTTTATTAATGACCTTGATGATGGGAGATGATGCAAAGTCCTGCACTTGGGGAAGAATAGCCCCATCAACCAGTACAGGCTGGGGGTAGACCATCTGGTAAGGAGCTTGACAGAAAAGGACCTGGGGTCCTGGTGAAAGCCAAGTTGAACACAAGCCAGTAATGTGCCCTTGTGGCAAAGTCATCTAAAGCCTCCTGGCCCACGTTAGGAAGAGTGCAGCCAGCAGGTCGAGGGAGGTGATCCTTCCCCTCCACTCAGCACTGGTGAGTGCTGTCACTAGCTCCGGGCTCCTCAGTTCAAGAGAGGTGAGACATACTGGAGCAAGTCCAGCAAAGGGCCACAACGACAGTTAAGATAGTGGAACATCTGACATAGAAGAAGGTGAGAGAGCTGGGGTGGTTTAACCCACAGAAGAGAAGGCTCAGGGGGATCTTATCAATGTGTGTAAATACCTGATGGCAGGGAGTAAACAAGACAGAACCAGACTCTTCTCAGTGATGCCCAATGAAAGGACCAGAAACAATGGACACAAACTGAAATCCAGAAAATTCCATTAAAAAAAGTAAGCAAAACTTTCATTAATGTGAGGGTGGTAAAGCACAGGAAGGGGTTACCCAGAGATATTCAAGGCCCAGTTGGACGTGGCTGTAAACAATCTGCTCTAGTTGACTCTTTCTAGCAGAGAAGTTGGACTGGATGATCTCTAGAGGTCCCCTTCCAACCTCAACAATTTCATTAAATTTTCATTTAATGATACTTACAGTTTACATTTTTCAGAAGACCAGAGTCTATTTCTCACTGAAAGTGAGAAATAAGCTGACTGTTTTTACATTGTACTTAAAAATTTCTCTCTACACTGTGCATGTTACTGGGTACCATGACACTGCTCTCTCTTGCCATCCTATTCCGACTATCTCATGTAGAACAAAGAAAGATTTGTTGTTTTTCTTTTCTGTAATTTTTTTCCTCCTCAATCTTAGTAAAAAAATTTAATTTAGTTTCATTTTTCTTCCTGAAGAATACCAAATGCCACATTTATGCTGTGGCTAGGACATACTGTAGGCTCTAAGGAACAACTAAAAGCTGTGGCTGTCTAATGAGTTTACACTGTTTTCATACCTAAGTATATTTAATGAGACTATACATAAGCTGTGAGAGTTGAAAAAGTTTAAGAAATGCAGTAATTTGCAGTTTATTTTCAGAGTGACTGAATATCCCAAATGAAGTAAGAATCTGCTTTTCAGTAGAGAACCCTCCTCTGCTTTCAAGTGCTTACAGTCTAAAATGGTCAAGACAGAAAAGTTAAAACACATTGATTTTCTTTTGGTAAATTCTACCAAGGTGTAGTAAGAATGCATTTTGAAACTTTTTTTATATGGTATTGCTTTTTACTTTGAAGTTATCTCCCCTATAACTTGCTTATATGCCAGCTGAGAAAAAAGGCCAGAGTGCCTGATGTGTTTTGTTTTTTCCTCTAAAGACATGATATAGTATTAAGACATAATAAAAGAACTCTTAAGAGTAAGCAAAGCACTCAAGATAGGAAAAAGAAAAATTTATGCCATACAAGCACTCTTATCTCCTTACATTTGCATGCCTACAAAAAGAAATAGAATTATTATCTGTGTAGCAGAGTGCCAAGCCTACTTCCTGATGGCATGGGTCTCTTCCAAATTCTATGCCCATTATATGGGGGAACAGAGAAAAAAAAACAAAACCATAAGAAGAGAAAGTTCTCTCTGGAGAGCACTGCTTCAGCATTTCTAAAATGGCTGTTCTTTAGGAACCATCAATATTCATCAAACTAGAGCAGTCTAGGAATGAATACAGATGAAACATTCAGGTAATTAAGGGATGAGTTTGAAACAAATTCTACTCTGCCAATGCAAATGGCACTTGTTCAAAGGACTGCAGCCAAATACAGGTAGGCTGAGAGACAGAGCAAAAGCATAATTACACTCCCTTCTGAGATTCAATTTCCTACTTCTATTAGTAGACAAGATCCCCTTTCCCCTCTTCTTTTGTGACCTAAGAGATCTACTCTTTAGTAGCGCTTTTCTTGATGCTTTCTTATCAAACTTTCCCCAAAATTTCCAAGGGGTGGGGGCAATGACAATACACAACTGCAAAACCCCACCAAAGTAAACAAAAGTGTTAGTGTGTGCAGTGAATTTTCTAAATGTATTTAAACAAACAAACAAACAAAAAAGCGCTATCACAGCAAGTAAGTAGCATATGGGAGCTATTCTCTCAATTTACTAAAATGGTAACATCTAAAATTGTTATGTAAGTTAAATAATAAAGAATCAAAAAGCATACCAGGTTTAGAGCTGATGATTATTCACAGCAACATAAGCTAAAGAATAAAATGTACTTTTTTTTTAAAAAACTACCGAGAGATTTATGTGCAAGTGCAAACATCTGTGTGAACTGACATAAACCTAAGTACGTTGCTTAAACCTGAACTGAAATTATGTAACTGTGGTTCTTTAAAGTTCAAGGTTTCATGAAAAGGGTTTTTTTACCTTTTTGGTTAATCAACCAACTAGTTTTATCCTGTAACAATACAGGCACCTAATAAAGCAAATTGGGTGGGTGACTGGGTGAGAGGGGAGCGCATTACTGACCAGAATTTTTTTAAAAAAGATTTGCATATTATTGTAGGGAAGAACATGACCAGAGTAGCTGAAAGACAACAATTTCTACAGTGGAGGAAAACTTGAGAGATCCTCCAACTCTTCTTCCTGCTTTACAAACCTCTGTAACTTCAGACAAATGTTTATCCAGTCTATTCCTAAAGACCTCCCATGATGGAGGTTCCACACATGCTTCATACCATTTATGCTAATGTCTCATAACACCTGGCAGCTTGAGCAAGCTGTATGAGCATGGCCACAAGGAAATATCAACTATGGTTTTGGTTGAGTACTGATGAGAAAAGGCTTCAAAAAGCAAGTGAAGACCTTGACATCACCTTTTGTTCTTGTAAAGTTGGACTCCATCAATAAGGAAAGCTAACTATTATTCTTCCTTCTGATTTAACTTGCATGGTTCTGAATTTTGGTGAAGAGACCAGTTGAAAAACAGAAAAGTATATTAACTATTCAGTAATGCATTTCCCCCATCTTCCCACAGAAAAAATCCAACTTTATTGATGGGCTTTTTTCAAAGTTTTAGACAACACTACTAGGAAACAATTCTGTCATATAACACTGGGGTTTTTTCCTTCTTTGAGAAAAATTTTCATGAAAACAGGAAAGCAGTAAAGAATTTCTGTGCTTCGGTTACTTTTTCCCTTGTCCAATGTCAGCTGCGAGCAGAAATACTTATAGTCAGCTTGAGATAGTCAACTAAAGCCACTAAACACTAGTCACTAATACAAATCTGACTTCAGTTGAAAAATAACAAGTTTCTCTATCTTTGGGGAAAAAAAACCCAGAAAGTAAAAAAGGCAGCAAGAAAACTTCAAATACAACAAGAACACCACAGCAAGTAGGCAACCAGAATGTTAAGTGACATGACCACAGCTTTTGAAAAGCATGGATAAACCAAGGGACAGATAAATTTTGACAAAATCGGAACTTATTTTTCACATCCTAAAGATATACTGAGTCAAGCAGAAAGGATTAATCCTCTCCTTATCTGAGATAGATTTGTCACAGCTTTTTGAAACATATAGACATAGTTCTTCCAGACCAAAGCAGTGCTAAAATAGGTCTCTAATTTCCTTTTCTGCCACATCGAGGTACAATGCTTTAAGACACATAAGTACAGTAATGCAAACCTTGAAAGATAAGAGAAAAATGAAATTGTTTTAATGATTTCCCATACTGAATCAAATAAAGTTTAAAGCTATATTTTAAATCTAAATCCGAAACTAGAGTAGAATTGTAGCTTGGTTTTAAGCACTTTTAATGACTGTGTCAGCTCTTGTCAGAGTACTTTACGAACTTTTCACTTCTATGCCTGTATGTGTTCTGATTTCAAGGACAGGTTAAGCAGTTCACACCAGAGAATTTCAGGGGCTGAAATCAGAGTGGAATTTAGGATCTGCTGCTGTAGGATCTATGATCAAGCATCTTTTCATAACAATATGAAGAGAAATCATTAATCACGGCACGATTCACCTTTGCAAGGTATTTTTTGTCCATTCTTTAATCCTATCTTAGGGAGTTGAATGAAATGAAGAGGGCAAGAGAAGAGAAAGAGACATTCTTTCTTCTTTAAACAAGTAAAACAGAACCTTAGAGTAAGATTACTCTGCAGCAGAAAAAACAAAAAGTATTTTCTAGTAAATCAGCAAAAGCTAATTGCCAGTAGTTTACAACTTACAATCAGTTATTTAATTTGATTACTCAGAGCTACACTGGCAGCCTATTGGATAAGGAATCCAGTTTAACTAACTGGTTAGATAGTTGGAGACTTAATAAACTAGAATCTTTGTAACCATGGAATTAATAGCAATCATTCCAAAGTATCCCTTTTTGGATTATGACTAAACACTTTTGTTTCAAGAACTGATTTAGAAAGTTAACAATGTTCTTTAATATTTGTCAAAAGCTACTAAAAATAAAACGGTGTTCTTCAAATAGCTGAATGTGTATTAAAATGCAGAATGCAGAAAGGATCAAAAACTCTGGAATATTAAATAATAATAATGAAATATCTCTAAAAAATATAATTAAGTAAAAAAAAAGTTTAAGGAGCAACAAACCGAAAGAGCCAAAACCAGTACTAAATCCTTCTTCCAATACAGCAGGAACAAAAAACTGTGACAGTCCATAGGATCAAATGACAGCCCTGGTATAAAAGCCATTGCAGAGAAGCTGTATGAATTCATTGCATAAGCATTTATTGTAGAAGAACACAGCAAAATTCCCCAAAGAGAGCCTTTGTGGGTAAGGGAGAGAATTACAGGAGGGAAGAATCTGAAATTAAGAAGCTGCAAAAGAGGTTACACACTAAGAGGCTGGGTGCTAAGAAGTTAACAGGACCAAATAGTGTTCAGAAAAAGAAGTTAAAGTGAGTTTTGGGATGAAATAGCCGAGACACTAAAAGCCTCATTTAACACTTTCTCAGTGCCTGAAGACAAGAGAGCAGCAAAAACAATGCCAGCCTTTAGAATTGGTGTCAGGGGATCAGTGTAACTACTGGCTTGTAAGCATGTTATCTGTTGCAGGTAAGAAGAGACTACGTAATGAACAGAAGGGTGAGAGATATCTGGACAAATACAATGTGTATGGGGAGAGTCAGCCAGGCTACCAGAAGAAAAAAAAAATTCTGCATTACAAAGCTGTTGGGGGCTTTTGGAAAGTTTAACCAGTGTGATATACATAAGATGGCTGATGAAATCAACCCGGACCTCTGTAAGATATTTTGAAGTCCCTCACCAAGGACTTTCAAAGAAACTGAGTATTCATGAGATAAGAGGGAATGTCTTGGCAAAGGTCAGCAACTGATTAAAAGATAGGAAATGGTATGAGACAGATAGTCAGCCATCCCAATGGAGAGTGTAATCCTGCATAGGTTTTGTGCTGTGATCCATGCACTGTAATATTAATAAAAGAACTGGAACAGGAGAATGTATAGTGAGGTGAGAAAACTTGCAAATGATATGACATTCCCTGAAGTAAGGATGTGAATAGACAATAAGGGGCTGTAGAAAGACCTTACAGGACAGAGCAAAAGGGTAATAAAATAAAAACGCCAAGCATTGCGCAATAGGAAACACAGTCCTAGCTTCACAAAAAATGATAGGCTCCAATCTGGTCATTTCTATTCAGGAGCAACTCTTTAGCACTGCACCTGCATGAAAACATTAGCTCAGTACTAGGCAGCTGTTAAAAAGGCAAATCAAAATGTGAGCAATTAATTAGGAAAGTAATAGAGAATAACATACTAGAGCATACTACATAAAGTATACAAATCAATAACATAAAGCCTACATAAAATATGACATACAGCCTTTGTTTGCCCACTCATAACAGTGTGTTCTCTTCTGGACCTTTCATTTCAAAAGCAGTAATTCAATATTGGAAAAATTTCCCAAACAGACAGCTAGAACAATTGTTGTTTTATGATGACGAATAATGATATTTTATGCCTTATAAACACGTAACAACTACAAAAAGGAATGTCTGATTAGGCTAGGTCTAACCGAAGAGGGACATTTCAGAGGTTTTCAAAATTGCTAGGAAATAAGAGAGTTAAGTCACTATATGAAGCTACTGGCAACCAAAACTACAGGGAGGAGGTTTTTTTGTGCGGACACAAAATATGTAGACAGACACCTTTGCCAAAGGATGCTACCGATGCAAGAAATTTACATGAGCTTGATGGAAGATGACAAATATCTGAGAGATCCATTGAGAGCTGCCATGCAAACAAGCCAGATTAGGCTCAGAAAATCCCTGTTTAGAAGGCTGGGAAAGTATTAGGGAGAAGGCAGCAACCCATGCTTGCCTTGTTATTATTCACCCTTAGGCATCTTCTCACAGCCCCTCTTGAAGACAGAGTATAACGTTAGATGGATGAAGACAACTACTGAGTTTTTGTTTGCTTATGTTTCCTGGCACATTACCTCTCTGCAAGTGCAGACAATGCAAATTCAAGTTCCTAAGGTAACTACTTAAAACTACAATTAACTAGCATGAGATAGATGACGAAGAATAGATGTCAGAGTTTCCACATATGCATTTTTATGAGTATTTGCTGTATTTCTAAACAGTTTTACCAGCTCTGTTAATTCTGTGAATGAAAAAGAGCCAAACCCAACAAACTGATCATTTTACAAGCATTTTCAAAGTTTCACAAAGGTATTTCAAGTGACTAATGTTTTTTATGTGAGCATTCTGAATAGCAAGACAGGAAGTTCATTTCCCCAGATGGAATCTCTTCACACAGCTATATGTACTGGTGCACAGCAATATACTTTGTAGCAATGGTTTTAAAGAGCCGTAAGGTGACCATGGTGAGATCACTATACTGTCTAGCACCTGTAATTGGTTTGTTTCAAAAAAATAATAATAATTTACACTTACATGGTATGTTTGTAATGATGGGCCAGAGTGCCAAAAAGTATTTAACAGAAAAGCCTTCATCACCTTTAATGCGGTCCAAGATTTTATTTCATAGCTTTTACTTTCATAGGACAACGTGTAAACTCTGGCTTTCCACAGCCAGTTTAGCATAACTTTTTCCACCTCAATGGCTTGGAAGAGACAATGCTTTCTCTTATAACAACAGATGAAAACAGTTGTTTACCTGCTATTGTCTTGTACTTCTGATACAAGCTATACAGTATGACCTTTCCATAAAGTGCAAAGAAGGCTGCAATGCTATATATATTAAAAATATAGATATACAAAAATCTACATATAAAAAAAATCTTAATAAGCACATGATCCATCTTGCCTAACTTTAACCATGTAAAATTTAGACCTTTAACGTAGCTAAGTGTCTATGCTTTCTTCAGAGTCAATGCAAAAATACAGATAAATGTAGGAAGTGATTCAATCCATTCTAAAATAAGTGCCTGAAATGAAATGAATCACACTCTGTAGGTGCTGATTTCTCCATTGACTAGAGAATGGACAGCCAGCTAATACTAGATTCTCAAATTTCAAGTAGCTAAGTGTTTTCCTCTTTCACCTACCCAAGTTTCCCATTATGTTTCCATTGGGATTTTTTTTCTAATTATGCAACCGATTCAAAAGCTCATATTTGGTAATTCTGTTAAAAATCCTTTAGTCCTAATGCTATTTAGTGCTTATTCAGCTGTTTCAAGTATGCTTCTACAGCTCACTGTGTAAACCGTATAATATATTATTATCCAATGTATTACTGTTTAATAAAAGCTAGGTTTCCTGATGCTTTCCTTACCAGGTGAAGACTGGTGCATAGTCTTTGGCTGAGCTAAGGTACCTCCAGTATAACACACTATTTTGACCTGATTTGATCCTTGAGACACAGCAAACGATTAAGAAATAACCAGCCACTGAATACTTCTCTTTGCTTTCTTAGAAATTTCTATAGCTGTATCTAATTTCTAAAAGATTTCCCCTGTTAAAAAATGGTGAATCAAGTGATGAGAAGGGATTTTCTTCCCAAGATGCTGACACACAGCTGCTGTTGTCTATTCTAACAGCAATCTAATTTGGGCTATTTCCAAGTGACAAGGGAAACATACTCCCCTCTCCGTTTCTCAGCATTTTGGCATTTATACTATATTAACACATTATTTAAATCATACATGGGCCCATTCTTGGGTTTTTTTTATATCTTTCTTTTATTTTTAAATTGGAACTTTAATATCATTTTTCATCAGCTTCTGAAAGTTTGGTTCGAGGCTCTATACAAAGTTTTGGCCACAGTCTTAAGGCTTGACTATAAAATAAATTTTATACCATCATGACTGACTACTTTGATACAAAATATCAAAAAAGTTCTAGCCAAGTGATGCTTCTGCACTCCTAGGAGTTTCTTTTAATATTTTCTTTGGGCTGCATTACTTCTGCAGTGAGATGATCTGAAGACACCTCTAGACACTTTCCTCCTGTACAGATACTACAGATTCTGGATATGGTGGAATAGGAAATCCTTGTGTAAGCGAGGCAGACTGGGGTGGTTTCCCCCCTCCTCTACGCTTTGATTTAGCTACAGTTTCATTACTACAAGAGGCAAATGTTTTCTGTTAGATTTAGTTCTGCATACTGTTCAGTATTTGGAAGAAAAGGAATTTGCAGAGAAGAAACAGAATAGCCAAATGCTTTAAAGGAAAATGCGTTGAATTACAGATGCCACAGAGAAACAGCTAGGTACAGTTGACATAGCTACTTTTTTTCAAATGGATTACTGATAAATAAGCTGTTCTTTCTTTACATCACTGTAACAGAGAGAGATTTAAAAAAATATCTAATTGATTCAAGATCATGCATGTTATTTACAAGCTTGCTTAAGTATATTGCATGAGATGTTGCTTGGATTTTTGTAAAGACAGCTGGTATGAGATACTTCAACACTTCAAAAAATATTTCTTATCTTCTTAAAATGTTATTGAGGAGGAAGAGATGAAAATGTTTGTACTGATACTGTAAAGCACTTTGTTTAGCCATTTGAACATTATAACGTACTTGAAATGAAACTTACTTCACAGCAGTAAACATGTATTCGGGTAACGCCACAGGATCGTATGTAATTGTAATTACAGTGTTTTCTGAAAGTTGTAACAATTTTCAGTTTGTTCTGCTATCCACAAATGTTTCCGCATGCTGCTGATTTCGAGTTAACACTACTTAGCTACAAAAATCTCTGTTGAATTAAGGCGCATTTCTGTGACATTTGCTGTAAAACAAATACTAACAAGCACAGTGAAATGTATAGGAAAAATCTGCTCAATTTACTCTTTTTCTTTACCTGCAGGCTGCCTTTCTTCAAGAAACCAGGTCAGTGTCTGAAAGTTTATTTGCATTAGAAAAAACATCCACTGCTGACAATGGCAGTCAACAACACAAACCATTAAGGTGGTGCTAGACCTAAAACCAAAGTCTAGTTAGAACTGTTTCAGGACCCAGGCTGGAGCAGTCTGTGCCTGAAGGACTGCAGCCTGTGGAAGAGACCCACGCTGGAGCAGTTTGTGAAGAACTGTAGCCTGTGGGAAGGACTCACATTGGAGAATTTTGTGGAGGACTGTCTCCTGTGGGAGGGACCCCACGCTGGAGCAGGGCAAGAGTGAGGAGTCCCGCCCCTGGGGAGGAAGAAGCAGCAGAGAAAGTGTGATGAACTGACCCCAACCCCCATTCCCCATCCCACTGTGCCGCTGGGTGGGAGGAGGCAGAGAATTCAGGAGTGAAGTTGTGCCCAGGAAGAAGGGAGGGGTGGGAGGGAAGGGTGTTTTAAGATTTGGTTTTACTTCTCATTACCCTACTCCGATTGGATTAGTAATAAATTAAATTTTCCCCAAGTCAAGTCTGTTTTGTCTGTGATGGTAATTGGTGAGTGACTTCTCCCTGTCCTCTCGATCCACGAGCCCTTCGTTATATTTTCTCCCTACCGTCCAGCTGAGGGGACAGTGATAGAGCAGCTTTGGTGGGCATCTGGCATCCAGCCAGGGTAAACCCACCACAATACTGCATCAAAGTCACCATTTTTACTTCAACATACTAATAGTTCTGAAACAAAACACACACAAAAAATTGTGTGGTAACTGTCATTGGCTACATGACACTACATCATAGAAAAAGTATTTCTCTATTAGAAAATGAGAATATTCATTAGCAGCCAGCTTATGATCCTCAAATCTCAAGCTGCTTTTTGCTCTTCTGTGCCATTTCCAAAACCCATGTAGCATGTAATTTCTGAAAGCCAGGAAAAGAAAAAAACAAAAAACTTAAGTGCAAAACCACAAGGACTTTTTACTATAGCTTGTAACTAGCAATGGACACTCCGAATTTATACAAGTATTCCCACTGCACTGAACAGCAGGGCACCATTTTCCTTGAAAGACATGGCTGATCCTCATAGGAAGCTGACCATTGCAGACTCTGAAATATGTTTTCAAAATTTACCAAAGTGTCATCACCATATGGTAGCTAATGCCACCTGAAACATGATTAATCTGAGGCACAAAGAACAAGAAGATCTTCCAGGATAAAAGAATATAGCAGTTAATGAAACATTGCTGAAATTCTGAACCAGACACTAATGTTCACTCTGAGATAACCGAAAATGCTATCTACGTATAATGCAAATCTTTTAGCATTGTAGCCAGATTATATAAGGAAGGGAAAAAAGTCCCATCCGCTCACCGCTTTATTATTTCATTACCACAATGATTCATGCAGTACTTTTTTTCAGTAACTATGAACTAACTTACCATATTCCAAGGATTACAGCAAGCTCTTCTGCACACAAATCAGGTACCTGGTACTGATCAGCATCTGCTAATTTTATCTCATTAAGCAGTGTATCATCATTTAGATCATAATTCTGTCGGAGGAGAAAAAAAATAGAATAGAAACAGTTGATAGAAACAGTTGCAGAGAAACTTATACCTTCAAAATATGAAAAAATATAGTTGTGTGAAAAAGGGTAATACAAAAATCAGAAAAAGACACAATGGGAAGTAATTTACCATGATTATGATGGAATAACTAACTAAGCCAGTAGAAGGAAGCATTACCCAAACCACTTTTGCTACAAATATACCGGTTGTAATGCAGGAGGAATAGCATTCAGAGCAACTTTAAGGTTACCTGAATATTGCTTTTCTACTTAAATAAGGGCTGAAGGCGATTTTCCTTTTTGAATTGTTGCTCATAGTATTATCAACCATTTCCTCCTCTATTATATATACACAGAGAAGCTGAAACAGATTAATGTTAAATGCCTTCCTAACATGCAGGTTTTCAAGCTAGTGATCATTGGCCTCTGGGAATGTATGGATTTCTTTTTAAGTATCAGCAAGGTGCAACTAAGTAAATCATGCCTTCTGCCAGTACAGTTAAATTCCTTACACAGGGAACTGGTCCTCCTGTTTTTTGTTTTGTTTTGTTTTTAAAGGAGTTTTGCAAATCAGTCAAACACAGACTGAAAAAAAAACCACTGAGCCAGCACCTCCAGACACTTTGTCCTGGTGTCGTGGTTTAACCCCAGCCAGCAACTAAGCACCACGCAGCTGCTCACTCACTTCCCCCACCACTCAGTGGGATGGGGGAGAGAATCAGGAAAAAAGAAAGTAAAGCTTATGGGTTGAGATAAGAACAGTTTAATAGCACATAAAGGAAGAAAATAATAATGATAATAATAACAATAATAAAATGACAATAATAATGATAATGATAATGATAATGATAATGATAATAATAATAATAATAATAATAATAATAATAATAATAATAATAATAATAATAGAACTGGAATATACAAAACAAGTGATGCACAATGCAGTTGCTCACCAATTGCTGACCAATGCCCAGTTAGTTCCTGAGCAGCAATCCCTCCCCAGGCCAGCTCCCCCAGTTTATATACTGGGCATGACGTCCCATGGTATGGAATACCCCTTTGGCCAGTTTGGGTCA
>JAVKLA010000049.1:1563379-1573545 GCA_034782735.1 Sagittarius serpentarius
AACTGTATGCTAGAGTTTTAAAGCATGACTTCCATTTCTAGGTTTAAAAAGAAATTCCTCATTCCCCCAAAACATAAAAACAGCTCTGAATTTTTTAAAACTAATCAAACTATTTTAACATACTACTTCATATCAAGAGTCCTTATGCATCACCTCAAGCCTGAGATTTTCCTTTCACAGAAACTATAAATCCAAAGCTTTGCTCACAGGTCAATCTCAAATATTTATTTTGAAATGCAAATAGTTTTCCTTCTAGTGCCATAACATAATTGCTCCGTACCCAAGGGAAGCAGGAAGAGCTTGACCAGAAATCAGCCCAGCTACCAGTCCAACGATTGGTCACATCGCTATATCGGTTGTATTTTTAAGGGAATTAAATTACTGACGACTTAATTGCAAAATAACTTGTTCAGTCTTCTTCTTGAACAATAATAGAGGGAGAACTTTAAGACCACAGAAGTAAGCACTCCAAAACAGGAGATTAAAATTAGGTGAGACCAGTCTCAACTTGGCCTTTATACATACTGGCAGAGTGTATAATTATCTTAGGAAATTTTCCACTCATCCAGGACAATTCCTATCTTTAGACAGAGTATTTTCCTTTGTCTGCAAATGGCAGATGTGAAATAAGAACATTGGAGAGGGGAAGAAAATTTCCCTATAATAGTTTTGCAGCATGATCACAGGCCTTTTAGCTTTCCATATGCATATATTAATTCTCTGGAGATTCTCAGCACCTCTCAAGACTTAGCTTCTATACATTTGCCATGAATAGTCTTTTAAAAGTATACAAGATACATCAAGCATCTGCCCTAAACTTAGAGATGCAATAACGTTGTTGGTAGTTTTTGGCAGATGGAGAATAGCATTAACTCCAATTTTAGCTAAAAGAACTTCAGGATATACTCAAGGCTGACAAATTTGAGACCAGACCTGGCAAAAGAAACTCTAGGACTCAATATTAAAGTTAAGACTGAAAAATTACATGAGTAAGTTGTATTTTGATACTACATTATCAATAAAGACATGCTGGAAGAAGGGGAAAAAAAACCCAAACCTTTAATTGGTAATTCAACGTACACATGAACCGGAGAGTCTACTTAGTCAAGCCTGGTCTAATATCTGTGACAGAACACTCACACACGATGTTAATAAAATATCTGAACTTGAAATAACCTCAGGTTTTCCTCAAAGCAGCACGTGGTTCTACTAATACTATTTTCTAGAATTTCTGACGCACACAAAATGCAGAAATAAAAGGTTCTGATTTTTCAATTATTTTTTTTCCCCAAAAGTAGACTGTGGGAACAGAAAGCCTAACTTTCCTTAATAGGCAACCCAAGTAACGTATGACAGATTTATATGACACAGTCGCTCAGACTTGCACAAAATTCAACATCCTCCCTGTAGCTAAAACCTCTCAAGTCCTTTCTAGCATCACGTTTTCACTTTTCAGAAAGAGTAGATATGCTTACTTTCTCTGGCATTATTTTCAGGATACAGTCAGTAAAATTTTAGTAGGAAAGTGTGGATAATATAAGCATGACTAATTTTTAATGGTTCCAAACACCCCAATTTCCTTTCTCAAACTCTCTGCTAAACTTACTTCAGCATCTTTGGGTCTGTTCACTAAAAGGACATATGCATATAGTATTTTATTGGCAAGGATAATATATCTCATTCCAGGTTATACCTACAGCCTAAAACAGTGTTGCCATTTTTATTGAAATGATGTCATTATTTTATTCCAAACGGAAGTACTAATCAGTTATACACTACAAAGGCAAATTCTTCAGAAAGCTGCAAATAACTGGAAAAAACAGTCATACAATATCCCAGTTACAGACTCTCCGAGAACAATGCATCCTATAATTTAGTTCTAGGTAAGCTGTACTTGAAGTCTACAACTAAGCCTGACACTCACCAAGTGGCCTCCCCTGCACTCTCACTATCCTTAAACAGGTTGCTATACATAGAACTATCATAAGCACAAGTTGTGACATGTATGCAGTCAATATCTTTTCATCAAATCAAATACAACACTAAGGACATAGTAATGGACAAAAAAACCCCTAAGATAGTCTCCTAAGATATTTGTGCATTCAATTTAGAAATAGAGAAATATTGTCAAATTCTTTTGCTTAAGATCCCTGCTTGAGCTGGAAGTCTATCAAGGCATAACCTTTTTTAATAAAGGCTCTCCAACCTAAGGATAAATCTTGGACCATAATGCCTCAATTTATCTCTAGCTTCCTTAGCAAGTTCAAATAACTTTAAATCCTGACCAGAACTTCTCTTCATGAAGGAACAATGCCATCCCAAAACAATTCAGTGGTTGTTGAGCAATTTATAATTCAAGTGATCACACACACCCTTAGGACCAGTAGGGCCAAGTTGCATAACTCACGTCAGTAGGAATACCTACACCAATTTCCTATCTTCACACTGTTACTAAACATGTCTGTGCATTTCTGTGATGCCTTGCAGGCTATTTTGAAAATCTGTCTCTCCTGTTCTCCCAACTTCATCATTCTTAGGCACCAGAAATTAATACATAAACTGTAGAAGATCACATTTGCAAACATGCTTTTAGCTGAGTAGCCACATCTGTCTTGCAGACAGTCATATGTTGTTTTATCCCATGTCTTTTAATATCAGGCAAACGACTGCCCTACGTCTTTTCCAAAAACTTTCAGAAATCCTAAGTTTCTCCTAGGCATCACAGACTTTTCTCTTGCAGACACCCAAGAAAAGCTTCAGAACATTTTCATTTTAAGAAATTAAAATAATTATTCTGAAATACATACCATTGTTAAGTTTTCTAGAGGTGTTGGAGCCGGACTTAGATCACTGTGAGGAAGGAAGAATTCATCTGTTCTTTGGACATCCAAAATAAGCTGTG
The DNA here is from genome assembly GCA_034782735.1 of Sagittarius serpentarius. Taxonomy (NCBI): domain Eukaryota; kingdom Metazoa; phylum Chordata; class Aves; order Accipitriformes; family Sagittariidae; genus Sagittarius; species Sagittarius serpentarius. The sequence goes on from JAVKLA010000049.1 coordinate 1,566,282, forward strand.
CAACATACTTTTCCTGAAATCTTGTTCTCTTCCCCAAAGCACCTATAGAAAATTAATATAGGTTGATATTAATGAACATTAAAAACCAGTAATCCCATCATACACTAGAAAGTTGCTCACAAAAAAAACAAAATAAAAAGAGAAACACATTGAGAATTAACCTACGAAATTTAGCAGTGGTTTAACTCTGCTCCATCTATATGCAAACTATACGCATTCTCACTGCTAGCTATAACATACAAAAGAAATACATATTACAAACATACAAACACAGATAGATAGGTCTTGCAATGCCACTTTAAGGTAAATTCCCCATTACCCACCATATTGTCTCTTGAAAACTCATAGTCATCAAGTTTCATCAGTTCCCTACTCATTCTCTAGCAATAAACCACAAACAATTGTTCAATTTGCCTGCTAAAAGTTAATGACAACATGGAGACATTTAGGAAAATGAAAATCCCATATCTTGCAGGCCATCATTTTAAATATTTCAAACCCTCATTTGAAGACTTAGGTCTATGAAGAGGGATCACAGACATGATGTTACCATAATACAGCACATAAGATACTGTAAAAGTAACATGGGAGAGAGTGTGAAACAGCAAACCAATGAAGGTTGTCCACTGAATTAATCAATATTCAGAATGCACGATATGAAATTCCTCTGTGTTGTTTCTTCAGTTCTTTATTTGACCCTCAGACAACTTTTACTGGTTTTTAGAATGGCAATTGACATTTATACCAAATTGAAAAGAAAAACATGTCTGCTCTTCCTCTGTTAGCAACCTGTTTGCAAGCTGCAATCAGAAATCACAGAGCAATTTCAGGACAGTAACTTAGAATAACACAGTCAAAATGGAGCTAAAAATTACTCTATAAGATCTGGAGGTTTGCTTGCTTATTATTAGTATGATACAATGCTCAGATAATGTGAACTGTGAAAGTCAAATAACAGAAACAAAGGACTGAATGCTGATCCACTGCTGCTTTTTTAGAAACAATTAAGATCAAGTTGTTTATTTCATTATCATTTTGAATATTTTGCAGGACATAAAAATCTTTGAGGTAAAGATGACTGACTGCTCATGTGACAAAGGCCTGAGGATGAGGCCACTGTCAGTAAGAATCACCTGGCACAGGCACTGAAATAGCAGTAACCCCCTTTTCTTCCTGCAGGTGGAAAAAGAGCAGTATGGAAACCAGAAATTAAAATGATTTCTCCTTTTCTGCCAATCATCCCTTTAAATGGGAAAGTCCTGTGTTAAGAGTTTATGAAGAAATGAAAAAGGTTCTAAAAACATCACTTTAAAATTGCAAGGCACACTACAGCGAAGAGAGAGACACACAAATACTGGATAATAATTCATACTAATTTTACACAGTAGCACTCAATTCTCAATTTTAATAATGTCTGAAAATCATTATGCTGTAATTCACTTCCTATTATGTCTTACTGCTTAAACAGCTGAATAAAACACTTGCAAAGCTATGCTGGTTACCAATAAATTTACTTGCTACCACCCAGAAACTGTGATTTGTTTATGCTCTGAGATGCACAACTCCCCCACCCTATTTTTTTAAGCAAAGAACTCCTTGCTATTACAGGGAGAAAACAATAATTTTTATTTGGAAAAATATATATCACATGTGTTTAAGCTGGGGGAAAAATTTGCTTGCTTTATACCTCCATAAATCCTCACAAAAGAGAGGGAATCTACACAGAGACTTCACTTTCTGTTCCATATTAAAAGTTCCCAGGGATGCATTACTGGGCATGAAAACAATAACCAGACAGTATGCAGATCTCAGAGTTCAGCATTACTAATCCTCTAAATTTATTTTGGATTACCAACCTTCATTTTAGTAAATTTATATGCAAGAAGGACCACAGTCTTCTCTTTTACTGGAAATTGTTTTGTGGAGTGATTGATGGTTGTGACTCATTGTGAGGGACATAAGGATGCTTTTTAATAAATGATGAATACAGCACAGATCTGGATTAATGGGACTTAAAGTATACAAGCCAAACCAAGTACGATTTATTCACACATTTCTAAAATAAGTTTGTAAAATATTGGTTCTAAATTCTCTCTTTAAGAACAGTATAAATTTCCATGCCACAATAAAATGTTCAACTAGTAAGCATTACAACCATTAAAGAATAAAAACCTATTAAGTCCCTTCCTAAAAAGGAAATTCCTTCCAAAAGCCTTAAAAATGTCTTTGCTAGAGGTTGAACTTTTACATTAAAGCAAAGTCTTTTTTGATGATGTAACATTTCTTCCATTTAGCCAAAACATGCATGTCAAATGAATTTGTCTAGAATGCCAACAATTCCCACATATTCAGTTTAGTTCATTTGCCTTCAGGTTAGACATCCTTCATAACTATTCTAATAGATTTATGGAGATAAACCACAGAACTTTTAGGAGTTTCACAACATTTTTCCAAGAGACTATATCACCACAGTCTCCCTCTGGGACTACCATAACCTCTTGGTAAAGTAATAAAAAATACACATAATTCCACTGCATGCAAACTTTTTTTTTTTCCCCTCCAAACAACAGGTTTTTTCCTAGGTTAGATTTAAGGAAATTAATCATCCAAAATCTAAAGATCTCCTTTAAAGGAAAAAAAACCCCAACATATAGCTGTAAGTTGAATAGTATCAGTGAATAGCCACCTGGCACTTTGATTTTACTTGTTCTTAGTTAATTAAATTTTTATAGCTTGAGTATTATCACAGACACTGATGTTTTTAATAAAAAAGAAGAAAAATTTTGGTTAATTTTAAACAAAACCACCTTAAAATATCAAGTTTGCAGTACATGCCACACATGGAACACATCACAAATACAGTAAATGTTGCACATAGGAAAAAAGGGTAGGATCAATTGAAATGCATGGAATTCTTTAAACAAATATATGGAAATTCCTCCTATGTTTTAAGCAGATACCATTGAATATAATCAATTCATAGTTGTGCAAAAACATTATGCCACAATATTTTCATTACAGATTTTTCAAAGTAAACCTTTAAAACCTTTGAAAAAATGAGCATGGAGTTCCACAAAAGTTGTTTGTGGTTTGTTTTTTGTTGGTTTCTTTTTTTTTAATTAAAATATTAAACTGACTCCGTATATAAGCAGGGGTAGCTGCTACTCCAATCTAAATATAAATGAACAGCTAGCCTTTTGACATACAGTGGTGTAATAGGTAAGGAGGCTGCAAGTTTCAGTTCCTTACTCCTTTCCACTAATAAGTCTACAGAAAAAAACCTATATAAAGGTTTTTGTATTTCTACTCAGGCACAAAAGTTCTCACACAGAAGGAGTGTGCATTTTATGTAATTTTGATTACCTAGCAGGACCAGCTAGACCAAACAGTCCCATATGCATACATGTAACTTTAAGTGAAGTTACAAGAGCAGCAATCTGATCTGCCTGACTCCAAAGAATAGGTTCTGAAAGGATAATTACTAAGTCTCCATAGTGACTGAATCTTTGATATTTCTGTTCATTAGAAATTTGACTTTTCTACTTATTTCCTGTGATAACAACAGTCCTGGAAGTGACTTTTAAATGCTATTTACATGGAGCAGATCTAGGCTAGTGGCATAAAAGGTGAAAAACTGCATCAAATCATCACGTAGACTTCTTTATAAGTGTCTCCAAACAAACAAAAATTGTTCAGTATGACACCAACTAGTTTTAGAAGTCCCATAACAGAGACAACTAGACCTAGAATTTTATATGAAACACGAGAAGGAAAGATCGTAATACTACAGCTGCTCAGACACTCATATTAGGGATGATATTGTAACCAGATGGTAACCAGATGGTATATTTCTCTTCCCTTTTCTAAGCAATGCTAATTCTTAGAAGACAAGTAAGTCCTACCAGTTAAAAGTCAAGATTTTTCAAAATATAGTTCTTTTACTTGGATATGTAAAAAAACCCAAGAAATCGTAGGTTTGTTTGGTCCAACCAACCACCCTCATAGACTGTACAAGCAAAACTTACCTGTCAGATTGATTTGCAGTTTCGTTATATCTTTAGCTGCATTGAAACACTGTTTAGCTTTTTTATACTCATAGTAATATAAAAATGTATAGGCACACTCAAGATGGAACTGAACTGCTAAGTGCCAGCTTTCACCACCTGTGAACAAAGTTTCTGCTTCTGTCACTGCAAATTAAGAAAAAGAAAAGGTATTAGGATGCAGTCCAGGAGAATGATAATTTTAAAATACATTTAAAACACCAGGAGAGAAAGTCTGTTATGCTTAAAGCAGACCTGTTGCTCTTCACATCTCCACACCTGTAAAATCCACAGTCAGTATATAGAAGATATGCACTATTTAAAGTTTTTTTCAAGTTTTATATCTACGGATTACTACTAGAACAAACAGAAGTTTAATTTTGACTTATATTTTACAGCAAAGCTGAAGTGGTATATATTACTCTTGCAGGAAATAAACAACTCAACTGTCTTGGACCTGCTAAAGAACACAGAAACTCAGAATACAGGATATCGAGGTAATACCCTCCTTAAGTATCAGGCTTCAAATGAGAAACAGTTTCACCAGCGGACTAAGAACTGAATGGGGACTTAAGATTCTTTAGGGGTTTTTTTGTTTCTGTGTGTTTTTTTATTTTTTTTTGTTTGTTTTTTTTTTTTTTTAATAATTACTGATTTGCTGAGTGATAATGATCATGCTCTCTGTCTGAACAGGAGAAAATACCTTTGTAAATAAATCTGAAATCTTTAGGAAAGAGGACCTGATATTTTTTCATCCAGCACAGCAGCATCTGTATTTCTTATATTTAAATTCTACCTATCAAAATACAGTAATTGCCAAAAGATTATTCTTGCATAGTAAAATATAGACCATTAAGTTGAAAACAATTCCTGTGAATTATTCTTAAAAGGAAATGTTTTTTTGCTTTGGGCTTTATTTCTTTATTTTGCCAGAAAATATTTACGTAACAGAATTCTTTCAAAGCTCATAGTATCAACAGTACCTAAAAAGACTGGCACCCAAGATCAACATAGATGTTGTGTTACTTAATGGATGCTAATTTTTGAAACGTTCTACTAAGATTAGTTAAAAGTCTTACTAGATGAAAAACTAATGTTAGAAAGGATTTTTTTAAACATTTTTCTATGACTTTTGAATTTAGAGACTGGCAGTCAACTCTAGCCTGAACAGATTTTATTGTTTAAACCCCCTAGGCTCTTTTTTTCTTGAGTACTTGTTAATGCTCAAAATCTTTCAATTAGTAGAGACAGCTGCTACTTCTGAAGGTATTTTTACACATCTAGAAAAGAAACAAGTATCATAACATTCTTTTTTTAATTCAGAAAATAAGAATTTGCATGGATAAAGCCTGCCTAGTAACTTAGCTTTTTTCAAACTCTGAATTTAGAGATTTTGTTTAATGAAAGCAAATTGGTAATTTAAAAATATTACTCCAATGGTTTTCAACTATAGTAGGACAGAGAATGCAGCAGGTTACAACTTAATCCTTAAAAAATACCCCTAAAGAGACTACAACTATTGAAAAACTAAGTCTGTGCAATTTAATCACTACTTTTAACACAAAGCCTATTTCAAACATATCACTTCAAAACTGAGAAAGTTAGCTGAATGTTAGCCTCACATTTAAGTAATGTATACTCTTCATTAAGAAATGATCTGAGATTTTAATGCTTTTGTCCATATTTATCATTAAGTACACTCTCTTTTTAAAAAAGAGAATAATGCCCACAGGACCATAAAACATCTGCCTTTCTAACAAAAGCTTTTTTTTTTAAACTCTTTTTACAAAAAACAATTTCAGTAAATGGTTTGGGACATCTGCCATCTTTACCTGCTTTTCACACTCTATACATATACAGTGGCACTCTGATGGTTTCCCAAAGTACAAAAATAGTATTTACACAAGGAAAAAATAATTTTTTTTCTGTGAGGTATTATTAAAAGCACTCAAAAATCCACTGAGGGTTTTATACAAATGCAAACAGATTTGCATTGACTCTTCAGCATAGTTTGAGCCACTAAATCCTGAAAGGGCCACCATCAGTGCAACAAAGCTTACAAGATACTGAATGTGCAGGCATGCACGTACAGACTGCACAAAAATGCAACTTTCCAACTGAATGGTTTTGATTCAATTACAAAGAAAAAAAGCAAGTTATAGTCTATAATCATTCATTACTTCTTGATTTTTCCATAGCTAACTAGTTTCAATGATCTGAATATAAAATTACTTGTGCTAAAACCATATGTATACTGCTACAATGAACTAAAGTGATACATCGAGAAATGGTCTTACCACTCCCTATCTAAGTATCATTTACTTACAGGGCTAATCACAGAACTTGGTAAGTTTAGGCATTTGAGACTTCAAGGACCTTTGTGGAAAGCTTCACATCATTACTAGTGTTGATGTAGCTGCACAGAAGCACCAATGTCTCAGACTTAAGATATCCCTCTGGCATCCCATACTGTGTTTGGCACAGGGCCAAAAGGATGGGAAAGGGCCCTGAGCCCTGTTGGTTTTGCACAACAGCTGCTTCAGAACAGCAGGGAATCACTGCAGCTGTCTTCTATTCAGGGTATGATGTTGACCTTACACTTGAGAACAATCTATTTTAAATAGAAAAGATAATTCCTCCTGAATTTGAAGGTCTTTTTCTCTAGTAATTAAGACAAAGTTTTCTAGTCAAGTTGATACGGAAAAAACATGTGAGTTTTTCAAGCCCTAATCAAAGACCATTTAAATGGTTTATTAAGTATTTAATTTGTGGAATATGAAGGTACTTGTTTGAAATACAAGGTGGCTTTAATTAGAAAGTAAATAAACTATTAGAGGCAGCAAAACCTGCCTGGAAAAACTCACTACAGATTCAAGTGTACTTTACATCACCTTCTCTGAAAACCATATCCAGGAGTTTCAAAACAGGTCACTGAAAACAGACATCTTAGTACTTAGTATCTGTGCATATGCAGAAGCATCCTCTACACAGATCAGGGCTGCACAAACTACTGTATCTCTACCCAGTATCATCTAGTCAATGAATTTTAATTAATTTTGATTACTCGGCTGGGATAGAGTTAATTGTCTTCCTAGTAGCTGGTACAGTGCTGTGTTTTCAGTGTGGTATGAGAATAATGTTGAGAACACCCTGATGTTTTCGGCTGTTGCTCAGTCGTGTTTAGACTAAGTCAAGGACTTTTCAGCTTCTCCTGCCCAGCC
>JAVKLA010000049.1:1573645-1629809 GCA_034782735.1 Sagittarius serpentarius
TAGTGTCATTGTTAGTTTCTTCCTTTCTGTTCTATTAAACTGTTCTTATCTCAACCCACAAGCTTTACTCTATTTTTCCGATTCTCTCCCCTATCCTTCTGGGTGTGTGGGGGAGTGAGTGAGCGGCTGCATGGTGCTGAGTTGCTGGCTGGGGTTAAACCACGACATTCTTTCAGTTTTCTTCCAAGTTTTTAGGTATTTCCATGAAGAAAAAGTAAGAGTCACATAAATGTGCTACAAATTTCTGTATTACAGATTTTACCTACTTAACAGAACCCAAGTGTGTTTTCATGTACTCTGCATTCTCCAAAGTTAACATATTCAAATTATTCTGTCAAACAAGAATTGCAGTACTCGAATAGAACTGCAAAACCACTGGTATCTAAACAGCTTTGACGCTGGGCATCTATAGAACTCATACTCAGAACAACAAAAAAATTACCTAAAAATGAGAAGAGGACTATTTGCAGTTTCTAAGCTTTTTTTAAATAAATATTAGAAACATAGCTCCTTAACCTTCCTTATTGGAATGAAGTACACTAGCACCACTTATTTCATAATATAAAATGTATAGTTTTTTTGGCAAATATTTAGAAAATACACATTCTAGAAGGACTGTACAACCTAACACAAATATTCAAGCCTTACTACATTAAAACTAAGCAACAAAATTTGGTCTCAAAAAGCTTACTCCAACCATCAAACTAAGCAAAATAACGCTCTCTGGAACAGTCAACCACCTCTGTGCAACTCTGGTTTTTAAAGTGGCTATGAGAAGTAGGTGGGAGATTAGCTTTTACAACATATCTTGGAAGTCATATTTTAAGGAATTTTTATTTTCAACACAAATATTTAAACAGGCTAAACTTGTAAGACTAAACTCACTACACTAACAACACCCATTTTTGAAGTAAAACTCAGTTTACTATAATTTAATTTGGAAATTAAAAATGCAACTTAGCTTTCATTCTTTGCAGCTGTTAAAGTCCAACCCTCATCCCCAGCCCTTAGCTTATAAAACATGGCAACAAATTTATCACGATGTGCTTAAATTACACCTGTCAATTACTTTTTAATATGCGCATCCAATCAGCAGCACTTCCACCTTTCCAAGAACCAGAAATTGTGAAGTTACAGACTAAAGAATAAGTAGAATTTAATCTTAAGATTCCCACACCTGTGCAAGATAACATTATAAGTTAATTCAAAATTCCCTAATGAAGTATAAAAACCCCCTAAAAATCTTAGTTTACATCAACTGCAACAAAACCCTTCCACTCCAGCCCTTTTAGCATCCAGTAAGAGCATTAAGTCAGTTGCTTCTTCACTGCAGAAGACCCAATAAAATCCTCTGCTCAATTGTATTACTGTACTAACATCTTTGTTACCTATTCGGAAGTTCTTCAAGAACCAAAACTCACTTCATGTTTTACATGTAATTTGCATGGCCTGAACCTACATATGGCTCAGATCAAAAAAGCTCCATTAAGGTGTGGTAGGAGATGTGAAACTTTGGCATTTAAGATTGCCGCCTTTGTCAAAGTAAAACATACATGACAACTCATCTCTAAATGCAACAGAAAATTTCTTAAACATAACTGGTTGGAAATTTCAGGTTTGTGAAATTAAATGAAGAATCTTTAGCTAAGTAACTGGTAAGGGGCAAATGTACATAAAAGCTTGCTTTTCAGCTTTATCAGTTGGTTTAGCAAATGATATTAACAGTTTATATAAGAATTTATTCCTCTCAGAAAAAAACCCCAAGTGATATAATTACATTTGATATTTTAAATTTCTACATTATGCTTTTGTAAACATCAATATATATATTACATAATTTAATGTTGTCTGTTTTGTAATGCAGAGAGGTAACAAATCTCAAAACTTAGGTGGGGATAGAGAAAACAGGAAAAAAGAAGTTTATCTTCCCTATGAAGATACCGAAGAACACGGACATTCCCTTTTCAAACCCAAATGAGCTCAGTTAAATACAGAATGAAAAACGTACAGAATGGCTTCAAGTGAGCTTGTGGTAATGTTAACAGTGCTAAGCACGGGGGAAGAAAACCTTTCTCTACAATCACATATTCCCATTTTCATCTTAGAGACCCGAAAATAGTATGTGAAATATAAGTCCATGTCAATTTAAGTGAATTTTGTTCCCTCTCTACTCTCTGTAGTTACATAAGCATATGATAAGCATCATGTTGCAAGAGTTGTGCCTACAAATTCCCCTACCCCATGCTATCTTACAACTGATGCTGTAGGCCAATAAACCAAGTAATTAGAAAGATACCTTGTTTTATACAGGTCTGGGCAAGAGTAAATAGCTCAGGTGATCTCTCCTCTAACAACTGCTGGTGAATATTCACACATCTTAGAGTCCACCAAGATAATGTCTGAAAGAAAATACAGACACTTCAAGTTAATAACAAGTATAGATCCTTTTTAAAAAAGGATAAGTGGCTTTAAAATACAGATTTTGTAATCTATTCGATCCTAATTTCTAAAAAATATAAACCCATCCAAAACAGTTGTTTTATATAAAAAGTGAGCAGTAACCTAGCACAGAGATGAACATATTCAAACAGCTCTACAGTGCTCTACGAGTTTGATGGGCTTTTCCTCTGTTAATTTCTCTAGCTGCTCTTTGAACCCTGCAAATCTTTAGGACCACAATCTGGTAAGAAGCTCTGTGAACAGAACATAAAAGAAGTACTTGTGTGTGCTTATTTTGGAGTAGCCACTTGCTGCTTTGATTTCTCCACTCCTAATTCTTATAACAAAAAGATTAAAAAAAAAAAAAAAAAAAAAGCTGTTTCCTACTTATCTTTGTGTCACATTCATGATTTTAATAGAGAGCCATGATCTCGCTTTTCAGTAGTATTTCCAGTCTGAAAAGTCCCAGACTATTTAGTTACTTTTTGTATGGAAGCCATTCAGTATTTCTGATCATCCAGCGTCGCCCTTCTATGCATTTTTCCCTGTTCTGTTTAACCTTTTATTATTTCTTCAAGTGGGGTAGAAAGGAGACTGAGACAGGTGCAAGAGGACCAGAACTGCTCATGAGAATGCCGTACAATCACAATTGAAAGTATTAATGTTTGTACATGGAATTTCAGAAGGGCAAATACCTTACTGATCTAAGTAATTGTTCTATAGCAAAGCTGAATCACAGCTGACATGCTGTGTACACAAAAGTTCCCCAGCGTATCTTATCCCTCTCTAGCTGCACCAATTGGAAAGGTATGGAAAAGCTAACTGATAATGTTCTATTCTCAAAACTCTACTTAAGAATATCATCTATGAACATAGGGCATACCTCTACACAGGCTTTAATGATTACTAATTATACCGCTACTGTTAGCATGCCAACCATTTTCTACGAAACAGATGTTGGTTTGCTTCTGAGAGGCACCTATCTTCTGAACTTTCTATACAGGTATGCTTACATCAGACTGACTTAAGGGCTGTACAGTATTCAAGCATAAACATCTAAACCAATCACATGTAGTTGACTGTAATGTCCCTAGAAAGGAACCATCAAAAAGAGTAATAGCATCTATTTCAAAAAGCAATGAAAGATGACTTTTGATATCAAGCTGAACAGAGTAAAAGCACACAAACAACAGACTTTGTGAAAAAGGTCAAATCCCAACATTTCACCACTTATTTAGCAATTTAAATAAGAAGTTTCAAATTACTTCAGTTTAGCTTTATATAATGAAGTATTCATTTTCCCACACAACTGAGTATCCAGCTTAATGATACAATTTCCTGAGGCGTGATGCTTGCCACTCAGAAATGTTAGAGAGAACATATTTATAAAGTTTCAGGTAATCTAGCTGAGCTCTGTACAATATTCTATCAGCAATGTTATTTTTTCGGGAGCCAAGTTAAGAATTTTTGGATGATTTTTAAGCATTTAATCTTCCATGTACAATAGCATTTTTTAATAAAACAGGGCTTTATTAATGCTTTAGATAATATATTTTGGAGTATTTCACCCTGTTTTAAATTTATTTGCACTAATCTTAAAGAAGCAGAAGTATTAAGAGACTTCCTTTGAATCAAGCTGGAACGAGAAAGAATGGCAAGCTTTAATTGCTACATTGACCTGTTATTGAAAGTAGTTTTTATCAGTTGTTGCCTTTGAACTACTATCCAAACTGTATGTAGCCACAAGTAATTGAACCTCCAGTGGGTAGAAGGCGGGCCCCCATCATGTCAGTCTGAGGGGAGGCAGCAGGGGAATTCTCTATACCAGGTACATTTTCTGCCTCCCTGACCCAATTGCTGACATTCAACAGCACTTATCTGTGAATAACAGAGAAAACGATGGAAGACCTTGGCTTCCAGAAATGCAGTACAGCCAACATCTCCCACACAGTTTAATTCATCACTCATACAAAGACCCAGCTGGGAATGGGTGTTGTCAGCCAAGCACAAAGAGGGACCATGTGGCACTTTGATCTCCAGCCAAACTATGTTCAACTGGAATGCAATAAAGAGAAGTTGCTGCTGTTAAAAGGCCCCCAGTTCCAGAGAGTCCTGCTACCAACCAGCCTGCTCCTAAACTACAAAGGAGGCAGAGACAAAAACCCTCTCAAGAGGAGGTTCATCATATCTTCTTGTTTTTAATGTATAAGCACAACAGAGAATTAAGGTAGCCTCCACATGGATGCCTGCAGAAGAGGTAGAGGACAATGACAAAAAAGAAGAAAAAAAAGAGAGGAATTCCTTGGCATCTAGAACTCATGGCTTAGAATTCACACAGTAATGGTTAACAGTATCCCAAAGCTTGTTAAAAAGGACATAGTATATACATGTTGCATTATAGGGCATGCTCCCCCACACCCCCTCAAATAGTGTCACAAAGTATGTTTCTTAAAAAAGTTGCTTCCTATTAAATTTTCTAATTTTTCCAGGTAATGAAGGCATCTTTCTTCTCTTTTGGGGAAGACAGTGAGAAAATAGCTATCTTTAGGAAAAAGATATTTGTGTTTAATTGCAATCACTTTGTCTGAACTGTTTCTTAGCAGGAAAAACCTCAGAGCTATAAAGAAATGGAAGTTATACTGATTCAAAGAGGTATGAAGAAAAGAATGAGAGAACCAATTAATGAGTAGCTGGCAGTCATAACCATTAGTCACATACTTCTTACCTGAAGAGATGTAAATTTGTGTCTTGCATTCACAAGGATTATCCTGGCTATAAGCAGCAAAATAGGATGAGAAGTCAAGGTATAAACCGATTCACCATCTAGAACCAACATCTTCAGAATAGCTGCATGCAGCATTTTTGGCTGAAAGAAGAATGAAAAAAAATTACAAGTTTCAGGAAACATAAGGAAGTTTATAAACAAATCATGTAATACAGAATTAGGAAAAATAACTATTCATGTATTTAAGGAAAAAGTCTGCTTGAAATATTAAAAGAAAAAAAATCACTGTCTCTTCGAGTCTCAACCTTTTACCAATTCATGACGAATTCTGCCTCGTTTCTTGCTGTCCTGATAGACCATATCAACATGATCTGAAAGACTCTGATTTCCTCCCACCTGAAATGCCTATGTCCAGTCAACACTATCCCCAAACACATTCCAGTAATATAATCCTTCCCATGATCTAAGGAGAAAAGCTTCTGGTAAATCCATGCCATTCAATTTGTAATCACAGAAATAAAGTAACTTGTTAATTAAATTAATCCTACAGCACTCAAATACACTAGATATTCCTCCAGTGACGTCAACGTGTTATCTTTCTCTTTCCCCAGAGGGAGCTTCCTGCTGGAGTGGCATCAGGGCAGCAATATTGGAGCCATTCTTCTCTTTGTCCAATAAAAACTCAGTGGCGACTGCCATCTGACAGTCACCTATTCTTCTCTCCCTTTTAATGCAATGAAAGCATTCAAGCAGTTTATCTTCAGACTCAGGGAGATGTCAGTTCATCAGTTTATTCCTGGTTCTCACATGGCAAGTTTCCCTTGCAAACTAAAAAAAGTAGGGCTTTTGTTTTCTGGTGGTATGAAAGGGGCAAGAAAAGGGAATGGAAGGGAAAGGGAAGAAGAGAAGGTTAAATGACAGCTTGCATTGAAGTCACTTGCCTGAGAAAAATTTTTATTCAGTTTACACAACCAGGATAGAAATTATTTGAATCACATTTCAGCTTTTAAACTAAACAAATAATGTAATTCCTAAGTTATTTGAAACTCTTTTCAATACCATTACCAACAGATTACATTAAAGACAAAAGCTGTTAAGCAACATTATTCCCCTAGTTCACTTCTTAATGACTGGCTAGTCTTCAGGGTTTTTTTTCCTGATTTGCTTAGGTTTGTTAATTATTTATCTTGCATCAACACTGAAAATACTTTTACTTTATAGATAATGACTTGTGACTTTAAATTATTTACTTAAAGTGGAATTCTTGCATGACATCACTGCAGTCATTTCAATCCCACCGTGGAAAACAAAGTTTACAATAGTCTGACAAACCACTTGAGAATAAAGGAAAGAAACTGCCAAGTGAAAGTATACCAGATCCCTCCCACCTTTAGTGATTCAGAAAGGAACAGCTTTACCAACATCTCTACTCTGATTTTGAGAGGAAAAGTCATCAATAAGTACTTCTAAAGTTTCATTTTTAAAATCCACAAACACATATAATAGGACACTTAATATAATTTCCAGTCTGCTCCTTTTCAGTTATTTCTATAATCAAAGTAGACCGCACTTAAAATACTCAGTGGGAAAGAAAAGAACCTATAAGCTTTGTTACAGAACCATTTTCTAAAACAGCCTTGCTATGCTATAGTAATCTCCACTTGTTTAAGCACTGTAGCAACTGATTAATCTCAAATTCACATTTCAAATCCTTTTACTGGAGATCTCAGTCCAGCTAATGTAACATTACAAGGAATGTAATGCCACAGTCTTGGCAATAAGCCAGCAAGTCTCAGTCAAAGAACTATCATCTTCTATTTTAACAAATCTACATTCTTTTCCATGAAGCAAATCCCATATAGGGAAGCAGACATCCTTTTCTTTTAGCTGAGAAAGCCTAAACCAATATTCATTTTTCTAACTTCTGCTCTACGACTGCATTATCAGTGCAAAATGCTAACAATAGGATTTACTGCCCTAAGGCAGTCTTTAAGATGAGAGAACAGCTACATATAGAGGGGAGAGATATTTAAGCTTTTACAGCTTAAAGGGCTGAAAAGTTAGGAATCAAGTCCACAAAAATCCCTGAAACATTAGCTAAGAGTAAAATGAAATTTTGAGTTTGTCTTCTTGTGTTTAAACACTTAAATAGTCAAAGTGTCAAACCTATCTCATAGAGCTCAAGAATTTCACATATCTCAAAACGGCCACAACCCAAGACTTGCTAACACAATGTTCTTGACCCAGTAAACCTGGGTTAGTGTTGAGTCTTTCCATTCTTCACCAGACTTGCCATCAAAACGTGTAATTATTTTATTCCAGAATAATATTCTTAAAAGCACAGAAATATATACTACATAATTACTTTATGAACATACGCTGAGAAATCTCTGAGGTAATCATCCAGTTTGTTGGACCTGCAGGTGGTTCCGTTTGACCACTTCTGGACTAAATACAGACAAATGAAGCTCAATTCACTCTAAATACATATTTTCTTAATCTCTGAAACGCAGCTGGTTATGTATTCAACTTCCAAACAGTAACTTAATGGCTACTGTTAAGTAACTACTACTAAAGCCCTAAATCAACTGCAAGCTGGACAGTACTCTTGGCTATTTCAGTTTTCATAGTATTTCAAAAGTATTTCCCAGCACCACTGTTAACTACCAGAGCAATGCTGATGATAATCAGAAAAAAACTTCTGCCATTGACATTCAATAGCTCTGAGAATAGAGAGTATGAGAATTATAGTTTAGAGGCTTCATGTTCTTTTCTTGATAATGATAACGATTAGAGGCAAAGTGAGCATTTGGTATGCTTTTTCTTTTGTATAAGGGACTGCTCTGAACTGGCCTTCCTAATGTTTCATCAGCTCTTTCTCAGTCTTAGGGATCCTTCCCCTAAATCTTAAAAGGTAAGTGCAGACATACACAGAGGTAGAAAAAGCCAGACTAAAGGCTTGGGAAGAATTAATGAAAAATGGAGAGGGGGCCCCACAAATAAACAAACTATCAAATAAGGAATCTGTATGTGGCTACTAAGCCTTATATACTGGGCTTCTCAGATTTTAAACAGTACAAAGACTACTGCATAACAGTTTGTCGTTTGGCAAAGCTAAGGTGATAGATCTTCCACAATAATGGAGGATGTACTGAGGTTACCAGCCAAAGATTTGGGTCCTTTGGAATGGAATTCACTCTTTACTCTAGACTTTAGGGAATGGAAAAACTGGTTTTATTTGTAACCGCTTCTCCAACTTTCTGCAAAGGAGATAAGATTACTGTGGAGGCTGTCTCCAGTTTCACGATCCAAACCAGCAAAAGGTAACCCATGCAGAGCTGAGTCACAGACTGAAGATAATAAAGGTGAGCTAGCATAAGAAGTCTTCCCTGACAGTGCTACATGTAGATGTGCTTGGTTATGAATGCTCTTGTTCATATTTACTATGAGGGTAACTTTGTCCCATTTTTAAGGGAGTATTTTCCAAGCGGCTGCACTAAGAATCTCTCTTCTTTTCCATACTCATAGCAAGGGAATGTCAGGCAAGACTGTAGGCTACTTTAGCAGATTATCTCTGCTTACAAGACTCTGCCTCCACATTTAGCCTTCATCACCCATCCTTACATTCCCCACAAGAGGGAGAAATTTGCAAAATCTTTAAAGCCTGTATCTTGCTGGTCACTGGTATTCAAACCAAATATCAATCAGCCTAAAATTCAACTCCTTCTTTCTGGCTAGTTTATGCAAATGGAAGCCAAGCATCTGGGTCTGGAAAAAAAGAGGAATTTCCAACAAATTGAATTAACAAGGCTAAGGAATCACGCTGGATTTTAGACAGTAGTGCTGCATAGTACACTGGTGGTTTTCATATGAATTATGAACACTGCTATTGGTATTAATAAAAGTGTGATAATATTTCAGTCTCTTCCAGAAAAATGATCAAATAATGCATAAAAGAAGCAGTAATACAAGTGTAAGGAAAAAGAACTATTCAAATGCATTCCAAAACTCATTGTTTGGAATCAACCTGGAAGTTACAAAAAGGCCAGCAGGAGCTGTTGGTATAGGTATTTGGAGGTTTCCTACCAGTTATTTACATGTATTATCAATTAACACATTTATTGTGTTGGATCTTCTTCCAGATGGAGCCTCTCACTGTTACCAAATATGTCTGTCTTGTGAATATGAAATCAGACAATAAACAATTAAAGCAGCTTGTCCTCTCAACATCCTTACAGTCATTACTGGTCTTAATTAGTCCTACTACACAGTTTTGTCCAGTTCATCCACTGAAAATACTAAATTCAATTGTATGAGCTAATACTCAGAAACTCTGAAGCTTAAAGCAGGATAAACACACTCCAACATCAACAGTTCTGTACCTTTTATTCCCCTACATGCAGAGAGACAGTGATAGTTCTTTTAGATACTAAGAGTCTATTACTATATCCCACTTATAAGCACTTAGCTCATTAAAAATGTTTTAGTCTAATCCCACCAAGTTCAAAGTCAGAACTGCTAATCCATTTTAACTGAAATCCAGTATTTTTTAAATCTTCCTTTAACACAATTCACTTATGAAAAAACTCAAGGTAGTATCAGACTATTTAACTGGTGTGGTAAAGTCTCAAGAGTTATTTTAGAAAACTGATAACTAAAATGCTAGCTGGTTTTCTGTTTAGAAATTACTGAACTACTTTTATGTGTGGACTTGAAAGGGAAAAGCAGGACATAAAAAGAAATCCTAACAGAGTACATGAATGTAAACGTAATTTACAGAGAAGGCTGGAATCAATTTGAGGAACGGGAAATAATATACACATACTCATGAATATTGTTCATGGAAGACATCCAAGAGGCCCCCACCAGCAACTCATTCAAAAGAGACTATTTTATTTGTTCTTCATTGTAATTAATTATAGTCTCATGCAGTCTTAATGCACTCATAAGAAATTAATGATGCATTCAGAAGCTATCTGGGAGCAGGAATGAAAACTACGCCACTGACCCAGAGGTGAAACTTTCAAAGGATAGAAATGGCAGCAGCTACATAGCCTGAAAGCAAAAAGTTAAGATTAATCCAATAAAGAATTCTGAAAATAAGAATAATAGTTCTGAAAATATTCCTGAAATAAATGAGATGTTGTAAGGCTGAAAGTTAGTGGTATTACTTAGAGCAGGCTAAAGACATGAAGACATAATTTTTTAAACTTGACATGGGAAAAGATCATTTTAGTCTGAAAACTTGAAAAATGAAAGGTCTATTTAAAAAGGAATTGTATCAGTCTTGATGACAGAATATGGAAGATTACAACAGATGGCGAAAATTAGAGCTATATTTTTAACCCACTTTTTCTGAATATCTGTGTATGCAAGAGAGAAAAGCTGGATTAATGGAAGCACAAAAATGTCATTTTATTGAGATGTTAATTTTTACAGAGTATTTATATACTAAGAATCCTTGGAAAGAAAAGTAAGTACATAAAGATAATTCAAAACATACAAAAGCTTTTGAATTAAGATGTTTAATAAAGAAGAGAACTGGATACTATATTATAGTACATAAACTTTTAGTGCTCTTGGAAAAAAAACACTAACATATCAGGAGAAGATAATATAGATAGCAGTAATATAAGAAAAGCTAAACTTCTTCTGCCTGAATGCATAAATAGCTAACCCTTGCAGCAATATCAAAGTCTGATGCAGTACTCATTAGAAATCAAGTATGCTCAAGTCTGTTTTCTTTTATAATCTCTTGCCAACTTAGTTTCTGGAATACCACCTCTGCGGAAGCAAACATCTTTCAATACATTAAGTTCACAGCCTCAGCAGGAACAGAACAGCAGCTAAACAGGAGACGTATTCCCGTATTCAACAGGCAATTAGTATCTCTTTCTTCCATTAAGACAGACAATAAATGAGATGGTTAATAGAAATTATGAACATTGTGTTTTACAGGTCTGCGAACTCTGTCAATGACAGATATGACTATCATCTCAGGCTGCAGCCTCTGTGTTAGACTGCAGCCTGTGCACATACACTAACATAGAACATTAGAGTTCTTCAGTAAACAGAACCCACAGATTCTAAGAATATATAATACTATAATTTTAAAGATTATAAACAGATTAAAAGGAGAATGGAAGAAATGAGTTTGTATTTCTTATTTTTTTTTGTTATACATAAAGGTATATTGAACTCATTTTCACTGCAGAAATAGCATACTTTAAATTTCTGCTAACTCATTTCACATCCTAGAAGGTTTAATATGCTTGGTCTCCACTGTTATTTATTTAGTGATCAAAAAATGAGATTTGAATTTCTAGTATCAAAAATCAAGCCAAAAATAAACCTATATACACTCCATGTCAGTTCTAAAAGATGAGCCAAACTGATAAACATCTATTTTAAAAAAGGGGGAGAGATACTGTATCTGAATTAGTTATTTAGAAATACAACCTTGCAAACAAACCTAGGGCAGGACTTTACGAATTACAGAATTCTTGCAAAAAAATGCCGCAATAATGCAACACAGATCCAATGGTTTTATGTGAAACTTTTCACATACTCAAACTTCCCCTCATTCCACAGTTCACAGCATTTACATTTCTCATGGTCCATACCTTATTCACAGTGAAATTCTAAATTCAAACTTATGTTTAGATGTAGCATTAGCAGAGACTAGTGATATGTCATTCCCTGACATGCTGCAGTAATCAGTATTTTACCATAGCTTTAAATCCGAGAGAAAAATTAATGCTCAAGAAACAGTGCTGAATTACAGGTACAGGAGAGCCACGAGATAAAGTGTGGTACTGCCATGAAAAACAATGTATGTATCTCAAATAAAGTTATGGTGTTGATTAGTTATTTACACAAAAAGATGCCAAAGCAAATAAAATTGACACTCCCCAGTTTCACCTCCACTTCCAAAAACTCTATTTGAGTTAGCATTTTTGTGCTAATACTACTAGAATTCATTTGGCATCATCCATGAGCCCAACAGGATACTGAGCATCCAAATCTACTGTTCTCTTAGTATGTGCCAGGTATTCTGCTATTTGCAAGATATGCAGCTTCTACGTTACCCTAAGGAGGGAAAACTTCTAAGCTATTTATAAATATCTTTCTTTGATCCAGCTAAGAACGTATTCCAAAATAAATAAAAAAAAGTTTATTGACTGCAAATGGACTTTGAGTAGATGCTCCCATATAATAAATTTATCTTCCCCATCCAAAATCAACATCTCCAGCAGGAAATCTTTGAAGTAGAAAAAGAGTAACTGCTTTTAGGATGCTTTTAGCTTATAAAACTGATAGAGCTGAAGATGTTTGCAATAGCAGCCAGTAGGATCAACGATCAAGGCAATTCATTCTAGCACTGTGCCTCACAGATGTGCCCTGACACATCTGTGTGTTATGGTTATTTGTGAAAAGCAGTGACGATAAAAGGACAGCTTATTAAAATCCAAGTATACCTCACAGAATTTCTGTAACAATGCAGGTGGCAAAAAGTCCTGAAGCTTTAACTGAACAGGAGGTCCAGTCCAATTGCTTTGAACGAAGAGCTGCAAACTACCCACACCAAGTAGAAACATCAGCCTCTGCCTGCAATATAGATAAGAAAAACAAATAGCAACATATTACATTTTTAATTAAGGCTACAAGATCTGATTAATTCTTGTACTAATTCAAAACCCTCAGCCTTAAAAAAACCCAAACAAACCAGCCACTCTTGTTAGGAAAATACAATGAATGTAGTATTCAAGAACGCAAATGGGGAACTAAAAGGCTTGGAAATATGTTTGTTTATAATGGTTGTAATTAACAACAAACATTTTGCAAGCAGAGTTAGTTCGTATGTTTCAAAATTTAAGGCTGTATCTATCAGAGATCAGAAGGAGATTAGCATAGGATGCAGATTATCCCATATTTGCCTATTGCATGGTTGTTATATTTTCTTGTGATACATCTAATGCTCAGCATTTTCAGAGAAAAGATATTGCATTAGCATATGTTCCAAAACAGCATGTTTATTTTTGTTTTGAAATAGCTGTTTATTTTCACTCCCTCTGATAATAAAACAACTAAATGAACATTAAAAAAGTTCAGAACTATCACCGTCAAGTTGGTTCAGATAATTTGGCAGCAAATGTTATCTGCTTCAATCATGCTTTTTAATTTAAATCATAATATTGTATTTAAAGAGGGAATTATGAGACTTTGCTTCATTTCTGAAACTAAGTACGGTAAAAATTTCCTTATTTACAAGACTAAGCTCATCTAACATCATTATATTATTTCTTTATATACCTACAGTAACAAGTAAGCTATGTGGTCTGCAGAAAGCAGGGCACAATTGCTCAGAATTTAACAGTCGATTTAACAGGTGTAGACTTTTAGGAGATTTAGACAAACCTCTGGTTTGTTTTATGATTCCTTAATGACTTTGAACCTTATTGTGTTATAATCAGTCATGTGCCGAAAAGGGCCCTGTCACATACATAACATGCCTCCTGCCTGCAAAAAGTTAACATTTTAATTGTGCTAGTTTGATATAGAAATTGGTATGTTAAGTAGCATAAATGAACCAGAAAATCCTAGTCTTTTTTTTCTTCCCCCCCCTGTAAAAAAGGGACTTAGAGATTCAAGAGACCTCCAAATGGAAACAAAAGGATAAAGTGTTATACAACCCCTAAAAAACCAAAGTCAAATAGAAAAGCCACATACAAACAAGAAGCTGGTGGGCAAAAATGTGACAAAAGATGTAGAACAATGAGAAAGCAGGGGTGGGAAATGCTCGATTAAAAAAAAAAAAGAAAAAACCGAACAGAGCCTTCAGGAAAGTTAGAGAACAAAGACTAGCATAAAGAGTTCTTGTCGAACAAGACAACATTTACTAGCTGTCCTTATGCAGCCAATAACTATCTACCAGCAAATATTTGAATACATATCTAAGATTACCATTAAACTTCCAAGTAACACAAGAACAGAAAGCACCTACAATTACTGTACACTAAATTATTACCATTACACACAAAACAACCACACAGACATACATTTTCTAATTATTCTCCCATGATAAATTATGCTTCAAAGCTTCTGAAAGGAAAAGATAACATACAGAATAATCAACCATCTCTGCACTGCGATTTGACAGATGCACTTCAGTCTTTTGAAGACTCATTGTCATTATTTCGTCATTTAATTATTGACTAGTAATTTTTTATTTATTTATTTTTAACACTGCTGACATCTACCTATCAGGCAGGCAAACTTGCTTGAAGTCTTGACACAGTTATATCCATGCAGAAGGCCTCTGGAACAACTGATAACCAATTCCATTACTTCAGCAGGGGTACTGTATTTCTATTGGCTAATTTGTCATCACCAATTGATTCTTTTTTTCCCCATTTTTCAGATCCATGATCAACTTCCAGTTCCCTTATCACTCATTCTGTATCAGAAAGTCAATTCCAAGCTCTAATCCCTGCAAATGCTAGCCTCCCCTGCCTATGCTCTATTTTTTTTCCAAGAAAAAATGTCATTGTCTCCCTGACTGCCCTTCAAGCTTACAGCGCAGACCTGCAAATGCTCACCTACCAAAGGCTGCCTGAAAACCACTCTTCTGTGCTGCTGAAAAGCAACAGAGGGACTGCTGCTAGTGTTCCACTTACTATGGTGACATACATAGCTTAATTTATTTCTTATATTTCCTTAGATATATGTCTGCATCCATCCATGTTGTTCTTCCTTTCTCTATGTGAATGGCGGTTTTGCTGCCTTGTTTACACCAAGTCCAGTAGGATTGTGATCCATGATGTAAAATCAGATGCTTATATACACTCCACTGTAATATTCATACTGCTATATCTAATCTTGCCCAAATTCAAAATAAAGAATAACACGGCATTTCTATTTGAAAAAATAATGGATTTGCATATAATGCTAGAATTTACAAACAAAATAAGAGTGAGAAAATACTCAATAGCTAGGCTATGCTTAAGACGTGATTAGGTTACAGGTTTTGGTTTTGGGAGTGTTTCTTTTCTTTTTTGTGAAGCCAGAAATTACAGAAGACAAGTCAAAGCAAAATTAGACACTGAATAGTTATTTTTTTCAATTCACATACATCAAAGCAAGCTGCAGAAACAGCAAGAATTTCTTCATTTTTGTTTTTCAATATATATAGCAAACCAGTTAACCAACTATCAGATGCCCCAAGAGAAATACCAGAAGTACCATTCAGTGTTCAGGCTGGGAATTCATAACAAACTTTATTGTACAGATTTGTTTTGGAAAGTTTGGTATTCATTTATACGTTGAGTAAGGTAAAAGTAGTAAATACACGGTCACTAAAAACAAGTGTTAGGGCTCATTTCCTTGTTCCTTTGGGTTCTGGAATCAAACATAAAAGACCTTCAAGCTCTTTTGAAACAAGCTCTCCAAAAATGTTCTTTTTGTTGTGTCTTGCACACTGTTTCCTTCCAGTCTTCAGAATCAAACTGTCTGTCAGGCAATGAATGCATGTTCTTCACAGGGAGCTCAGGAAAAAATAAGTCATTCTCCCTCTACATCATTAACAGATATACTATTGCTTCATGCTCTACAATTTGCTGATTTAAAATACAGCTATGAAGCTACATTTTCTGTGGAAGATAACTGTTAACCATTGAAGCGAGCAGCAATAGCAGGAAAAAAGCAAAAAAAAAATAATCTCCCATTCAGTAAGTTTATTGTAAGGAATGCTTTGAGACTTCATTTTTAAGCCATAAGGTTAAAGATCCCACAGTGAAAAAAATGTCTGGGGCAGGGGAAGGAGGGAAGCAGTTAAAATGACAGAAAAAAATTGCAGCAAATTTTGAAATATTGTTAAATATTTTCCTTACAGAACCACAGATTTGAAAGTAGAAAAAGTTACAGGCTACGTCCAAAGAAATTACAATCTAGATCCAAATTTTGAGCTGTTTTGCCCTCAAGCTGCTTAGTTTTAGCTTCAGAAAAAGAAGTCCTTAAGAGTTCTTTTAACACTATCATAAAACCATACTTTGTACTGAGTTTATATTGCGCTAAAGAATAAGATTAACATCTAACTTTCTGTTTCTGATTGAATTCAACTCCCATTGGGTTTTTTAATCTCCAGAATTACAACTTTCAGTTCAGGAAAAAAGCAAGCATATATTTGAACTTATCACTGTCTCACTGAATTTTCTGAGCTAGAACTTAGAGGTTTGTTGCACTTCCTTCAAATCACTCAGCAGAAAAAGAAAGTGACATTTGACCCATTAAAAAACAGACAATAATATTTTCACCCTAGGCAATGGAAGGTCAGAGTGCAAAAGTTGCATTAATTCCTTCCATAAGGCAGTCACAGGGCATAGGGCCTGCAGGTAGGAGAAATAACACTATGTAACATATTTTAACCTAGAAAGACATTGGATACAAACATGGTAGAGATGTAAGCGCTAAGAGCAGTGCCTACCTAAACCAGGAAATTAATCTGTCTTCAGTAGAAGCTTTTCTATCAAGAGGAAGTCACAACTAATATAATTCAAATATAATTCAAGCACTAATATAATTCAAAGCTGCTTATATTATTACTAACAGAGCTTGAAAAATTCACCTGACTGCTACAAACAAAAAAAATGTTTTTTGCAGACACTACATTTTGAAGAGTACACACTTTCATTTTGAGTAAAACTTGAGGCTGTAATTTTGGGCAGAAACCCTTCTGCTTCTGAAAGGCTAAATATTGCAGATCTGCCTCCACATATTCTGGCAAGGGGGCTTCTAATGTTGCCTACAGTTGCAGAGGGAACAAGAAAAACCTCAAAGACCAAAGAGCTGGAGTATGAGCACCCAAGGAACAAATTGCTTTGCTATCGGCAGTACAACAGCAGCAGCAGAGTCCTGTAAATGGCATATAGGCCAATA
This sequence comes from Sagittarius serpentarius, assembly GCA_034782735.1. Lineage (NCBI taxonomy): Eukaryota > Metazoa > Chordata > Aves > Accipitriformes > Sagittariidae > Sagittarius > Sagittarius serpentarius. The sequence continues at coordinate 1,590,744 of JAVKLA010000049.1, forward strand.
AAAGCTCACTGAGGGAGCAGGAGAAGATGACACATCACCATGACAGAATACATATAAAGTATTACTGAGTGCATGATATAGATTATGATTATCTCTAAGAAGCTGAATGGTTCATAAAGGCAGCAACACATATTTCAAGCAGCAACAAATATTTCAAGCAATGATTAAGATCAGGATTGGGTCTGGTTTAAGTCCTGACCAATCTTTCCTTCCCTGTCACATTATTCAGAAAGAACTATTGCAAGACAACAGAATCTAGCAATATTGAAAAATTTCTCTAGGCTATGTTATCGTCTAAACTGCAGCTAATATTTAACAGCAACAGCACAACAAAGAAAGAAAAAAAAAAAAGAAAAAAACACCCAGAGACATGCATGGGAACAACCTCTGAACATTCCAGCTCAGAAAACAGCAGTACATCATATTGTGTACTACACTAGAAGATAAGCTTTTGATACACTATGATCACTAACAAATCTCAGCTCAATATTTTAGAGGTGCCAACTATTTGCTTCTTTCTTATATTTTAGCAAAAACTCCTGGTTTTACATATGTCATACCAAAACACAGGCATTTGTACTCAGTCACACTTAATGGCAATACATTACCTTCCTCTTACTTTCTTTTTAACTTTATATTCTCTTATGTTTTGCTCTTCTTTTGGCAAAACTTTTTCCCACCATCGCCTTTTAAAAGAAATATATATACATATGGACACACGCACATATATATAGTTTTTGGTTTCTACTATCTCTAGCATGATAGATTTCCATCTGTTCATTATTTCCATACCAAACTGTAGACACTAAAGTCAGACTCATTAACAGCAAGAATTAGCATATGTGGTAGAATCAGAGAGAATCTATCAGAGAAAGTCTCGTGAAGAAAATAATTAATTGATGAATAGCATCCATGAGTAATACCTTACTCATCTTACATTAAGAAGAGAAGAAGAACCTTACTATGAATCAGACTTAGAAATACAGGCATTGCTTGGACAGTAATATTCAAGTAGTCACCTAAATGCAATGCAACGTTTCAGACAGAAAACTGAAATTGTTTGATGATACATGGCAACATGAATTTACATTTATTGGCTTCTTTATACCAGCAGCTCCAAAGCTAATCACTGTAAATAAAGCTAGTGCTTTCAACAAACCCTCATATCACAATACTACCCAGTGAAACAATGATAAAGAACAAATGCCCCAAGGGAGTGGGAGGAACAATGAGAAATCCATTTTCTGTTTTTCTGTCAGAACAAGAATTTTGGAGGACCTATGTCACATATTATAAAATTTTAAAAAATGCCTTTTGTAGAAATCAAGCATGGCCTCTATTAATCTTCCATATAATAAATAATAATTTCCACCTTTCCACATTATCAGCCTCTGCAGAACAGTCCAGGAATGCAAGAATCTGTTTCTCCAAGTAACCATCGATGTTCTCCTCCGTCACAGAAGATGCGCTGAAAACATTTTGGATGGCCGAATTTGAAAATATTGCCTCATATTTCCCATCATAAATCAACCGCAATAATGAACCACTTTCTGGGGAAAAAAAAAAAAAAAGAGGGAAAAAAAAGAAAACAGAAATCAGTGTCAACTTTGAAACAACTTTCTCTTACAAGACCTATTCAAACCAAAACATACACCACTCCCCTTTCAAGGAAGGGGATTTAGATTGCAGCAAAAGTGCAGTTGCATTGAAACTAAAGAACAGCCATAGCAGGCATCACTTTATTCAAAATACATTTTACAGAACTTGTATTAATGTTACAGTGAAATAGAAACTGCCAGATGAACGCAAAACAAAAACTTGCACTGTAATTTCAGGGGAAATACATGGATGGCCTTTCAAACATGTACAGTACAGTTATTGAAGATGATGACTTCAATTATCACAAGAGGGTTTTCTTCCTCCAAAAAATTTTATATGAATGTGTTACAGTAAAAATCCTACAGATAAGACAGTAACTTCACAGACCAGAGAGCCCTTTTAGGGGAAATGCAACAAATAAAATGGTTCAGTATTTGCAGAGTTCAGTGAATAAATTCTCATGTAAAACTGCAGAAACTACTCAGTCCTTCCCTTAAATGCTTAGAATATGCACAAAGAATGGGCAATATGATTTTATCTTTATAAAAGAATTATTTTCCTATGATAAGTTTACTATGTCAATAAGAAGTCTGCATATGAGTCAGATTCTTAGGAGTAACTACAAAGGTGGATTTAGATCTATGAATGTTTCTCCCCTGAAGCCTTTCAAGACAAACACAAGTCATGAAATGCTACACATTTAACTCCTAAGAAGCTTCAAACCCATCAAGTTCTTGACTCAGGCTACAACTTTGTTCACAGAAGGTATCTTCCCTTTTTTCTTCAGATATGCTACAGTGCAATTAATCCAGCAGCTGTTAGAAGAACTTCACCACGTAAAAACCTTCTATTCTTGAGCAAAATCAGTATCTGCCTACACTGCAGCTGTGGCTACAACTCATGTAGATGTACTACCTGGTTTTAAACTAGCTGATGCAAATGCTGGTAATGGTGCAGCTGAGGAAATGCAGAGCTCTGCATAGGATAGGTGCCTTAATATTAATCTGTGATTCTAGGGGACTGCAGCTCCTGTGCACTTAGTGTTACCAGAGCTACACTAGTATTAGTACCCGAGCTAGCCAATTTAACACTAGCACAGGTATAGATGCACACAAGCAGCAGCTGTACAAGGAAGTGAACCAAATACCAACCCCAAGCTCATCCAGCTAAAACAACTATTCTAAATTTCAGACATAAGGGAAGACCGAGTGCAGAACCAACTTCAATAGCAGCGATGGATGACTTGGTAGGCACGAGTGACACAGACATTCATTTTAATCTCTCTGGACCAGGCTGTTGACCACAATTTACTTTTGTTCTTTACAACAACAATCAACTGAATGATATAAGAGATCATTTGTGCTAGATGATTTAAAAAAACACTTTAAGCTGTACCTGGAAGGGTGTATGCAACAGAATAGTAATGGTTCTGCAGCCCTGCTGATGTCATACTCTCACAGAGAATAGAAATAACGAGAAACTCTCTAGTCTATGCTTTGAGGACACTTTCTTTTACCAAATGGCAACTTTTATACTGGATTCTAGTTGCCTAGACAGGTGATGATGTAATTTGTAGAATAACTATTGGCTGTGAGGACACTAATGAAGAATACTGAGGTTTTCTCTTTCCAGTAACACTGTAATATAACTGTAAGCACATAAAATCTGCTTTTGATTCTGTGTTTAGCTTCTTATAAGACACCATACAAATTCAAGGTCACAGTCTTTAGTTTCAGGATCATCAATAGGAAAGGCCCATGTAGGTGATAATTAAGAATCATCACAAACCCCACCATTTTCTATCTCTACTGCAAGATACCTTTCTTCCACAACAGTCTTCCCCACATCTTATAAGAGCACACTACTTTAAAAAACCAACCAAACAAAGACAACAACAAACCACAAACGGCATACACAACTCTCAGTGAAAAGATAAGACAGATCTGACAGATGTCAGTCACATCACCTAACATTCCTGGACAATACAATGATTAAGGTTAAATAAGAAGTAACATAAGGAAATAGAGCTGAGTCGCTCTGTACAGTTAATTTCCAAAATTCACTTGGGTAAGGATAAGCGAGTCTTTCAATATCCTACAACCTCTAAATGTTTTAAACAGCATGGCACATCACTTGAGCACAACTGCATTTCTAGCCTGTCTGAAATATGGAAGTGCATTTTCATGACAAATGTTACATTTTAAAAGCTGCTGCGTTCCCCTAAAGGAAAGCTGGGTCAGTAGCAACCTAATCAAGTCCCCTCAAGAGACTATTTTCCATCGTTCCCTCAAGCAACTGTGACTAAATAACTAGTAAAATATAGAACAGGTAGTTCATGCCAGTCTTTTTCTCCTCACGTTTTACTGCAACAGCCACTTTTCATATCACTGCCAAATTCAAACAGACAGGAAGTCTTTCTCTCGTGGGTCACGAGGCAGTCGAAGGAAGCACCATGATTAAAAGCCTCCAGAGCGCCGACACGAAGCGGGCGGTGGGGTGTCTGCCGGCCACCATGCGCAGGGCAGGGACCGCTGCAGCCGCGGCCTCTCCACCTGAAGCCCTCTCGGGCCGGCAGGCACCGGCCCAGAAACTCTGAGAAGAGCCCCGGCACGGCTGCCGCACCTCCCGCCTCAGCCCTGCCCCGCCGGCAGTGCCGCTCGTGCTCCTCTAGGCTGAAGAGCCCAACGGGCCGCCCTGCGACGCCGGGAGGAGCCCCCGCCTCCGGAGCCCGGCAAGGGCCAGAAAGGGGGGGAGTGAGGGGGACGCACACGACCGCTCCCGGAGCGGGCGCGGGTGGAGGGAGCCACCAGTCACGGTCCCGGCTTGGCCTGGGGCCGGCGGAGACGTTGGTGGTTCCTGATACCCACAGCAACAGCCGCGCACAACGGCCAGGCACCTTCCCCGCGCCGGGTCGGGACCTCCCCTCACCTGCCGCCGCGACTTCGCCCTGCTTCCACTCCAGGGACTCCGCCGCGCTGAGGAAGCCCCTCAGCACGGAGCGCTCCAGGGCCAGCATGGTCCCGCCACCCCCACCCCTCTCCGCTCCCCACCACTGCCGCCTTGCTCGCCCGCGGCTCGCGACCCCTGCGCTGCCAGGCGCTGTCAGCGTCCCCTCAACCCATGTGCAGGAACCGGCCGCAGGGAGCCGCCATGACACTGTCGCCGGGCACGCCGGGAGGCCGCGCAGGCGCAGCAGCAGCCCGACCGCACACCCGCGCACGCGCGCGAGCCCCGGTCAGGCCTGCGGAGGCGCGGGCGCGCTGGGGGGGCGGGGGGGGGGGGGGTGGGGGGTGGAGCAGCGCTGAGGGAGCGCGCGCCAGGCGCAGCCGGTAGCCGCGTGCCTCAGCACGAGCTCCACGTGCGCGCGGCGAGGGATGGGGTGGGGTGTTGGGGGCAGGGCGGGGAAGAGCTCTCCTCCCCGCCCCTGCCAGGTGCCGCGCTGTCGCGGGGCCGTTGCCGGCAGCGGCGGGGTGGGAGGCCTTCCCCTTCCCCGCGGGAGCTGACGCTGACCCCGAAGCAATAGCTCGTGAGGCGAGCGTGGGTAGACGTAGGCACGCGTACGTGTAGATATGCATATGGCGTCTCCTTAGGCGTTTCTCTGCGGAGGACGTTGTGTGAGATCCCCGGGGAGAGCGGCAGGTGCTGGCGGAGGCGCCCCGCCCTCGGGGCGAGGCGGGCCGGGCGGGCTCCGTGTTGCCGTGGGCGCGGCGCCAGGAGCACCTCGGTCAGCTAATTTGGCGGGAGCTTCCATGCGCCTGGCCCTTCGAGCTTAGTTCTCCTTCCTGGGGGACGCGTTCGTTACGTTTTCTCTCAGGTGACGTTTGCACAGGATGGGGAAGTTAGAACGTGCAAAGCCAATTTTTCAGCTGTGTAGGTGAGAAAAATGGTTATGTATCAGATTTAAAGTAGCTAAAGAGAGAAAACATTAAGCATGGTTAGTAACCAGACAGGATTTCTTTTTGAATAGGTATGGTCTGCGTACCTGCATGCCTAAAGGCGGTCTGGACACAGACATGCAGTTAAATTGGCTTAATAAGATTTAAGAGGAGGTGAGGACAGTGCTTTGGTCTCTTCCTGTATTTATTTCAGCACCTGTCTAGATACCAATAGGAACATAATTCTGTCCCATCATTTCTGAGCTCTTCACTTTTATCATGTGTGTGCACATCAGAAGAGGAGAAAAAAGGCCATGCCCTCCTGCTCATTCAAAATTGAATGAAACAGTTGAAAATAAAAATGTTCTCTCAGAGCTGCTAATGCAACTTGAAGGTAATCAAGTCAGAAACCAGAAGGCCATCACAGCAGGGGGCAAATTCTTGATATGAAAAGATTAATGTTCTGAAGATGACTGTACTGTAAAGGTTATAATTCATTTTGCTATTAGGTACAGTGTGTAATATAAGGAAATAGAGTATTTGTCAATCTTAGTTTGTTATTCTTCAAAAATGGAAGTCTCTTCATCATGCTTCCCTGTCTAACATAATCGTTAAAATTTGAGGAAGACTCAATGCAGCTTTTTATTTAGATGACTGTAATAGGTTATTGCCTGTTTGGGCTTTAATATACAGGCTGTTAATTTCAAATTTAATTTCAATCAGATTTATAAGACCAAAATGCAGTTAAATAAAAATGTTGCTTTTCAACTTATTTTCTGACCTGAAACAATCCATTCTATTTATACCAGTTTTGACAAGTAAACTGTTAGAAATTTATATAGTTAATGGATAGCCATCAACTCGCTGTCAGTTCCAGGAACTGTGAACCAAAAATTAATGTTCATGCTGGAAGGAAAGTGTTACAGAAATTCTTAAAACATAGTAAATAGTTAAGTTTCCATGTACCGTGTTAGAAAAATAATGAAATTCATGAAGTTTAATTTATTAAATTCACTATTAAAAAGCAGAATGTCTGAAATCAAAACAGTTTTACTTGCTTACTCTCTGTGTGCGTAGCAATGGAACTGTGATTTTGTATAAAAAATATAATAGGAATTAGGCTAATTCTTTGTGTTTAAATACAACTTACACAGTAACAAGTTTCTTTACCTTCCAAGTAATAGATCTGCATTAAATGTACATAGATTTTCCAAAATAAAATGGATGAATTATTAACTGAGGTTTAACTAAAATGTAAAATAATACTCCTTTTCACCACCACCTTTTTTTTGGTTTGGGTTTGTGTTTGTTTTTTTTTTTTTTTTTTCCCCCAGGGAATTCAGAATATCTGTCAAAATGCAACTAAGAATTCAGTAAATAAATGAAAAATACATTTGCATGATCTGTTGATAATATTAAAATTCCTGTTGTGAGATTTTCTGCTTTTTATTTTAAGGGAAAATTTATGAAGTAAAATTTTCTGTGAAGAAATAGTTGATAAATATAATTACTTGATAAAAATGAGGAATATTTTGCTGTCTTTCTCACCTCTGCCAGTTCCCCCCAATGTGTGTTTTTTTCCCCCCTACAGTTCAGTTCTGGAGGCATCTAGAAACTGTAGCAGGTATGCGGGCAGGTGTACCACTAGCAGGAATTAGCGCACTCCTGACTGACAGCAAACTGATTGTTACTGTTGATGTAAAAGATGTTTTTGATTGTTTATCAGTTGCCATTTGCCACAGACTTAGTGAAGCCTGCCGCTTAATCTTGCTTTCCAAAATGATCTGAAGGATGTACCTGTATTTCTCAAAGAATAGTCAACAGGTTTTGTTTGCATTTAAGGATTGCTTCTGCCAGCGGGCTCAAAGGGAAGCAAGCCTTTTACAATACTGTGTAGTGCAGATTCAAGATTTTAGTGTAGTGCTTCTTATTATTTATAAGCAGGAAGCAGATAATCAAACCACCTGAGTTTTCAGAGAATAACTTTAATTTTTAACTTTTTTTCCACGAGTGTAAGAAAATAATACGTATGAAGTGTTGTGCTACTGTGGTATCTGAACTAGCACATTTAATGTCACCTTGTAAGATACCTGTGCTGCTGTTTTGATGCAGTATTTATCTTCTGTTGCAGGTTTTTTTCCTAAAGCCTTTTGAAACAGATGCTCTCACTGTGGACTACCAAAAAACTGCTACCTGTAAAAAAAGATTTGGTAAGTTTCAAGTAATTATTATTAGCATAGACATTTATTATGACATTTTTAACAGTGAGCTGCTGTTTGTAAAAGTTGCTGTTATATGAATTTTAAATTCATCCTCAATTCCGTGTGCCAGGTCTCTGGTACTGGTGAAGAAAGAAGCAATTGTGTTGTATGCCATTTTTGAACAATAGTTTATTGGCTATTTGAGGGCTGGGGAAAGGGGATGAATTGTTGAGGAGAAAACCCACTCATTGGTATAGCAGGATGAAAACTTGCAAGACTGTGTAACCAAACTTCTGCAATTTTAAAGAGAATATTTGATGTATCTGGTGAGAGGAGGGGAGCTGCAAGGCTTGTATTGGGGAATTCTATCAGCTTTTCGTACTTTGGCTGTGTTACTTCAGTCAAGCTATATCCCAGTAACCAGTTATTCTTTGTGACTCACCATATTTAAGGTTCCATCATCTTGAGTTTACACCATCAGAAACATACTTGAAGCTTATTGGAAGGTTAGTGGCCCCCAAAAGACATCAGCTAAACGTTCAAACTATGTTCTTCAGGTTTGCTGAGTTAATGCATAGGCCCTCAATGTAAAGAGGGAGGTGGTCACTTGGAAAGCTTCCAGCATACCTGCAGCTTTTGCAGTTACATTTGCAATTTAAAAATAAATAAAAAGACTTACAGCCTTGAGGTGACAAAGGCAAAAGAATGACAATTATTTTACAGCTCTTACGACCTACTAGTACTATATCTCCATCACAGGGACTGATGTGATACTTGACACGTATGTTCTATTTGCTTCACTACATTCACCAGTTAGCATCATGTCCGTTGGTTCTCTCGGGCCTGACCAGTTCACCAGCTTGTGCTGTTGCTTCCTCCAGACCCTGAATAACGCAATCACTGCTCAGTCAGCGAGGTGAAGGTAGAAAAGCTACACTTCTAATGTGCTAAAATAATAGTGGTTAGGAAATTCTTCTTTTCTCTTACTGACAACTTTATAAAGCAGTAGCAGGGAGAGGCAGTGTAAGCCACTGCACAACACAAGAAAAGAGTGATTCAAATCACTATTTGGGAATGTACAGTAAAAAACACGGCCAGTTGTAAATAGCCCTGGACAACCCTTCTCATATTGTTGTGACACTCTTGAAAGTGCTGACCATTAATCTTCACTGATCATTTAGAAAATTGTATATACTAATATTTCTATATCTCTTTTTGTATGATACCCAAGATCAGTAAGTAACTAGACAAAGATGAAGTAGATCTGCAGTAAATATACTCTGTAAAACAAAATTGCAAGATCTGAGGTGCAGTCTTCCCACTCTTAATAGGTTAGTTTTTCTTAAATTTAGCCATACATTTACTATTGTCCTTCCTGATGTCTGTGATTATATATTTGCTGTTCATTTAGCAAATGTTTCTCTGTTCCTTCTTTGTTCTTCCTTTCTGTCACATCAGAACAAGCCTCATCTGAACTTTTATAAACTAACGCTTGCCTCGTTAATTAGAAGAAATTTGCTCTGCCTTAACTATGTAAAACCTGTGAGTTTTCAGATGAAGAAACCAAAGCTTACAGGAAAATAATTCAATTTACTGTTCAACAAAAGAATTCAGAAATTACTCTTTCATTAAATAACCATGTCACATCATGCCTGAATTTGGAAAGAGTTTAATGCCTTCTCAGATGAGCTCACATAGAATCTGTCTCACGATTTCTTTAGTTTTTTTTGTACAGCAACATTGTCTGTCTTTCTTTACTAGCGTCAAAAAGAGAGAGAAGGATTTAAAATGAGATTTATTTTTTTTTGCTATATATATTAAAGGGCTTTCATTCATTGGATTCTCTTCTTTGGTCTGGAGAAAGCAAGTTGAACAAAATTGGTTCTGATCACATTAGCTCAAATAGAAATTTTAGCTGGAACAGAGAGAATCTTATATTAAAGCTACATGATAACTTTAATCTCTTTTGTACGTTCAGTAGCATGGTTATATTTTTGAACATAGAATGTGAAAAGTACATGGTCACCTGTAAACACAAATGGCTTTTTTTGAGATCACCTCACACTTTAATAAAAGAATGGATAGTTCTGGTTCTCGGTATGCATATGTGTCACAGCCAGTTCAGGGTGGCTACTGTGCTTCTACTGCGTCATCACTGTGAGACTGTGCTGGCATGAGACTGGTAGGTTAATCAGAAACGCTGATTATGACAGGCAGTAAATGATGAAAGGATGATGAGTTTCATATTCTGAGAACCTAGTAGAATTTCTAGCATGTTGTCTTTCACTAGGGAGCAGTGAAGCTCTTGGGTAGTCGATTCCATTTGTGCTTGAAAACCACTTACAGTGCTGCTTTACATGCTGGTCCTCCAAAGTCTGAGGTATCTCTGTGACTTTTGACCTCAGTAAGGTCCATTGGTCATCCTTGTTTTATAATGTAAGATTTGGTGAGTACTATGGATGAAAGGGGGCAGGGAGACGTGTATAGATACATGTGTGTGTTAATTACAGAATATTCCATGTGAATAAACTGAAAAATACCCGATATGTTTTTGTGACTATTTTTACAACAAGCTATTCTCTTCAGCTTTCTGTCTTAGATTCTGAAGTGATTAAGCATTGATGCATTTTACGCAAACTGGATTCCAGAATTGTTTTAGATCTACAGAAGGGTCACTGAACTCTTAGATGTTACAATGTACCTTCCAATATGATTCTTCCAACTAACTAGTGTGAAGGATTTAACTTTAATAGTGGTATTAGCTTAAATGCTCTGTGGTAATTTATAATGAGAGACAGGAACATCCTGCTTGATGAGAAGTGTAACATCCTGCAAAACTTCCAGTTGATTACAGCTTTGCCAAATAGCACAAATACATAGTTTGCTGCTTTCTGTTTGGAGAATGTCCCTTAGCTTAGACTTCTAGGCAAAGTAGGTGCGATTTATCATTTTTTAAACAAAAGCACAAAAATGTTTCTTCCTGTGTTTTCTACTCTTTTTCTCTGAAATGTATGTTTTCGATGAAGAGGTAATTAGTGTTTGGGGGTATGGTGCCCTATATGTCAGAAAAGTACCTTATTGCCATCTCCATTTTTGCCATCTTGGTTTGAATTTGCTTAAGTGAAAGTTCAGTATAGTTTTGCTATGTGATAGAATTATAATGAGTGTGTGAGGACCAAGTGTTAAGGCAGGAGGCCTCAAATTCTGAAAGCCTGTCGAAATGCAGAAATTCAATTGTTCTAGTAAATTTAATCTAGATAATCACTTGTGCAATATGTATGGGAAGTTAATGTTTTGCAGTATTTTCAAATGTGATTTTGAATAACGCAGAGCATCACTGAGGATACTGTTGGTCATCCAAAGTTTGAGGTAGGCAAAACTGACTGCAAATGTTAGAAGTGACAAAGAAGAAGGTTCTAGCAAAAATAAATAACTAGGTTATAGTGGAGGGCAGTGGATGGAGAGAGAATGTTCACCAGTAAATAAACACCAGTAGGTCTGGCCTTTAGCAACCTAAAATCTGCACTAAAATGAATTTTTGTATTCTCCATAATGAATCTCTCCCTAAAAATTTGAAACTACTAGCTGCTTTGAGGATTATCTGTCTTGGGAAGAACAAAAACAAGATAAATGTTCTCTTTCAAAACCTGCCTCAAAATGCCTGTCAATATTTACTAACATTTGTAATTTGACACAGTGAAGGATTGATGAGATCATTAGCAGTGCACTAGGATGACTCATTTCCCTGTCCTTCATGACTGCTGCTGCTGAGCTCTTTACTTCTCCCAGCTGTCCAAAGAAGAAACTCTGACATGTTCTGAGCAGGCTTCCAGAGAGCTGGAGGAAACCAACCCATTCTTTTACAGTCTCCAAAGGTGACCAAAGGATTCTTGAGATCTCAAATTTTCTGTGTACTACCAGCACCCATGATGCGCTCAAGATTTTTTCATTAATTTTGCACAGTTTTCAATCATTAGACTCCACAAACATCAGGAAATCTGTTGCTGTCATTCACAATCTCTTACTTTCCATGGGCAAAACTCTTGGTATCGATAAGATTAGGATTTGACTTTCACTGACATGTGTAACTTATGTATGATCTTTCAGATCCTATGGTAAAGTGAATGGTATCTGTTACATTCTAATCCACTTCCAGGTTTCCTGTGGCTAGTAGGATGAAAATAAGTTCCCATAGGCTTTCCAGCTGTTCTTCTCAGTAGCAGAATTATGCCTTTCTTTTGTTGCTGTGGGAAATTCTTTCTTCTTTCCGCTGCTGCAGGTTAAGGAACTTTCTAGTAGGGTTATAACTATGAGAGCAGACTAGAAATGCACATGATGAGAAATCACTTTTTATATCTTTTGGCTTGCCTGAACTCTGCTGATCTATTATACATCCGTTCTGTTCAAGGGCTGATTGTAGCAATTATTAATAAAAATAGATTAGGAAGTAGTAAGAGATTAGTCCATATGTACATGTTAACTTATGTTCTGCCACAAAATAAATTACAGGGCATTGTGACCATACTTTGAACATGAGAGTAGGGAAAATACTCAGACTGTCCTCAACCTGTTCACCTGAGGGAAAAGCAGTTGCTTTAGACTTACGTTGCGCCTCAGAGGAATACATTTTCTTGTTCAGCTTTATGAACAAAAAATTATTAAAGGCAAAGCAGTTGGGTGGGTTTTTTTTGTCCTTATCTAGTCTTGAGTCTTGGTTTTAGGATATTTGTCTGAATTGCCTGAGGTTCTATTTGACTATGTAGTATCTCTAGCTTTACTGATAAAATGTGGCCTGAAGCAAAGAGTCACTTCACTAAGGATCAAAGGTTGACTAAAAAGATTTGCAGTAACAAATTGGGGGGGGAGGGGAGAAAAAAGCTTATCAGAAAGTTGTTAGAGATGTGGGAGTCTATTAAGAGCTGGAGAATACTTTTTGTCTTTGCATGGATTCACACAGAGCTAAAATATGTCAGTGGTCTGACATCCCAGGGTGGCTTTGAATTGTCTGAATCACAGAGCTGCATCGTAATGACTCATTCTCTTTGCACACTGACATCCCTGCTGGGAAAGAACTGCTGTCTCTCCCTTGTAGTAATTTCAGTTTGCACGTTTTTGTTTTCTCCTCCCACTGAAGTTTGTGTTCTTACAGACATCTACAGTTGAGACTGCCTTCTTCAAGAAGACAGGCGCTGTTTTGCACGTGCAGTAGGTCATTTATTTCTGTGTTAGAAGCAAGTATTCACCAAATGGAAAAGGAATCTAAAATCCTATCTAGCGTCTGTAGGGACTTTGCTGTAACTGAAGTCCCTCCCATGTCAACGCACAAGAGGATAGTAAGACAAGCACCAGTTGCAGATTTGTACTCTTTGTGTACACCTTTCCTTTATATACGTAACATCTAAACCCTTTAGAATAAAGGTGCTAATCCTTATAAAACAAGCAAGTAGCCACTGAAAGAAAAGTCTTTCTAAAATAAGATGATCAGCCAGTGCCATGAATTGTTTGTATTCAGTTCCACTTGGCTCAGAATTATCCTGCCTGGGATGAAACAGTACATACTCTGTGCTTTTTACCACCATAGATCAGTCCCAGAATGAGTGAACCAGGAATGGCACACACAGAGTAGATTCTTCACTTAACCATATGTTCTTCTGATCTCTCTGGATGTAGATGAGACACTGTTTTTAGGGCAGGTTTCCAAATTTATGCTGGGGGGGTGGAACCCTAAACATCCTTTTTCTGTAAATTCTGTTGGGGTTTTTTTTATTTATTTTTTATCCCCCCTTAGTCTTATCATCACCTATAACCTTGGTGACACAGTGGGTGATCTGTCCTTTCACAGAGTCATTAGAATTGTAACTCACTGCATTGTTCACAAGGACCTTCCAGGTGTATGTTTGTATTACCGCCAAATTCTTGTCAGCACACTCAGGATAGAAGTATATGACTGTTGATGTCTGGCAAAAGTCCTACAGGATTTGCTTCTAAAATTGATAAGCCTGTACAAGATGAGGAGAGATCAGGCCAAAGGGGCATAGTGATAGTGCCCTCCTGAATAAAATATCTTTTCTTAGAACTTCCAAGGAATAGGTTTTAGGTCTCTGCTGCTACCTGTGTCTTGATAATATTCTGAGATCTTCTTGTCCGGATTTTTTTTTTTTTTTTAACTTTATGAACCCATGCCTTGCCTTTTCTTATCCAGGAAATTGAAGCTTAGGTTATTTGATTCAAGTTTTCCTTTGGAGTTGGCAGTAATTCAAAGGCTGAGGAGCAATTCATCGCTCACATGCCATTTCCACCTTTAATGCAGTTAAACTTTGTAAACTGTTTAGCTAGGTTTTTCCCTTATTGTCAAATAATCCTTCTTAGAACCCATTTACAAATTCTTTTTTTCAGCAAGAGCTTTTTGGAGTGGTGAAAATGCATTTATACATTTGTGCTTACATTTTAATGAGTATTTTTTTAATTACAGAAATCAAGTATGATAACTTAAAATTCCCTCAGCAAAAATAAGTAAATGTGTCATCACAGGGTCTCTGAATGCTCAGAGACAAATTCATTAAGATTTCTTGAACCTTAGGGACAGGTGGTTTGGTTTTGTTTTGTTTTCTGACAGTGGCTAAAGAGTTTGGGAACCAGAAGGTTTTACTTAAATTTCTTAGCTTTATTTTTTTCTGTTAATCAGTAATTCTCAACTTCTCTCTGGTTTCTTTCTCAAATTTTGTTCTTTTATTTATGAACTAGCCTACGAGAAAAGAGTTAGGATGGTATTTAGTCAAAAAAAGAGAAGCTTTAGGAGAGTTCATGATAGTCTTCCCATTTGTAATAGCTGCTATAAAGAAGATGGACAGGATGTTTAGCACACAAGTTCAGACTTTTGTGGTCTTCTGAGGGTAGGAATTTTGTCTAAATGATCTTCTGACCTCCTTGATAAAGCTTTTTCCTTGTGATTTTGTCTATTCTTAAGTTTTTCTCTGAACCTTGAATTGCCTCGATGGGAGAAAGTTGCATTCACATTTGGTGACTACGAAATACACTTTGCAGCTGTACTGGCATATAAACAACTTTCATCAGTGTAGAGCTTCACTGGTCTGCTCTGTAGAAGGTGTGGTCAGGGAAAGGGAGATGAGATCTTTTCATAGATGGTTGTCATCTGATAAATAAGCATGTGTGTTGTTTAAAACTATGTATTCCATTTGTAGTGCTTCTCTATCATACTTTAATAATTTTTAGTCTAGGGATTTTAGACAAATTATTCAAAGCATTTAGTCAAATGCTTCTCAAAAAAACCAACAAAAAAGAACTTTTTATCCTCTTCTTCCTCTGCTCTCCTCTTTTAGCTCATTATCTAGCCCCCCACTCTGCACCCAGGCAGAGCCCCCAAATGAATAGTAAGTCTCATTGTGGAAATGACACTTGTATGACCTTAGAAAAACTAGGTAGAATTCCAGCTTTGATTGGAAATTGCTGCTGCTCTTTTATTGGTGTTTTATAAGTTATCTGTTGTTAGTCATAATGGCATTAGATGTTTTGTCTTCTAAAATAATGCTTTATTACTTTTCTGCAAAGGTAGAAAGGTTATCAACAATTGTGTGTTGCTTTCCTTCTTTTCTGTAGATAAGTGTATATTTTTTAATAGCCAAATTTTGATTGCAGAGGCGACTTTGAGAGTAACTGGCAAGGAACCAGATTCTGATTGCATCACAGTGTGGTATAGGTCAAGACTTAATTTAGTCTGGCTTCTAGTGTGAACAGATTCTCCTCTAATGTCCTCTCTTTGCTCCTGACATAGAATAATAGCTATTTCTATTTACATCTCATTTTCAAGCCATAACATTTCTATGCCAATACTAAAAAGGAAAGAAAGGTACAGGATATAGTGTCCTCACTATAGCTGATTTGTTTCTGGAAGAATAGAAGTAAGTTGGGGACTTGATTTTTGTCCTGCTCTCTTAAAAATGAATAAATAAAGGTAAGATAAGGCTTGTATCTTTCAGTCGCCTAGTTAGTATAGCAATGTATGTTCAGTTATGTTGTGAAGCCCTCCAGTTTCTAACTTAAATGAATCTGCTGCAGGAATTTAGTATGTGAAACCTGAGTTTTGCTGAGATTATGAGTCCTGATAGAGAAGTTTCACCTAGCTTATGCTTGTAAGTAATACTGTGTCTTGATCTTATTTTTTCAAACATGTAGTAGAATCACAAACATATCTTCCTATCTTCTAGTTCCTTATCTGTCCTTGCAACAATTTTCTCCTTAAGTCCTTCTTGACAAAGTCACAAAATGTATTCTGTCTCTCTCCCTTTTTTTTTTTTTTTTTTTTTTTTTTTTTTTTTTTCTTCAGTAAGCCATACTGTCCTCCATTTCCGGCAGTCAAGTTTCTGGTCTTTCCAAGTTTTCAATCAGTTATTTGGGAACTCTGCTGCTCGTTTTGTTTAGTAGTATTGGTATCATCTTCTCCTTACTGCTTATTGGGATTTGAGTTTTATATGCATGGGATCTTCAATCACCAGTTTTTGGCATCTTAATACCTTGAATTCATTTAAACAGATGAAAGAGATCAATAGGCAAGGTCTTAAAATATTCTTGATAGCCAGATGCTCGTATATTTTGCATGCAGAAATCTTCCAGCTGCTGTCAAGTTGGCAAATGAACTGAGTTTTGAATGTGTCCCCTGTTTACTTTAATGTCTGAGTGTTCAGGTATTCCAAACTCCATGTTCTGTCTCTGCATTGAAGTGCATAGGCCTAATAGCAGGGAAGCTTCATATTTGTTAGTTTACTGTGTAGTACATTTCTGTTTTAGTGCTGTCAGAAATCGTTAAATTTAAACATTTGTCAGTATCTTCAGACTTAAACTCCCAACATAGTATCTTTTAACTGCTTCAGACTTGCACAGGAGGCACTTGGGGAAGGAGAAGCGTGTTTCAGTAGCTGGCTTTTGAACCCTAGAATTGAAAACAGTTCTTTGTCACCTGTGTTACCTAGAATTATTTTTTTGAATTTGCTATAAAGCTGCTATAAAACAAACTGTCTCACCTTTGTGTGTATACAGATATTTCAGTTAGTCTTAGATATTATTGCAGTATTCCAACCTTTGCAAACAAGCTTAAAAAATCTATAGCAGTTACTGTATTCTCTGATATTATTTATGGTAAGAACTGGTATCAGAATACATACACTGTCCTACGGTAGGAAGGTCCCACTCTCAGAATGTACAGAGTACCTGTTGTCACAATGTAAAGCCTTGAGATTGTTGACGTATAAGTTTGAAGGTAATGCAGCATGTGGGACCAAAATTTAAAAGACATTATAAACTATGTTATCATCATAATACTAGAATAATTGTTGTAAAATTCAAGACATTAGATATCATGAAGATTTTATTGTTGCTTAATGACTTAGAAATAAAAAACCAGGGAAGTCCCACGGGTCTAAGCGCAGCCAGTCTCTGCTAAGGTGCAATTTGGAAAGATGCCATTTAACCTCCAGGAAAAGATCCTGCCAAAAGCTTGGACTAATAACAGAGTGTTCAGACTCACTGCCTAAATAAATAGATTTTACAGTCTATTGGATGATGACGATACATAAAAAATATATTAACAAATCCCAGTTATGGGATAATACCAACATCTTTGTCCTACATCTGACTGAAAATAAACAGAGCACTTAACATAAGGGAGCAGAAAGAAACTATCCAGCCCCTGTATTACTGTTCTTCCTAGCCTGATTTCTTGGGGAAGACAGATATAGGCAGTCTTGTCTTGCTGACTGTCCTCATTTAGTACATTCAGCACCCACTGGCGATGTTCATCCAAACTCAGGTGTAACTTGTCTCTAAGATTATTAAGTTTTTGCTAGGTTTGTGAAAAAGCTGGATAGATAAGGAGATGAGAAGTGTAACAGCCCCAGTTTGTGTCTCCTGCATGAAAACTTTTGTATTATTATGTAACAGAGAACTCAGCTTTGGGGGGTGGGGGGGTGGGAGAGGGGAACTATTAAATGCCCTGAGAGCAGAAAAAGCTTCAGTTGCAGTTTGTAGTCAGCCAAGACACAAATCAGTTGGAAGCCAGGCCTCACTATCTCTTGTGTACGCAAAACTCCTGATTTTGTTTTGTCACCATGATCCTTGAAATTTCTGCTCAAAGCACACAAATTTTGAAACTGTTTGCTTTTCCCAGTAAATTTTTTTATCTCTTAATTTCTCTTTGTATAGTGTAGTTGTTTGTACTTACACCTCTTACTGCTTTTCCAGTGTCGTCGTATCCATGTACATCTAGGCTAAATTTTGCTGCCACTGGCGATGCAAGCCACTGTCATAGTTCACTTTTGTCCCCTATTGCAATTAGCAGTATCATTTTCTCTTATTATATGATAAGCTTACATTCAAGTCTTCTTTTCATCAACCAAAATGTGTAGCTTAAAATCTCAAGATTTCGGTTCTGTAACAATATATGACTGTAACTCATGCTGATGCTGATGTCTTCTGGGGAAGGAAGAGGAAGATTAGATTCTGATGTACAGTGATTTTCTTTGTAAAGTTTTTCTGTGTCTGTCATTGTAATGCTAGTTGTCAATGTGTTCCAGACTTTCTAACATGGAGGATGTGTTGCTTTGCCTCAGGTTACTAGCACAGTTTTGAAAAAAAATTTCTAAAAAAAATACTAGCTAAAGAGAAAGTGTGAGAGGGAGAGAAGAAAGACGAAAGGCTTTACATTTTCTCTGTTGAGTCAGGTCTGCCAAAATCCTTGGATTGCAAAGTTGACAATGATTTTCTTTTGGTGTCTTCTTAATTTCTCTTGGGATGCAATATATAATCTTACTGAAATATCTTTGACTGGTAGCAGGGCCTAACAGGGGTTTCTGAGTAGGATATGTATTATTGTCCATGGACTTGCAAAGTTTATCATTTAAACTAAAAAAATTGGGAAAAAAATGAAATATTCCCATAAAATATCTTCACTGCACCTGCCCTTGCAAAGAACAGATGAATGTTACCATTAGGTTCTGTATATTTCAGTGATATTGGAAGTTGCTGCTGCCACAGGGGCGCCTTCATGGTGGTTCCCAGGTGTAGCAGCACTGGCTACTTTGTTTTCACATTTAATGCTTTTTCTGGACCCGGGGAAAACAGCAGTGAATTTCTGGAACCGAGTTTATTTAAGGAAGGGTTTTCTGTTCCTCACTATGTAAGAGATCGCAATTCTAAGTTACAATTTTAAAAATGCTGACAGGGAGTGTAGGGCTTCAGTCTCTGGATGAGTGTTTGAGGCCAGAATTTTCTTTTTTGAAGCTGAAGTTATTTTCAAATCACACTTCAATAAAAAAAAAAAAACCAAAACCAACCAAAAAAAAAAAACCCAAACCCAAAAAACCAGCTAATATTTTGCAGTGGTAACACAATAAAGCCAATGAGAAATAACCAGTTTTAAAGGAGTTTCCTTTGAAAATTTATTTACAAAACTTTTTCTTGGGCATCAGAGCTATGCTGATAGTAGAAGTCAAGTTCTGTCTTGTTGCTTTTCTGTAAAGAAACCTAAAGCAAATTAATAAACATAAATAAGATGTTACTACTAGTTTATTCATTTGCATAACTTGCAGGACTTAATCAGTTTGTAGCTGGTTTCACACTTTAACCCAAGAGAATGTGAAATTCAGCTTTCATGGCAAGAATGATATAGTAGGTGACATTCAGAACTTATCTTCTGAAGGAAACCACCAAGAGCTTGGGGCCACCCAAGCTTTTTTCCTCCTTGTCCTTCATATAGCAAAAAGCAGCAGCCATGGCCAAAAGTAAATGCTGAAAAGTATATAGTGTGGAAATCTCCAAGCTCTATAGAATTCATAGAAAAATTGTTCACTGAATATGACTAGAAGAGTTACCTGTCTTGTTGGTTCTTTTTAAAAAAACCTGCTATCCCTGTTCTGATCTTTTTTCCATCCTCATGACATTTATCTATACACGAGAACTAAAAGTGAGATAGATTCCTTGCTTACGTGTGTGAATATAATTCAAGATGGAAGAGTAGTCCGAGACACAGAAAAAGGATCAGTTCCCAGAAATAATGATCTCCTAGTACTTTTACAGTCTTCATAACTTCCCTAGGCATGAGTAAATTCACAGTTTCTGTAATGTGTGACTTTCTGAAGAAGATGAAGTAAAATAGAATTGGAATTTAAATAAAGCCAATGCTAAAGCTTACTGCTTTGTGTGCTAATGCAGCAGCAGTCTGCTTTTTTTTTTTTTGCAGCACATGCTTCAGTGCTACTGTAGTCAGATATCTGCCCTTGGAAAATATTAGATTTCTCAGGTGGAATACCTACCTGTAAGTTTTATTGTAGTTTTTGTAAGTGAATCTCATACCTATTACTCAAATGACTAGTTGAAAAGTGAAAGATACGCCTTGTTGATAAATATTGTCGTGTGGTGTGAGGCATTGGTTTTATGTATAATTCTGGCAGCTGGTAGATTTCAAATGTGAGAAACTTGGCAAATTCAGCACAGGATAATCTTCAAGCTGTGAGTAGCTTGGATGAAGCCACAGGATGAAATAAAACCAAGAATGACTTCTCTTAAAAGTGATTCATCTGCATTCACGGAATGTAAGAAAAGAGTGGCAGTTTTTTCTCAGATGTTGACAGTGCAGTTCGGTGCCACCAGCCAGAGCTTTGCTTACAAATAGAGTGCTCACATAATAGAGCACTTGCAGTTTTTCCTATTTGTAGATATAGTTTTTTGAATAGAGAACACTTCAATAATTGTTTTCAAGCTTACATAGATGAAGGATGAGGTCCTTTCTTTTTGAATTTCCATAGTTGCATTGTTATTTATGCATACGAGGGTAGCACTTCTCATAAACCCTGCTGTGCCAGTCACTGTACAAACTCAGCATAAGAAGTTTGTCAGTTTCCAGAGAAATAGTAGTCTAAATTCAGTACTGCAATAGAACTGCTTTGCTTACTCATTGCCAGGGAAGTAATTTTCTTATTTTTAATGAAGCATATTAAAACAGGGCCTAGAAATCTTAATCACAGCAGAAGTATTGGGTAACAGTCCTTGCTACAGGACTGGCAGGGCACAGTGAGTGCTGGCTGCTCCTTCAGGCCGGCGAGCTGAGGTGGGGGCACACACAGCTGGCAGGGCAGGGTCCCTGCCAGCCAGGGCCCACTGCCCACAGTGCCTGAGCAAGGCAGGCCTGTAGGCTGTGGTCACGTTCAACTGAGGCTAGATCATCACGCAAACTCACAGTGATGAGGCAGGTCCAAGTTCAAGCCAGCCCAGGGTTTGGGATTAAAGGGATCCATGGCTGTGGTAGAGCTGCAGACCAACACTGCGACAGCCTAGCTCAGGCAGAGACTGATGGCCCTGCGCTGGGCTTAGAGCTCCTGGGCCCATGGGCAGAGGTGTGTGTGGAGGCCGCAGGTGAGGCTGGTCAGGGTTGTTACGGTCTATTAGTGCACTAGAGGTCCTGACAAGAACTGTGTCAGTGTTTAAGATAGGAAGAGTTGTTACAAGATGTACTTGAAGATGCTGTGGAGAGCTAATGTAGTAAAAGGCAGTTTTCATAAGCCAGCTGTGTGAACAGCTGCATCATGTCTGATTTTATCTTTTTAATGAAAAGATCTGAATGCTGTGTAAATAACGGAAATTGCTGCAAACCCTCCATGTATATACAATCAGTTTGTTGCAGGAGCTGTCATGGTAGATACTGAAAAGGGATGAGAAAAAAGAGTGTCAAGAAGTGGCATTGTAGACGAGCCTGGAAGGGTTTTGTTTTAGTTTGTCCATAATGCAGTGTGAAAGATAGCATGAACGTGTTTGTAGACAAAAGGGTAAATAGGCAATGGAAATGGATGTTGCTAGCTGAGTGAGGGATCAGGCTGTACCAATTTACATACATGTGTATTAAGAGCTCTGGTATCTTGTTCAGGAGGTGATGAATAAGGGAAGGGGGTGGACATTTAAGAGGTCTGATACATTATTGTTACTGACAAGAAAAATAATTAATAATGGTAGCACTTAATGCTGAGAGTCATGTTCTGGAAGAAATGCCTGGTAAGTTGTGGCAGCGTTGCTGGTAGAGGTTAAGCATCTGGACAAGAGGTTCAGTGGTTGACCAAGACTATTTTGAGGTCTGCTTTGTTTCTTTGGAGTGCAACAGAATTTTCCAAATGAAATGTAGTCCATGTTCTTTCCTCCCACACACAATTTACATCCTTTTCTCCAAAAGACCTCTTGGTTGTCTTGGAATGAAGAGCATTTCAGCCTCATAGCTCAAATACAGTGCTGATGGTGCTCTTGCAGAATTTAAATAAGATATCAGCATGTTGTCACCTGTAAGTGCAGTGGTTAGAGCAGTTCTGCAGTACAGTCACTGGGATGTCAAAAACAGAGGAAAGAGAAATTTTACTTCAGCAAATGCTGCATACAACAGTTTTGTGAATTGGTTAATGCTATTCCTTGGCTTGCTGCAGTGCGCCTGGCAGAAAATTATTAGAGTGAGACACATATGCACACAGAAGTACTGTGAGTTTAAAAAAAAAAATCTAATTGGTTTCTGCATGTAGTAGCTTGAGGGAATTAGAGGGAATTTAACATATCCATAGCTGGCAGGTTTAATTTGTCAGCTTGTAGCATGGCTTTAGATGATAATGGACCCCAGTATGAATTTAAAAAACATACTACCTTTATCAATATCAAGGAGTACAAAAGTATGAATAGTCAGTTTTCTTAAAATAAATACAAGGTGGTCAGCTGCAGTGTGTTCCTATGTTGAATACAATATGGAGAATATGTGCATACATTTCCCTTTTCATTTCTGTTACTATTGTCATTATCGTTTAAACATTACATTAACATACTGCTCAAGTGAATAGTTTCAATTACTGAATTCCATTTTACATTTTCTTCCTAAAAGGGGCAGAAATGTGAAGAGCTTGAAAAATAATTTAGATGGAACACAATTATTCAGGGTGCCACTTCAGGAAAAAATGGTGACGTTTTTACTGTTAACCTAGAAAATACTATAGGACTTAAGAGAATTGGGCATCCAAGTATGAGGTGAGTACTAAACACTACTTAAATAGTCTGGAGCAAAGGGCCTCATGCTACCAGAAGAGACCATTTTTTCAAGAAAGAAGTCAAGCTTTGCGTGAGCAAGGAGAATATAGAAGGGAAAGAACAATGCAAATATTGGAAAAGTTGATAATAGTTTTTGCAGTGAGAACGAGATAAGTGAATGGAAAAATCTGTGAATTGATAAAGGGAGTCACACAAGGAAATGGCACTCGAGAACAGCATTTGAGTTTAAATTCCTTTCACTATGAGATTTTATACTTGAGTCATTTTTTTTGGATGTGATTCTGTGTTGTGGCTCTTGAGAGTCAGCAGTAAAGGTTCCGTTTTGGGGAGTTATACCACCCAGATCCTAACTGATTGCTACCAAGGGTTGTTCTCATTTAAGGTGACGTCCTCCAGGATGCCACTGAACCAATGTGCAGCTATAGGTAATCCAAAGCACTTGATATTGCACATTAATCTATTTTCTTTCCTGTCTCCTGTATCAGTATTAACAAATTACTGAAGCTTACCAAAGCTCATCAGAAAGAAAGAGATCATGTCACCCCTATCAGAACAAAGCAGAAGTATTTTACTTGATTTTGCTTTTCTGTCATGATCAGTGGGCTCACACGGAGATACAACTGCAGAAATATAATCTCTGTCTTTATGAAGGATAAGAACAGAAGGAGGAGGTAAAAAAAGATTTATTGTCCCTGAGAGTGGTTGGGTTTTATTCTGATATGTCATGTGAGAGGCAGAAGGATTCCTAGACAGTATGCAGACGTATGGAAAAAGAAAGATTTCTGTGTGTATTCAGGTGGATGATTTACTGGTGATGTATTGTTTGTTTTTTTGGTTTGTTTTTTTTTCCTGTAACATGTACTAAGGTTTTCCTGGTGCAAGGGCATGTTAATGATATGTCTTACCCCCAAAATATATTTCAGAGCACATCTAGAGGAATTTAAAATTGGTGAGCTCATCAAGCTGACTAAAAATGAATAAACATCACTGGTGAAAGGATTAGGTTGAATTCACCAAGAAACTGTCCTGTTGTAATGAATCAAATTACTTTAAGGATCTATTAAAATCTATAAATAGATTACAGAGAAGGAACCTGACAGTTACACAGTAAGTTTAATAATTAGCAAGGTAGAAATGCTAAGGCTGTACTTGCATGAGCAGCTGAGCTGGCCAAACTGCTCACTGCCTCTGAACATGGGAGATCTCGCCACCCTGCCCTCCTGCCTTACTTCCATCCACACTGCTCTGTCCCTTCCTTGGCGGTTGCTCTGATACCCAGGAGGCCCTTCCCTTGGCAGGCTGCAGTTGCTGACAGGTTCCTCTTTGTACAGGCAGCTTTTTGTCAAGTTGAGGACGACACTGTCACAGTGTTAGCAGTGGTCAGATGAGCACTGGAGCTCATTTGGCAGCTCAGCTGTAGGAGTGCAGCTGTACAGTGAGGAAAAGGGGACCATCCTCATTCCTGCAGCAGTGATCTGTTAGATCAAGTCACGCTATCTCACATGGCTGTGTACTGTGCTTCAGGATGAAATGGA
This sequence comes from Sagittarius serpentarius, assembly GCA_034782735.1. Lineage (NCBI taxonomy): Eukaryota > Metazoa > Chordata > Aves > Accipitriformes > Sagittariidae > Sagittarius > Sagittarius serpentarius. The sequence continues at coordinate 1,615,035 of JAVKLA010000049.1, forward strand.
TAATTAAAACATTTGTGTTAAATGCCAAACCTACTTAATTGTTTCGCAGAGATAAACTGCCCTGACAAAATTGCTTCTGCTTTGTCGCCAGGTGTTGAAGTATAATTTGAACATGAAAAGAAACAAATAATGAACCAATCGGTATTTTTAAGTGTTAGTTCTCATTTGCCCAGACTAGGTGTTCTGCAAGATGGTATTTGTTTCTCTGGGGTGTCTGATTTGTAAGTGAAGATGTAGAAGTCTTACGTGCAAAAAGCTGGTTTTAAAGGACCTGATCGGGAAGCTGATAGAGCTACAGCCCTGCAGCTACTGGAGGCTGTGAAACCCATTTTAAGAGCTGGATAAATGCTGAGGGGATATCCAGCCTTTCCATTTTATCTGTATAGGAAATAGGTATTTTAAAGGGGTCTTGCTTCTTTCATTGCAGCTGGTCTGTGTGGGCTGTAGCACACCTCTGATGAGATCAACTATGTGGAAAGAGAACTGCTATGCCTTACCCAGCAGGGCTGTGGTTACTGAGTATATCCACTGCTGCATTAAGGAGTAGGGATTAAAGCTATGTGAAACACAGTTTTTCATCTATTTTCCCCAAAGGAAAAAAAAGAGCAGATAGGAAAAAAAAATGGTTTTAATCAAACCAAAGTCAGTAATTTCTTCCAAAGCTTGACTTGGAGAGATCTTATACAAAGAAAGAGGAAGTAACAGCTTTGACTTGTACGTTTTGTCACAGTCTTTCCATTTTCCATGATGCCATATATATATTTGTTCTACCATGCTGCTGTATGATTTCAGTAAATAGTTGCATTTTGGTTAAGGTATAGACTGCAACTGAAGCAAGGTTGGTTGCTTCTGGGGGAGAAATAAAATTCTGTTTCTCTCCTGTACTACTGTTTCATTGTTTGAGAATTCTTATGCACATAGCCAAATGAGATGTAAAGCTAATTTCAGTTAAAAGAATTTGTGTTCCAACTATATGTACATGTACAAATGGTGAACATTAAGTGCTGAATTATTGCGCAAAAATTGTCCCTAAAAAGAGAAATTAAATTATACAACTTGCAAAGTTAATTTTTATGTTAATCATCTTTTACAAATTTCAGAAAAACTTACTATTAGCTGGAGCTGGATTTTTAGTCTAGAAAGGTCTTGGGTTCTTACTGCCCCAGTATTAAGTTATGTGTATATTTTCTCAGTCTGTAAAAGTGTGTCTGTGTCAATGTAATATTTAGGTCTATTTTATGAAAATTAAAACCAAATTTTTCTTACCAGCAGCTGACATCAATCATGCCCTGCCCCCCTCAGTAACCTTTAATGCTAAACAATGTTCCAAAAGGAAAATTTATTAGATCACCTATTTAGATTCTCTGACATCATTCTGTCATGGCAATGAAGTAATTTACATGGAAAAATGTATTACCTCTGCTTTTAGACAAAATGAGTTTATGATGATTAATAGTTTTACTGCAAGTATGAGAGAAACTGGAAATGGCTGGCCTTTTTAAAGTGAAACATGGCCTATGCTTAGTTTTCCTCCTTATTTTCTTCATGTGTTGTAAAATGGTTTTGGTTTTGAGGAAATTAAAACATACAAATTATGTCTTGTAACTGAAGTAAGCTATAAATGCAGGGTATCCACGGTAACATCTCTACATAACTGGAACTAGAGACAAAAGGGAGAAAGCAATTAGCTTGAAGTATAGAGTCTAAACTATTGTGATGGCAGGGGACCTAGATCACATATTCCGTGAGTAGTCATAAGTCATTGAGGGAGGTAGATGTTTAGTTTAGGGAAGAGCAGGCTAAAGGGTGATCACCAGGTGTCCCTCCTGGTCAGCACTTCTATGATACAGTCGGCTTTGGGCAGAGAACTTAGTATACAGAATGGTCACACAAATGGCGAAATAGCATTTTAACAAGAAAGCAAAGAGCAAATCATCTTCTCTGATACGTGCCTTAAAATGACACTTGAAACATTTCCCTTAGCTTCATAGAGAGCTGTCTTTCTCCTTAGATGTCATATAAATAACAAGTAATACACAAAGGCCTAAACTAAGATGAGAAGATGATGCCGAATAAGAACTCTGAAATATTTTCTTTACATATGCTAACTTAACTAAAACCCAAAGGCCATTAAGGCAAAAGCTGTTCAACTATGGAAATACTTAAATTTAAGAAAAATGTGAATAGTGGCATTTTTTCCAGAGGGCTTATGGAACAAATTCAGTCTGATAAAAAGAAGGCAAAGGTTGAGGTGAACACTGCTGGCAACTTAATCTGCATGGAAACTTTGCATCAGTCACAGGATGTACTACTGGGGAACGAATAGCAAATAATTTCTGTATGACAGATCAAGCACGCTTTGCTGTGGGACCCCAGATTCTGACCAGTAGGATGCTTAATCGCAGCCTGTGATGAATGCTGGGGCACTGAGCACTGTTCTGTTGCCTCAGTGGAGCTTTGATGCACAGGTCAGTGTGTTGAAATGTGGAAAATGAACTATTAAAACTGGATGAATTTACAGTCATGGTTTGTCCTTAGTGGCATTGACTAGTCAACTGTCTCTGAGTGCTCACTTGGCAATGGAAAATCACTTACTGTTGGATTCTGTGTCTGAAAACACATTTGCAAGTAAAAGCACAAGTATATTTAAAGTAGTAATTAAAAATACACTTACGCAAGTCATACTGACATTTTCAGGAAGACAGCAGTATCACAACAAGCATTTTAACTGTTATTTTTATTCAGATGATTAATCCATGTCTTGCATTATGCTTACGTGGAATTTAGCATTCTACTGCAGTTCTCTATATGCAATCTTGAAATTTCAGCACTATCCTTCATTGATTTCTGCTAGCAGTACAGACTCTTGAGAGCTCTTCAAGATAGAACCATCTTTCCTGAATTACACAGTTGTTCATCAGAAGCCATGTACTGTTGTTCTCCTATTCTTTGTTTAAATGGCTTGGCTTCTCCTCTGATACAGGTTATTGATGTTCAGTTACCTGCTGTGTGTCATTTGTTCATCTGGCTGTTTGTTTTCTAACATGAATGATTTCATTGGAGGAACAGCTAGAAAAGAGCGGAAGGAGGTTTAACACATCAGTAGGAAGCGCAGATACAAAAGGGTTATTTTGTTCTCTGGAGTACCTCTGCTTTGGTCTCCATTTGCTGTCATCAACAGCAATTGTTTGTGACTGAGTGTATATTTCCACCTTGTCTTCCCTGTTCTGTCATAGGGGTCAGGTGGTCTCTATTAGACCCTTCATGTTGCTAATCTTTAAAGCCTCCCAGGGAGCTATATGACAGCAGGTGTTTCAGTGTCTGTCTGACCTGCCTGCACACTCTGTTGCCTTCAGTGACCATGAGGCAGACAGGAGATGTGTTGAATTGAATCTGGAAGAAAAATTTTTCCCCTAGTTTGGGGCTTCTGTAATGCTGTGGGACTTACCCAGAATCCCACATGCTATGGCAACTCATTCATCCAGCCAGATGGTCACACGATTTCTCTTGTGACTGCTGCTGAGCTGGAGGCCAGCCCCTGTGAATTTCATGTATGACACCAACTTTCACTGGTTGAAACTGCCTCAAAATCCAGTTGAGATTTGCAGTGACAACTTGGTAGTTGAGAGGATGGGTCCTGTTGGCAGGCATATCATTTCCTTTCCAGCAATCCTGCTGTTGGCTATTAGTTTTTGATCTGCCATATCACCCGTTTCCTCTTGAATCGTTGCCACAGTATGTTGCCAGCAAACATTTGCAAGGTTTTCAGGACAGCCTGAACTGTAGCTATAGCCAGGATGGAGGCTGGGAGTCGCATCCCACAGGACTGTTCCCAGCCAGCATGCACAGGGATCTGGCATCCTGGCTTCCCTAATGTGAGAATGCTGGTGCTTGCTTAGGCTGGTTGCGCATATATAATGACGATGGCCTTGTTACATCCTGAATTAACCACACTGGTACTCTTCGTGAAGCATTAAAAGAGTTGCTGTCATACTCTAGGCTTAGAATTGTGCTGCACTGGGCTTCAGCTAAGACTGCTGTACATCTGTGTGGCATCCAGCTCACTGCCACCTTCTTACAAGCTGCTTGAAATAATTGTAGAAATAAGATGATGATTATTATTATTGCCGGAGGTTTAAAACAAAGGACTTTTGACTGACAAAGTCTTGGAAGTTTGCATTGATGTGGTTATTGCTAATTTAGGTATGGGCAAAGGCTTTCTGTGGCTGAAAACTTACAGTTTCAAGGTGAGAGAACAAGACTTCTGGAGACAGCCAAACCACTGTTTAGGAGTAGGCTGCAAGACATTTTCTGTTGGTATTCTTTTCTGTATTCTTTTCTGAATCACATACTTGTTTAAATGTCTGATAGGAAATAGAAAAGATGGAAAAAACCCCCACATTTTGCTTTTCCCATTTGCTCTCCTGGTAAATGAGAACATGCTTAATGAAGCAACAGAGGCAGTCTTTAATGATGGCAAATTGAATTTTTTTATTATGAGATTTTAGTTTGCTTTAATTTGGGGGGAAGGGGGAGCTGCTTTTATTTATTTATTTATTTATTTTAAAAGATGTGTTCAGATGTTTGCTATTGGGGGACTGGTATGTGGTTGCTTTTTACCCATAGAGCTTTATGCAAAGAGTTGGTGAAGTACTGAAGGCTTCGTGCATGTCTGTGGATGTGGGTCCGTGGGTGAGGAAGAGAACAATGAATGGAGGTGCAGGACAAATAAATTTAAAAAAAAATGCAGTAAGTGGTTAAACTGGAAGTATGGAGCACAACAGTGGCAACAGGAAAGTGCAAGTTTTTAAATGCAGTGAGACAGGGTATGTTTGAGAAGCATGTTCTTTATGTAAAACCATGTCTGACTCGTTGCTCAAGCAACCATAGTACCTCAGCCTGCTTGTTATTTTTGCAAATACACATTTATATTTGATTTAAGTATAATTTTGGGCATTACTCTCGAGGTTTAACAACTTCTGTTGTGTGCAAGTCTCGCCACAGTTACCTTCTTTCTAAATGTCTTTGAGGGGGACAATAACATGCATTTTCTACCTCCCAGGAGATTTTCTTAGGGCTGTACTTGCACTGGCTCCCAAGATTAACTCGGCTCAGAAGCAGGGCTGCTAAATGCCCTGCATGGTCTCTGACTGATAAAGAACCTGCTTCTTTCCTTTCTGGATTTTTAACTAAACAACCTTAAATACAAAATTTTGCTATGTGAATTACAGAAGTGTTATGAACTCTGGCATTAATATTATCTAGACATTTGAGGATGATACTGTATTATTAAATGATACAGATATTATAGGCACTCTTAATGTAAAGGACCAGTAGCATTAATACAGTTGGAGAACTAAATGGACTTTTCAAGAGCCAAAAAGTTGCTTCTGAGGCGAGAAGCACAGAAGAGATTGCAGCCTGCAGAGATGACAGGTTACAATATGTGGAACTTAATCAAGATGGAGCATTGTGGTTTGGGATTTGTTTTCTTGGAGCCTTTATTAAAAATAGAGGTAGTGGATGAGATTATTTGAGAGCTCTACTATAGTAATTCATTGGGTAGATATTGTATTTTCTGCATTCGTCTTATAGGAGAATAAAATAACGGCAACGACACAATCTCTGCAGAATGAAATGTTTTAACCTGTGATTTGTTTTAGTAATTGTGGAACTTACTTTTACCCCCATTCAGCTTACTGTATTTCAGAAAGCTCACGGTCCGATACAGATGCCTGCACATTCCACCTAATGTTGTCACTATCTATGGAAAAGGAGAGGTAAAATAAAGCTCAGAAAACTGTTTTTTGAAGACTAATAACTGCCAGACCTGATGCATTTATACATACATAAATATGTATATGTTTATATACATGATAAAAAAAAATAGAGAACATATATCTGAAATAGCTTCTATACCTTATACTTGTTCCTTATGGTAAGATAAAGGTAAATATGTGTCTCCTTTCCACTGAAAAACACTTTCAATTTCTGTTTCTAACTACAGACAGTTGACAGTTCAGGGAGGTGAGTCCACATGACGGTGACTGTCTTCTGGAGAAAGAAATAAGGAAACAAGGAGAGAACATTTCTAAAACACACTAATACAAAGGCAGCATGGAGGTAAAAAATGATGAAGACATGCCTGAGAAACTGCAACTAAAAACCTAAGCCTAAATAATTCTCCTTCACAGGGATCAGAGTAACATAGTGTAGTCCCAGCTTAAATGTAGGTCAGCTGGATTTGTGTTCAGGTATTTATGGGTAAACGAGGTAAATTCATAATATGGTGGTTTGCTTATCAAGTTATTTGCCTCAGGATGTAAAATAGAACATTTCTTTATGTAACACCAGAAACATTTTGGGGAAGAAAAGCTCCCCTAATAAACATCCTACGTATAGGATTACATAGTGGTGTGGAAAAAAAAGATTGTTTTGTAGTAATGTTTTCTTAACAATGTGATTCCTGCCAGAAACTGAATGCCCTATTTGATATAGCGAGCAGATGTTAAAGCCATCATAAGTAGTGTAGTACATTTATTTCCTGTATTGTATGAGAGCTTGCTTTTTTTTTTTTAAAGTAAAGAATTCAGGCTCTACTGCTGCTTAATAGATCATCATCCAGCCACAGTACCGATGACAGACCCACACTGAAGCTCCCTAGAAGTTACCAGTAGTCCCGTGCCTTACCTGTGTTGGCATGATTTCACCGGCTGCAGAGGAGTCTCCTCGACTAGGCTAGCAGACATGCACAATCTCTACCCTGAATTTATGTCAAAGATTTAGAGAAGAAAAACAGTAACAAAGCCCAACCACCAATGGCAAAGAGACTGCTGTAGACCCAGTCCATCTATAGTCACACATACTTTATTCTGCTAGTGGCTGAATGTCTAACGTAATTACTGGAGTGGAATTTGGAAGTTGTTTACAGGGTTCTTACGTTTGAAATGTTCTTGTTTTTTTCTAGATTGTCATTTTTGTTTTTTCCTGTATAGCAGTGGTAGGATTACAGAAGAGCATTAATCCATACATCTATGCACATCTTTTACCCAAAGGAAATTCCAGAGGAAACCACTAAATCTTGCAGAGGTATTATTCATGTCTGTATATGAAGAGTACTGTCTACAACTGCAAAAGAGAACAGTTGTTTATGCACAGCAGTAAGTATAACGAGTGGTTGGCTCTCGTGGAGCACAAGGTCTCATAGATTGGCGAGCTGTTCCCTCTTCAGTAGATAGGGCAGATTCAATCAGTCAGAAAAGCTCGGCAGTGTTGTCTGTGACTTACTATGTATGTGGTGCGTTCTTGCTTTGGCAGTGTGGCTACAGCGATTCCAGCGGCTGGTAACATCCCACTCTACACTGCGTGGGCAATGTGGCAGTGGTGAATCTTGAGCCAAAGACAGGACCAAAAACCACGGGGTAAAATTCCATAACAATTAACAGATTGCTGCCCTTTGCGCTTTTGAAAATAATTTCTCTTGATTTTTAAAACATTTTCTACAAAACCAGCCTACAGTTAAAGCAGGGCTTTAATCTGATGATTAGAAACTGTGATCTATCTATACAGGTTTCTGTTCAGTTTGATAAAATGGTGAAAGATGAGGGGAACTGGTTAAAAAAAATAGTTGTCTACATACATCATAGGCTTTACTGTGATTTTACTGCAAAGTAACATAGCTACTTTGTGTGTTATATCTAAAAAGCTGAAAAGAATGTATTTTCTATCTGTTGCCAAGATCACAGTTTACTTACTAGACTGTAACAGTTGCAAATTATTAAGGAATGAATCTCTGCATTAATTTGGTACAATACCATTCTAGCTCAGGTTAGAGCAAAAAAAAATGATAATTGGTATGTGGATACAAATTAGAGTTTAATATCCCATGCAGCTGTTTACATCTGCTTAATTAAGCAGCAGTAACTTCACATTAGCATTGCTATGATACCATAAATACACACTAGAGAAAACAGTACAATCATGTTAGCCACCCTCTTAATGTCAAATCAATGCAAGTTAGGTACTTTTTATTTCAATGTTGTTTTTTAATGGTAAAAAAAAGCCTTCACGTTTAAGGAGGATCTTCAGGTCTGAGACATTTGGTTTTGGTACCTGTGCCAGGATTTTATAAAAAGACTATGCTCCTGTATGCAGACAGTTTAAGCACTAAATGAAGAGCTTTACTGGAAACCACTAACTTATTTAAATATAGTTGGAAGCCAGCAGGTAATTTTGCTTTTGGAGCCTTTAAGAGTATCACAGTCATTTTGTACAGTAATAGAAGGGAAGTAAATACCCATCTAGAAAAATGCAGTGCTGTTCTAACACAAGAAGTTCTAACACTTTGACTATGTAGCATAAACTGTTTGTTTCATGTATTTATCAGCAGCTCTGGCACAGAGCTGCTTGTTTTGCTTTTTGATTAAGGGTCCCCTGAAGAAATGCAGACGTGCCTAAGTTGGTATTTTGAGAGGTATGTACAATCAGGACAGGCCTTGGATTAACACAACATATCAATATAACAGAAAAATCATACTTTGGTCATTAACTGTCAAAGTCTGTTAACCATCAGCATAAAAACACAACCTCAGTTGGTGCCATTTTTAATGATTAGAAATAATACATTGTAAAACAAAAAGTGAAAAAATTCCAGCGTGATACTTATAAACAAAGAACAAATAGAAAACAAAAAAGCTTTGTTTTTGCCTGATTTATAGTATTTATAATACAACAGATCATTAATCTGAGGTAATACCAGCAAGAACTTTTTAGTCCTTCAAGGACTGCTCAAAAATTAACAGTGATAGTAATGCATGTTATGTTAAAAGCAAGACTTGATTATTAAATCAAGTAAATCCCTTACCCTTTTTAGTTAGGGATCTGTGGTTGCAAGTATAAAATTGAAAATAAGTCTATACAGTAGGAACTACAGAACGTTAGAGTCCTGCATGGCACGTCATTAGCCCCTGTCAGTAGAGTACAGTTGATTATGTAAAAAGCAGACATTTCGACAGCGAAAAGACTTTGTTCCAGAGTAGCCCTTAAGAAATTTAGAATACTGTTAGTTTGCATAAAATAGCCAAACAAAAGATCAATTATTAAGTCCAAATTTTGGCATGAGGTAAAACCATGTGCATTTATTTCATCTGCATTTTAGAATTAGTAAGCATAAAATTAAATATGTTGACTGTAATGAATTCAGTCATACAAGTGCAAGTCTTCAGCTAGAATGTATTTTATGGCAGTTTATTTAAAAAATGTACCAGTAAATCATAAAAGAGGGATCATGTCCATTTAACGTTTATTGAAGTATACAGGAGGTTTTCTTTAGAATCAAATATGAGCATGAATATATGGCCAAACGTAAAATCTATCAAATTCAGTGAAAATTTTCTGACTTTAAATAGTAGCTGTAAGAATGACCAATATATATTCTTTGTTACAACCGCCCTCACTCTACAAGTAAAAAAAAATAATAAACATTCAGTAAACATTCTTTCCTAAGGTAGTTTCCCTTATATATCAGTGATTTATCCATTTCTTGTATACATAACTTTTTAAACATACCAATCAGTGGTTCTCACAATTGAAAAATAAAAGCACAAAAAAGTTTACACTCTTGTACAGGTAAATAAAAGATCATCTTGAATTAAACTGTATAACCTTAAGGGCATAGTATAGTTTCAATTTCATTACCTATTACATAATTAGCTTCTTACATACAAATATTGACATATTTGGCTTGTGCTTCAAAGCCTTTGTGTCTAGAAAGTCCATGTCAATGCAACTCATAACTTGAAATCAGTGGGGATATCTTTACTGCTGCTGGGTTTAACCTGTTCGTGCAACATAGTCTCTTCTGAGCTGCTTGTGGCACTGCATTTTTCTGTGGAGTCGTCAGTGTCTGGATCCAATCCTTCAGGACAGGGAAGTTTCAGAAGTTCTTCCCGCAACTGAGCTGTATGACGCTGAATATACAAAAAGAAGTCAGCATGGAAGACCATGGTTAAAACAATACTTTTCACAATGTTGGACAACATAAGGCAAAAAAAAAAAAAAGGAGTAAGTAGAAAAGGTTTAAATGTACTGTTTCAATGACTGGATAAACTTTTCCCCTGTATTTAAGGATTGGTACTTTCCTTGTAGTGACAGAATAATTAGCAAGTGCTGCTAGGGACAAATTAAAGGCAGTTAAACAGAACTGCCACAAAGAAGTGCATCAATATAAATACTACGCTATTTGTCCTGCAGTTGAGTCATGTATGTGTTCTGTGATCACAGCAGAAACTGGCTTGGACTAGGTAGGTCATACAGTCAAAACGTAAATTTGTAAAGAATTCATGATAAGATCTGTTACAGAGACAGATATACAGAGATTTGTATACTGATCGTAGTAACAGTAACTTCATTTTGAAGACCAGTCACACTGAAAGAATGCAAGTCTAGCAATAGAAAAAAAGAAGCCTTTAAAAAAATTTTTTTTGCTCCTCAGGAGAAGAAAAAAAAAGTGTCATCTGTATGGACACAAAATACACAAATGATAGCACTTGGCTAGGAAGGAAGAAGACATTTATAATGGTTATATAACTGTTGGTAAAAGTTAATACAGGGTAAAACTAAGTAATCACAGTTTAATAACTGTGCTTGTCTCGTCAAAAAGATTGTTTTCTGGTGAGGAGTCGGTTGTAGTACAACTTTATCATAAAACCCCACCCACCCTTAGAGAGAATAAAATAAACTCTCTGTATCTTATGTGAGTATTTATAGAAAAATAGGCAAGACAGGCACTAAAGGAAGCTCTCACTTGTAGAAGAAAATATTAAGTGGAGTGCACATACACTTTATCTTGACAGCTAGGAAACTGATATTTGTTTACATGTTTTAAAGTTGCTGGGGTTTTCCATTATTGTTATTATAAAACTCAGCTGCTGAGCAATTTCATTGCCATTTGTCATCTTTCAATTAAGGAACATAAAATTACAAAAGCAAGTCTGACCTTTAGAGCTGCTGCATGATGGGACATAGTCCTGCCTACCCGTTTGTCACTGCTGTACTGCTGTATGTCTGCTATCCACTCTTCACACTGAGCCATGATCTCCACTCTTTTCAAGTAAAAATGTTTGTGGATGACCTGGAAGAAAACATTCAGAATGAAAGAACAGTGCGTTCATTGTTTTCTAACAACCGTACACGTCAACAGTACAAAATCTCTAAGACTGCTATGAGTCTAATTGGATATAAGGGAGTGAGGATAATTCAGCATTGAACCAGGCTGCAGATAAATTGTGGAATTTCTGTCCTTGGAGGTTTCCAAGACGCAACTGGAAAAAGGCCTGAGGAACCTGGTCTGAGTTCGGCTGATGCTGTTTGAAGAGGTGGTTGGCCTGGACGTCTCTTCCAGTCTGTATGGATCTACGATTTATGTGTAGCCTACCATTTCAGCATTCACTTGTGTTACCTGGCTGAAGGGTAAATGAGTGCCAGAAATACAGTATCACACCAGGGAAAAGAAAAAGTGATAGCAGAACATTAGATACATTCCTCAGTTCAAAGATGATCTTACTATGCAGGCAGTAGGTATGGGTGTTTATGTGTTTGCATGGGGGCAGGGTTACACAGACACAATAAATATTAAGGCTTTTATTGTTGCTTTCACAGTCCTATTTCATTAGCGGCACAGGCAGAAAGTATAAGCATGGTCTTCCCCTGTCACTAACCACTTGCTGCCTGAACAGAAAACAGATAAGCAGAAAAACTGTCAACAGTATGAGCACAGGGACATAACATCCTTCTGCATAGAGAAGGAGGATCATACCAGCTGCTATGGAAGAGGTACATCCAGTTACACGCTCTAGGCAGAGGCAGCACCTCTGGGGACACTAGAATCCCCAGGCAACAGCAGTTGAGCTGCACACAGTTTGTGTGGGAACCAGTGTTTGATCGCATAGTAATTTTGGTATTTCTGTACAGATTTGAGTTTAAAAAAACCCAACCAATCAACCCTCAGACAAAGTTCTGAAACTCCACTTAGTGTTGGCTTTGTCAAAATGGTTTTCTGAAACTCTGCCTGGTGAAAGAAACAATAAACTCAAAGAAATTTTATTGAGCACAGAGAGTTCCTGGCAATATTGCAACATAATTGACAAAATCATCTTTCCCTCCAGAGGTTAGAGAATACAGCTATCTGTCTAAAGAAAAACTGCATATTGAAGCATAACTGACTTCAGCTCTGGATGCACTCCTTATATCCATAATGGAGCTTGGAAGAACTCCCAAAGACTGGCAGTTTAGATCTCCTGAGCCTACCTGTCATTTAAGACACTGGAGGGAAGACAGCTCAGATTTGGGAAGACAAAAGATCTTAGGAGCTGAAGGATATACAGTCTTTCTTAGACCTCAGTTTTCAGGATGCCTTTGCATTTATGTTACTGAATGATCATCATTGTTAAGGTTCCTAACACAGCCCTACAAAAACCCTAGAGAACCACAAGTTTGTCTCTCAGAGAAGTGCTCAGATAAACCTATACAAGAGATGCATTTTCATTTGGGTGGGGCCGCAGATGGACTCTAACGTTCTTCCAAAATTCAGCTATTGCATCAGAGAAAAACGTAATGCTTTCCAGTTCCCTTTTTTGGTATGTAAAGATACATGCCACTTCACATAATGATAAGGAATATGTATTCAGAGAAGTAGAAAGGGAGTTGAGTTCTTATGTTGCACAAGTTGATACGGCACGGACTAGGACCCCAAGCTTAAGCTAGTATGATTGTGTTTTTAGCACAAAAGCAAGCCTCGAAATTCTCCTTACAGAAGCAGGCTATCATAGCTTCAAATTTCCTCTCAGAATCTTGAGGATTTCATCATATTGTCCTAAAGACCTCAACACAGGGAAAAATAGAAAACTGTATCTTGGGAAATTAGGTTACCTAAACCAGAACAAAACAATCTGGAGCGTTATTGTCAGGGGGCCCACCACCTTCTGGTATCTTCAATTAATTTAAACTTACTATAATTTGAGAACATTTTTTACAAAAGTGAAATTGTTACATTTAGTTAGGAAAAAAAGGACCTATCAGCAGAGCTTATGTGATTATGTGTCATGATATTATTTTTACCATGGTCTTCAACTTACTGAGTAAAACATTTAAGAAGTAATTTAGAATGACTACCATGTTTTTCTTCATTAATTCAAGACATCAGAGTACACTGCACATCCTTTTCCACCTGCATGTGGATAAAATATTTAACTCCTGTCATGCAGGTGAAGTGTCTATGGTTTCTTATTCCACAACACACAGTGATTTTAATGGAAAAAGGTTTTTGCATTCTAAAGAATTTTTACAGACAGCAAGGAAGGGACGAGAGACTACGCCCTCACTCAGTTGCCACACTTAGCAACATGCATAATCCTAAAATAATTAGGCTTTCTCAGAATTTTAGTATGCAGACAATTGAAAGCATAGGTGATGCTACAAGATGCTTCCACACCTCAATTTAGAAGTGGCAACAGTTTTAGTAGTTCAGAGTAAAATGTGTTTTTTTCTAAGTATTTGCTGGTAGTACTGTGAGATGACTCATGTCTGACCAACCATTCTGCATTAATATTTATACCGATTCTCTTACTTAGGCTTCAAGGAAAAAAGAGCTGAAGATACACAGTTTGCCATACATGTTCATGTCCCTGAGATCTACCTGACCTGCTCTGAGAAACGAGTTGAATTACAGACACGGAGAGAAGTCCCTAACATCTGAATTATTCTATGATGCTATAGATGAGTTAGCCTCTTTTCAGGAATGTAAACAAATTTGATTTCTTTCAAATAAGTTTTTTAAGATAGTGTGAATACATAATAGTGTATTACTTTTACCAGCATCAAGACAGTTGTTTTCAAAGGTATAGGTTTCTAGTTTAGCACAGATGCTTTGCAGATCCTTCTATAAACAACCCTGAGGCTGGTAGTTGTTTTAAAGTATTTTTCCCATTTGCATTGTTTGGGTGTATCCAAAGTGCTTCCTAATACTTGCTTCAAATTCATGTTTATTGGAAAAATACCTCCTGTTAGCTATGCTCACTGATAAACACCGAGTGCCCAGTTGTAGGGCTGATCAGCAGTTTTCACATGAAATGCAAAAGGTACCACCTGGCATTAAAAATGAGCCAAGCTGTATGAACCATGTTTTATCAAACTGCGCACCAAGCCTCCCTACAGGTCAGTCCCAATTTGTGTACATTCTGTGAAGTCAGGTGCATCCTTATTCACTTTGGTCTCTAGAGTCAGTTGCCCCAGGGAATAAAAAGGAGGCTAAAACAGACATCTCGTGCATGATGTTGCCAAATATTTGCATTGATTTTAACACTCAAACAAAATAAATAAATAAACAGATATTTAATGTGTTTCTCAAAACCTACCTCCTTAAAACACGGCGATGGATTTCTGATTTGTTCAAGCATTGCCCACTTGACTGTTGCCTGTCGTATATTTCCATCATATTCTCTGGAGCTCTGGGTACCACTTGGAGTACCTCTTGATCGTTCATAACCCGGTTCGTTAAAATATGGTTCTGCTACCAGTATTAGGGATTGGACAGACACTAACACCTGTTAAGCAAAGAAACTAAATATTAAAATTGTGCCACCCACTTTGTTTTTACAAACATACATAGTTCTGCTTACCTTATACAGAATCATAGAATGGGTTGGGTTGGAAGGGACCTTAAAGATCATCTAGTTCCAACCCCCCTGCCACGGGCAGGGACACCTGCCACTAGACCAG
>JAVKLA010000049.1:1631915-1662420 GCA_034782735.1 Sagittarius serpentarius
GCATCCACAGCCTGTCTGGGCAACCTGCTCCAGTGCCTCACCACCCTCACAGTGAAGAACTTCTTCCTTACATCTAACCTGAACCTACCCTCTTTCAGTTTAAAGCCATTACCCCTTGTCCTATCACTACATGCCCTTGTCCCTCTCCTCTTCTACAAGAAAGTCCCTCTCCGGCTTTCCTGTAGGCCCCCTTTAGGTACTGGAAATACCAGTCCCACCATCACCTCACAGAAACACACCCTTACTCCTTTTGGTGCCATGACACTTTCTGTTTGTAATTGTGTAGTTGCTGTGCTTTAACTATATAGCACAGAAGGGCAATCTAGGGCAGCTAAGTCTTTATCCTGATGGATAGGGCATGTGGCTGTGCAGTGGGAAATGTGAATGAGCATCCCCCGTTGGGCTGAGAAGGAAAATTAAACAAGTTTTTCTGTTTCTCAGGCAGGTGCTCCAGCTAGCTGCTGTTACCATCACATTTTCTCCCCTGCCTGCCATGCATTCAACTAGAAGCAGCCATGGCTATTTTGTGTTACACTTAAAAATGAAAATATGGATAAATGCATTAAAATATACAGATGTGCCTCGCAAATCAGGTTCCACCATGAAAATGGCTACTTATGACACTAAAAAAGGCAGAATATTAATGCAAACATGCTAAGCCAAGGTAGAGTACTTCGGATGCAAGGCTTCAGTTACCTAAGGTGTTTTGGTGATCTGTGGCCTTTACATGTGTCTGGAAGTAGTTGGGTTTTGCTTTTTTAAATTTTATATTTTAGATACATTTTTAAATAGCTACGGTAAAGAAATTTGACACTACACAGCACTGTACTTTCTTGGCCTTAATAACCAGTTGTTACTTTGAATTATAATTGTAATGAATGAGAAACTCTAAACTGATCTTCCAGTTTCACTTGGGTTATAAAAGTTAATTTCTAAAGTATTTTGGGTGGTCTGACAATAGTTTAATCTCTGAGCCAGAAAAAACATGCAGTGCTTAATTCTTTCCAGGCAATTTATTTAGTCCTACAGCTGTTTTCCATTTAATAGCTATAAAGTGGTTTTCTCCCAGTATGGGGAGGGATGACGATGACTTTTTCCAACAGCTTTCTTACTATTTTCAAAATAAAACCCTAAAAAGGTTTGAAACTTAAATGCTGCATGAGATTTCTAACAATCAAACTTAACATTTTAATCTAAGAAAGAGGACTTTAGTGAAAATAAAACTTCCTAATACTTGCACCTTTCTACACTGATTTTCTAGTAATATTCCAAAATTTCAGTTCATCTCTTGATTAAGAAGTTGTATGTTGGGAGAGTTACACTATGTAAGGAACCACAACTTAGATCTCCAAATCGTAACTGACCTGTGAAGGGAGAAGGAACATTAATATCTCCAAGGATGAAAGTTCCATAATCTGTCTTGGACACCTGTCCCCGGGTTTGATCACCCTCATAGTGAAGAGGTTTTTCCTAATATTTAATCAAAAATTTCCCATGTCCCATCTTGTGTCAATTGGTACTTGTCCTAGTGCTCTGCATCTTTAAGAGGTGTCTGGCTCCATTTTAATTTATTTATTTATTTATTTATTTATTTTTAAAAAAGTGAAATCATTCAAGCAAAGTCCAGGCAGTGCAGGAATGAGCTGCACACATGGACAGCCACTCTTCAAGACAAGACCAAGAGAAATATTGGTTGGAAAGAGCACTTTGAAGAACTTGTCTGCTCTACAGTGTTTCTTCTCTAGTGTTCCAAGGACATTTTCTGGACTTCTGTCTTATTTATGCTTATTTGAGGAAGAAAATTCTGGTTTAAAAGCACTAGAAAAAGAATCCTTAGGACCGACAGATCATTTACTACTCCTAAATGACATCTTCTGAAGAGAAAGAAGAAATGCTCACCTGCAAAAAACTTGATGTTTGCGGATTCCACTTCTCTTCTGGCCTCCCATGCCACGTGTTAAGTATGCTTAAACACACCTGAAAAGGTGACATTATTAATACCACAGACAAATATTACAATAAAATTGTTCTGCTTGGGCAGAACAGAATGTTAACGTTACATTTAATATTTTTTTTTATAAGCTTTCTAAACAAGAAATGTGTTTCCTATGAAACTAACTAGAAATGAAAGTAGATAAAAATAATGTGGATAAGCAAAACCAGCATGTTAATAAGTGAACAAGGCAAGGTAGATTACTTTTCTTCAAGGAAAACCTATGGATTCTCGTGGCTCCAAAAAATAAATGAATCACAAATAGTATCTGATTCTTTACTTTCCTCTTTAAATACTGTTCTAACACTTGTTTGTTTTTTGAAGACAATAATTCTGCTTAAGGATGTGAAAGGTGGTTTCTGTCACACAGACTATCAAGGAATTGAAAATACTACTAAACTTTTATGACTGATCTGGACTTTAGGGGAGTCTATGGAGTTCTTAAACCTTATCACAAAATGGAACAATCAAAGATAGGGAACACAAAGAGACAAACAGAAGAAATTCAGAGGGAAGTATTTGCCAAGACAATGCTAGGCAAAGAAAAAAGGAAACGAAGTCTCCGGTATGAATTACATTCTTCATGTTAACAGAAAACTCCATGTCTAGTACTGGAAAGGAGTATTATAGCTTGTGAAAACAGGGAGCATGGGGAACCCAGGAACAACAGCGGAATAAGGGGAAAACGTTAGCCTGTAGATTAGATGTTTACACACACACGAAAAAAAAAAGCTGAAGGATTGCCATAGTGTTACAGCCAAAGCTATTTTGTGGGTCTGTGCTTCAGTGGAGACATACACATAGCCATCTCTATAGCTCTGTAGAGAATTTAATGTGTGCTGATTTTTCATGTAAATAGAAGTTGCAGCTCCCTGATACGCACTTGCCTTCCTCTTAGCTTTTTGGTGCCTTTAAAATGAGCCACCACATACCAAGGCGATGGGGGGAGGGAAGGGGAAAGGCTTGTTTGTTTTAACTTTTATCATTTCCAAAAGCTTTACTATTTTTTGAGAAAATTGTCATTAAGTCCGTACTTTAGAGTTACTTTTTCTTTTATAGAGGATACCGAGGTTAAGGAGAGTCTTTATCTTCCCTCAAGAAAAAACACTTTTTGCATGGAAAAAGAGAGACAATGCACTTGGCAAACACATTCAGTTGCAGCTGATATGAAGCATACTTTGTCCATGGAAAGGGTATTTCAGCTAGCCAAAACAGATTTCTGCCTGGTTAATTTAGCAGAGAAGGTGGAAAAGAATTCAAAATCACTTGCTTTTTGGTCCAGTCCAGCTCATAAAGGCTTTAAAAAAATCTCCGATACTATTCAGAAAGGAGATCATTCCCATCTGAAACTGTTAAATCACTCTTCATTTCAGTTTGGAGATCAGTTTTAACCAAAGAGCTTCCTCCGCTATGTTAGGAGCGGCTGATCATTTGATTGCAAAATGAGACAAGTTTCATCCGTTTCACTTCTTGTTACATCTATACACAAGAACAACGCTGACCTACCTTGCCATCGTTGTAGAGGTTTGGATTAAATCTCACACTGTGGCCTCCAGTTGTTTCCAGATTCACAAGTGGAGGGGAATTAGGATAGTCTTGTGGAAAATATACATCAAATTCAAAGCAACCATTTGCATAAGGGGTGTCTGCAGGACCAGTAATAAGAACCTGCCATTGTAAAAAAAAAGATGACAGTTTTTTTTTTAAAAAAAAAAAAAAGTTGTATTTGTCACACAGTTCAGATTTTTGTTAGTTATATGAAGCATTTTATTTCCACAAGCTACTTACCAGAAAATACCATTAGACATCATAATCATATGCAGGCTGTCAGTCTGTTCATTTTGATACTCTGGGTAAGTGAAGCCCTCTGCTAACACTCATTTATCCAGATTATAAATGGAAAGCAAAACAGAAGGAGCTAAAACTCTACCCCCTATTGGATGCTATTAATAGATCTTTTTCTTCAAACTTCAGGTCCAGAGATACTCAGTTTACTTCTCCATACCTACTACTTTTAATCAACTTAAATGGTCGTATGCAAAGATGCACTTTGACTATAATGGAGTAACAACATTAAACTTTTCCCTTCAGAATAGCTGAAGAAGAATGAACCTTGTTCTGTGAAGTCTCCTTGGCTAACACAGCGCTCCTGGGGGTAGACGGACTCTCCCTGCCCCCCGCCAAGTTACTGAGAAGCCAGGATCAGACTCTTAATAGTTTGGACAGCAATTAAAGTACGCATGAAACGCTTCCGGTTTTTTCTTAAGACTTAAGGCACCTTCTTAAACATTTATATGCCAAAGCTGAAAGATGGAAATAAAAATAACTTTGCTTCTTTACCTTCATAATGTCAAGCCGCTCCTCATCACAACGTACGAAAACGCTGGATGAAGATGAGAGAGGCAGTGAGGTTGAAAGAGTCACAGCTTCTTGAGCAAGACGTCGGGCTCTGGCAGCACTGTTGGCGTCACTTGCATTTTTTACCTGAGACATGTAGTGGTAATTTACTTTAAAAACCAATTTTCCATCATCATCTTCAGAAACCATTTCAAATGTATCTAGAAGAGAAGAAAATTTTAATGCATCAGGAAAACAGCAAAGTTAACGGCTTAGTCTTGGATACAGATTCTGAGTATTAAAATCAGGAAAGTTCAATTTGCATTATACCAATGCAAAAAAAGACGTTTTGTGAGTTAACAGTGATCACAGAAAACAAAGCATTAACAGTCCTGGGTCAAATTAATTTCTGCAGCAAATTTACAAGCTTTCATATGCAACTTGTCGAATGTACACTATTTCTGATGTGTAAAGCTACCAGCTACTCCAGACCAGGAATGTAATAGTATTTATGAATACATAATAATGCTAATAAAGGAATCAGTGTGAAGCAGACTGCCAGCAGTATTTACTTGTGTGGTGGTTGTAATGTTATTAGAGAATCACAAAAAAATTACAGTGAAGCTAGTTTGCTTTAAACACTTACTACGCAAAATCTGCAGCATAGCTGCCAGGGTGGAAAGCTACCATACAAACTTCCCTACCTCCTATTCTTGGCGTACACTCCACAAACATTCGCGAGGAAAATCCCTTACAAATACAACAGCAAAGAAATGTCATTGCAGATGCTATCACTGCAACTCAAAAAATACTCACAGAACATGTTTTTGCAATAATTTTATAGCTCTTTTCGGATGAGTTACTATTTGTTCTTTATGAATTTTTTTTGAACGCGTTCTCGTTATGGCCAAAGAATCACCGATTCCCATCACATTTTCCAAATGCAACATATTGCACTCCATGAAAGGATACAATGAAGTTTACTACAGTTTCATTTAAAAAAAAAAATACATTTTGATCTGAATTCTATTCCATTTAAAAAATAAAAGCTACATTAACAAACATATATATACAGTCATATATGAGCTTTAAAAAAATCTACTAACATTTCAATACAATTTGAGAACTGAAACACTCACAAATCATTACAGGAATGAAAACATGAACACCATCACTGAATTCATCTGGCCCCCTGAATTAATCTAGTGTATGCTTAAAACATTTCTTATTAGTTCAATGAGTGCATTAGTTTGTAACCTGAAAATACACTTACATAATTTTCCATAGGTGAAAAGTATTAGTGGTCACATATGTAAAAAAGTCGGTAACTTTTAAAAATAATTAGGGATTCTGTCCAGATTACATATTTCTTCAGTATTTGCTTTCTAAAACACAAATATTGTCACTTCTCAACCTACCAAACTGGAGTTTTTTCATGACAGCCACATACTTTTCTTCAAGGGACCGTAAAACAGACAAAGGCTTGGGCTTCACAGCAGCCTTTCTGGAGTATTCAGCCATCTTCTTTTCTGTTATATAAAATGTGATGATTATTTGTAGTTAACCATGTAATTTTCAGACAAGTACACCAAGCATTTGGGGATTATTTAACTTGAAATGACATTTTATGGTTACTTTGTTTGCAGAGAAGTCTCGGAACTGGGGATCACTCACAATATACAAATCTTTTTCTCACTACCATATATTTCATTATCTGAACAGCTCAACGTAAATAAAGGTCATAATCTTAGCTGAGAAATAATTCAAGACTGCTCCTGTTATGAATATTCTTGTATTGTTTCTTCTAATTTTTTAAATTTAAAATAGGAAGTATGACATATGTTTCTGTGGATGGACGTGCACACATGTATTCTTGATGCACGCTCCAAAAATCAGGAGCTGATTATACACGCCTTTTTAAAATCCACTGTCCTTATTAAGCTTCTTAGTCTTTAGCTTTCTTTACTAGACAACCAGATGGTCCTTTGAATGTCTGCAGGTTCAATCCATGATTTAGATTTTTGTTCTGCATTCATCTAGTTAAGATTTAATCTAATTCATAGGATTTAGTTTTAATAGCAAAGACTTTAAAAAAAAAAACAAAAAAACAACAAACCAGTTGCTACATAATTGTGCTGAAAGTCTGAGGTGTACTCTAACTTGCTTGAATTATGTTTCCTGATCAAAACATTTAAGACTACCACAAGGTTCCAACCACCTTTGAAAATGTAGTCAGCGGCTGGGGACAGGAGGGAAGTTATTTTTTCTTGCTTTTAAGCAAATTTGTAAGTTATCTGTTAATGAATGTATTACAAATAAACACTATACAGTATTTACAAAAGTATTTCTATTTTACCTTGGTTTGCTTGGCGCAAACTGGTGGTAGCAGCATAAACTATCTCCGCAGTCTTTTGGATGTCTGGTACCAAAAGTGTCAGTCCCTCTGGTTCTTGATCAGAAGTATCTGGTTTTACTCCTGCTTTAGCTTTGTCTTTTTTAGACCTGTTTTGGGCAAAGAAACAGGATGTAGTACAGGGGAATATTTTTCAACCAGTCATACAGTACTCGGCATATTTGTCAACAGGGAAAAATACCAAAGATTAAAGGATCACGATTAAAACAAGTCTTCTGGAATGGAATGTCTCTATGTATCTCCAGGTTAATCACTGAATGTAGCAATCAACTGTGACAATACTAAACATACAGTCTTGATTTGACCAACAGAAATGCATCTGATATGAAGAGTAAAAATATGAGCACAAAGCCAGTGATACTAATATACGAGTTTCTGCTTCAGCCATTTAGTGCTTTTGATTGTTGCGCTGCATGCGGACCTTATCTTTGCACGTTTTCAAAAAGTATTAGAAAAGCTTACAAAACCAACGTAACAAAGATCACGTCATGAATGTGCATTTTCATCTACCCATGCAGATCCTCGTGCAAAATCAAGTTCTAAATAGTTAATAACGTACTCTTTCCTACTACACAATACACTAGCAATTATTTAAAATACAGTAACACTAAAACACTAGGAAATCTCTAGTGAGAATTCACAGCATGTCTACGAACTACAACCTAGGCATCACAAGAGTGGGTCAAAAATGAAGTTCGTATCTCTGCAGTTCTCTTCTGGGCTATAGAAGTTAAAGACCTTTCATTTCAATAAACAGTTAAATGTAACATAATTTTGTAAGTGTTACAAATATAGAAGGTGTCTATATTATACTGCATGTTTATAAACAATGTATTGCAAATTAAAATGTCAATTTAACCACCTCAGATTTTTATAATTTAAATAATTTGAATATACAGTATGTACTAACACGGTTGTTTGACAGAAGCTCGTTGCCTAGTAATTTAAGATATATTTAAATATTTACATTGTGACAACTCAGTCTTTACTAGCATATATATTAAACTGTTGAAATGAAGACATGGTATTTGATAACATTGTAACCTAAATGTACATATTTAAAAGCTCTTGTGTTTTAAGAGCTAGCATAAATTTACATTGTTATCCTGCAAAGCTTATGAGATTTTAATGCTAACAGCCCCCAAATTGTTTTACTGTGATTTCTATAAATTTTTTGGTTTAATAGCACTTGTTCGTTTTAAGACCCAAACAAGTTCAATAGCCAAGAAGCACTGGTCTTCTCTTTCCCATTACCATACCTAGAAGCAAAACAGAAAGCTGTCTACACAAGAAAAATTAGCAGTTTAGTGCTCTGGTGTCCCAAACATATTTTAACAACTACCACACACCATATGCTTTCTGTATTTTAATGTAGACTGAAATCATGCATAAAGAATGAGTCTCTAAACTTTTCAATAGAGGTGATTACAGTAATACTGAAAGTCTTTGTACTGTACCTAATCAAATGAGAATATCCCTAGGGTGCATTAATAACAAAATCCATTACTGCAGCATGGTACATTTTCCCTGTTCCAGATTTAATCCAAACAAATGTTAGCCCGATGCTGACTTAAAGCAATACTGAGCTTTCAGGTGCTCAAAGTTAGAACGAAAGCATCAGAGCGAAACAGTGTCGTTCAGCATTTGAGGAACAGTTTAAGATAAGAAGCAGCGTCTGCCTCTCCTATTCATGCTTTCCAAAATCCTCATCACTGCCTTTTTCCTTGTGGAAACCTAGGCCAATATTTTTAAAATAACCTATTATGCAGGTTCAGAAATGTATATTTAAGCTGACTAAATCTCAGGGATAAACTCTTTTAACATCACAGACATGCTAGCAGCCACCAGTCCCAAGAAAGGTGCACACACTTAAAACTGCTTGCTGGTGACGTAGACTCCTTAAGCTATTTGCTACAAAATCCTTGGAGAAATTTTGGCTAAAATGAAATGTCAATGGGCTTATCCAAGAGAAAGATGTGTGAAAAGCAATAAAAATTGGTGAAGGTACTGAAAGTGAAATTAATTTTTACAAATTTATTTTCAAGACAGTTGCTTGTAGGTTTTTCATCTTCCACATGGTTTTACAATATAGACTACGAGGTTTTTTCCTTCTACTTGGTCTTAGAATCAAAAAAATTAAAGTGTTGGCCTTATTAGACAAAATGCTTAACTACCTGCTCAAAACCTCCTACAGATACACTGAGTTACTGACAGTGAACTACCCAAGCAGACATGGAATATGTATCTAGTTGAAGCAGTAGGAAAAGGAGACATCTACTCAAATGCAGATCCTCAGTATCAGTAACACAACTTCCTCTCTTTCTCCCTGCCGTCCAGAACAGTTAACACTTCAGCACTTTTGAACTGCCAAAAGAGAATGTATTTTCTTAATGTCTCCTTTAGCACCAATACGATGATGCTGTCCACTGTTATCATGGGCAAAATAGACAAAACCCCCCTCTCCTACTTTTTAAATCAAGCATTTGCAGAACAGCTCTACCCTGTCACCTGTAGTTAACTGGAGCTTGTGTGATGGTGTAAATGACCAAGTTGCCTAACTTCTGGGTCAGGCCATAACTGTGTACAAGCCGTTTAGGAAGCGAAGTGCAAGAATGATTCTACCTTGCACCTCCCCCGCCCCAGTCTCATATTTGACCTTGATTATGCCTAATCAGGGATTTCAGTCAGTTTCTTAGGGAGTATAAGCTAGCTGGCATCACTAAACCCCCAAATCAGACATACTGCCTTACCAACATTTAGTTTCCTCCCACAAGTCATGCCTGTATATTCTAATGGTTAGGGTAAAGATAATTTTTTTTCCCCTTCTTCTGGGGAAAAACCCAACTCGTCTTGCCATAACTTGCAAGACTCCTATTAACGATGGCCTCCATTTTTTTCTTCCCTCATTATGTCTTCCTACCTTCTTTGATTAAAATCTTTTGCTGTAAGGATACCAACTTAGTACGATTATTCCTGCACAGTTCACAAGATGCCTGCTGTATTATCTTATTCTCTACATATTTAGTGTTACAGACAAATATTCAGAGATATTTAACAGTACTTCCCCTAGACTCTAGGTGGGAAAATCTGTCAAAGGTTCCTCAGTGGTATGTACTTTCATACCGATTATAATTTTTAAAGTTCACACAGTTTTGTCATCACTTGCTCCCTAAGACAGAACTGAACTTCACTGCAGATACGAGCTATTACATTTGATTTTACATTTCTTTTACATTAGAAGACCACAGCAGCCCTTTCCAAAATCATATCCTTAAAACATGGTTTATCACAATTACTAAATAAATGCAATTTTAAAGAAAAAAAAAAAGATTAAGTATACTGTAAGATTAAAATCTCTTGTAAAACAGCTCTGGAACTGAAGACGGGAGGTGTGAAGCTGGTCCGTATATCCATCTCCCTGATGTAATGACACATCCTGGGCTGGAAAAACCTAAAAGTCTATATAGTTTCCTAAACTATATGGTTATAAAAGGGGTGACAGATGTAATCCAAAGCCTTGTGAAAAACTTAAATGGGTTTTACATATAACTGATGCACTGATGAATCTTAGAAAACACGAAGTAAACAACGGTCAAAGTCACTTACGGCCTCTGTAAGCCTGCTGTGGCCTTGTGGCCTGCTGTATAGATTGTAAGTAATAAATACTTTAACAGGCTTTGATAGATTGAATCTTGGAGGTGGGAAGCAGGATTTTCAGGGGAGTGCAAATGTTAATCCCAGGACAAAATTACGGCATTACTGAAGATGATTTTTTTTGGTCCGTAAATCTGTTTCTTGGTGTAATCTGAAACACGTGGTATTACTTTGTGTGCACATAAAAAAGCAACCTGGTGACCATTCCACCATTTGTGAGCATGTGTAACATGCGCAAACCTAATTATTAGTTGAGAAAATACCATCGTCCCTTCTTGGCGTCATCTCCACTTTTATACTGCTGCTGCACTCCTGCTTGGCTTCAGAGCCGCAGCGAGCGCTCTCCAAGCTGTGCGATAAGCGAGTGTTTCAGAGGGACAAGCAGAGTCCCAGCTGGAGAGAGGGAGTTGGTGGGAATTACAAGGCTCTCCCAAAAATATATAAACGAGGAGACAAAATACCAAATTTAAAGTGATAAAGCCAGTAAGATCCTTCAGCTCCTTCCCTGCACTCCAGCAGCCTGCATATAAATTTCCGTATTCAGATAAACTAACAGTGTTACTGAACTCTTGAGCTCTAATTGTATGTTTTTCAATGGTATTCCAAAGAAACATGAGAACCAACAGTACTCATAAATAATGAACTACGGTCAAATACAGAACCATATGAATATTTTGCTGTACATTTTATCTATTTTTAGAAAACACTTGAATGTCTGCATTATACTGTACATTTCTTTCCACCAAGATTCTGCTTGTGAAGCAAAATTTAGTGCAGTTATTTAATACAGGCCAAACCTTTACCTAAATGTTACAATTTTCACAGCGGAGGAGGAGCCAAATATTTAATTTAGACTTAGAAACTTCCTCATACAATTTTTCAACCACTGAAGAAAAAGCAAAATCATGTCAACTCATATTTAAAGGGATGACAGTCACTAATATATTTGCTAGAAGAGACAGCACTGTACATGCTAATAATTTAAGCCATTAATTTAGCTTGTGCTGGAAGCTGACAGCCTTCTCTTCACGCTGCGCTAAATGAATAATGAAGGATACACTCCCAAGGCAACTTTAATTTTTAAAGCCAATGCTAATACTTACTCACCCATGCCTGATACTTAAGAGGTAAATGTGGTGATACGGAATGATACCTTTATCAAAGCATTCACAAAATAAAGCCAATGAACCATTCAGCCCCTATGTACTACAGGGGCAGTGCTTATAGCAGAATTCTGCTCAGTTTTACATTGACGCTCACTGTCTTGGGATAAAACTGCCACAGGTTTGCAGCCGTGGTATCACTCAGCCCTCACGGTCCCTCACCTTCTGTAGGTTTCCAAAGGTACCAAATAGAAGCTCATTCCTTCCAGTAATTCACAGATTCTTAAACCAATCTCCTGAAATCAGGCAGAACAAGCAAGGGACCACTGTGCCCTTGCAAATAAACACTGGTGAAAGCTAGTAACCTCCTCCAATGGCTCTGCATACTCCTCCTTGGGGCTTGGAGCAATGCATTTACAGACACTAAGCTGAAGCATTCCAAACGGGCAAAGGCTGCATGAATGCTCCCTGCAGCCAACCATCAGCTCCGAACATGAGCTTGAGAGTGCAGCAAAAGAAACTGACAGTTGTTTTGTCTTTTAAAGAAACATAAATTAAAACAAATTAGGCCTCAATTCTTGGGACCCAATTACAAAAAAAAAAATTGTTTGCAAAATGCACCATTTCACATTGAAGTTCTGCAAAAATTGAAGACAATGAAAAGCCAGAGCAGGGAAAATGCCTCAGGCCTACCTGGTTGTGTTCTAGCATCCCCATGCAACAGAAAAACATCCAGGTCATAACAACAGTTTGACAGGCAGGGCCCAATATATTCAGACAACCTTGGAACTGTGCAGAATTCACCCTTAGTAGCAGTGTGACAAGCGACAGCAGTGCAAACATGACAGAATTCAGATCTCCCTCAAGCAGTTATCATGGGGGTGGCCACGGTGATGTGGAAAGGGAAAGCATAGTTAGGAATTTTAAACATAGGCTTGCTATACCCCACATTATACAAGTAAGCCATCAGCTTATTTTGCCAAATTTAACAATTTGCCACGAAGCTCATCTAGCAGACGGCGGTCCAGCTGAGCCTGCTTTGATACTCGGCAGCAGTTCTCTGGAGCAGAGGGCTCAGCCATTGTAGCAAACCAGTGTCTCAACCTTCGCCCTAGTAGCAACCCATTACACAATCCTGACCACTTGCAAATTAGTGACGGCTTTTGACTCCCTACCAGTCCAACAAACAGTCATGAGAAACCATCTCACACCTAAATGTCTTCTCAATTATCCAGAAATTTCCCAGTTTTCTAACAGAGTATTATGGCCTCTCAAAGTAAATGAAATCAAATGCTAACTGGAGTCCAAAACCAAAACTGTTCCCCTTAAATTCTGGATCCAAGTGGACGGCTCTTACTCCAACATGGAGATGACATTTGGTAGACATGCAAGTAGAATGGCTGTTCAGATAAAGGAAAGTTTTGTCTTTGAAAGTAGATCCCATAATTATGTTGTTGTTCTGGCATTTGACCTGAAAGGGGCAGCAGATTGTCCCACTTAAGAAATTCATGCCAACACTTGCCTATGTTGCTGGCACACCTTCAACTAAACCGCTGAGAGTTGAAACTTTCCAGCCCAACGATTCCAGGCTGTTCAAGCTGTTGGTGTTTTCATCCTTGTCTATATACTCCTTTCAAGACAAACTGTATTATGCTTAAACCAACCAGTGAAAGGCAAGATTTCTTTTTGTGCTGATATATCAAGGTAATACAAGATAATTGTACAGGTAACGTAACTGAACCAACCATGGAATTTTTATTAAATTCATCAATTATTAAAATAATACCGATTGTGCTTCTAGAATTCTTTGTTTTCAGATCCTAAGCTGACACTGAAGAACTATTCATACTGTATTTTATTTTATTTTACCAAATTAAAAAGAGCTTATGAGTAGTAGTCGTGCCATTCTCACAAAGAAAGTTTTTAGACTTCAACCTGGGGAAGTGACATGAGAAGATACAGGTTTCCACACCCATTATATCTGAGGCTAACAAATGACCACATTATCAAAAAAAGTGATTGTGGTGGTGAATTTTATACATACATCTGTACTGGAAATGGATTACACAGAAGCCAAATATATTTTCCTTTCTATTTTAAGAAGATTACATATACTATGAGCTACATCATATTGGCAGCAAGCACAAGCTAGACATTTTTAGATGGGTATCCAACATAAAGAACTGTTATTTGTCCTTCCTAATTCTGTTTCTTTTGCATCAAGTCAGCAAATTACATGCTTGATATGCAAGACTAGTAATCTCAGTCAAGAAGAATTAGAGAAATTCATGGGTAAAGTCCAGTCCACCAGGAGTTACTAGAAAGAGTTCCCAATAATGGGATTCCTGCTCAGAAAATCTCTCAGGTATTGGTTGGTAAATATTCTCAGTTTATAGTGGGAGGAAGAACATTCTACACACACCTTTTCCTAACATTATTTTTACTTTCTTTTCATGATGTTTCAAGCATATGCTTAGGGACAGCACTAAATTTTGCAGGGAAGGACAGGTATTATTTCCTAGCAAGCCATCTTTTAATTGGAAGCAAGTAAACAGAATCAAGAAACCAATTAATTGCTGGAAGCAGAAAATTAATAAAAGAAAGAAATGAAGATTTGTATTGCAGCATTTACTTTTCGAACTCCCTCAGTCAGGGCAGAAAAAGATCATTCAGCCATTAAAAACCCCCAAATCCTTGGTTCTGGAAACTAGAATGGTTGAAGACATACAGAAACAGACGGAAAATTTGTTGTGAAACCTGTACAGGCTACAGCACCTCCCAGAGGCAGGAGGTACTGGGAGGCATGACGGGGCTCCTTCTGCGTATGCTAGTCTGGTGACTGTCCCTTCAAACAGTAACACTGCATGAATCACTCAGAAGCGCTCCAAGATGATGATTTGACCTTTGGAACAGTCAGAAATGGCAAAAGAAACATCAGGAAGGTAGAAGTAAGTAGCCTGGGCTGTTAAAATGATAGAAAGCTGCATTGTATTTATCCAGAACATGCAGTAGTTCTTTGTTAAAGGAAAATATTTAGAGGGAAAATTCATATAGCAGTATGGATATTGGTTGTTACTGAGTAGAACAGGAAAAAGACTATTAGTCTACATTTTATTCTTCTCCAACATCTATGGCCCAACCAGCTGGGGGGATAATAGGACAATAACACCAGGTTTGACAAAGCAAAACTGTCTTGTAACAGTGGACCAGGCCAAAATCATCACGGAATAAAACCAGCTAACAATTAGCCTGGGCCTGGGAAAGAATCTGTATTTATTATTGCTTTTATAACCATTTTACAAAGGGAGTTACCTAGAGGCTGGCCTATGGTTACTGAAAGAAACTGTCATTCATGGTTTGTCTGTATGTGTTTCCTTAAAAAGCCACCTGAACTCTGGAAGGTGTGCAGAACAAGCTCATACAGCATTATACTGCAAAGCTTACGCAGCCCCATGGCATCACAGCTGAGATAGGATATTCAGATACTTTTCCATTTGTTTGCTAATTGCTCTGCCCGACTGCAAAGGTTTGACAAGAGCTGTCAAACACAGAGTTTCTCAGAGGAGGCTGGAAGACCCTGAAGGCTGGCATGGATGGCTCCAGGGCATTCGTCTGTAATTTCACATCGTCTTCAGCATACCGGCTCACCTCTGACACCTGTGCTAATGAACAAGCTAGCTGTCATAAAAATCACCAACATATGGAAATATGCTTTTCATAGGTAGCACCAATAGATACCACTAGCCAAAAATTTTCAACCATCTCTATATAGTTAGGGTTCCCCCCACAAATAACAACTCCCAAATCTTTTGCGTCCTGAAACTTACTCTTCCTGACAGAAGCCAAAGGCTTCAGTTTGCCTCCAAAGGAGAATCCATTGAGGAACCTGGTCCTTACTCAGTGGGTAAAGCAGCACAGAAGCATATAGAAGATAGCTGGGACATTTCTTGTAAAAACTAGCATTTGGTTTGGCCCTTCCCCATCCCATTCTTTACAGAATGGGCTTCTTCAACAGCCCTCAAAGAACGCTCCTGCCTTCAGACCGACAGCAGGAAATGCACAGTCCTGCAAAATAAAGACTCGCCTCATTGAGGAGGGAAAGAAATTTAAGAAAGCTATGAAGCTCCTAGATTCTTGAGCAGCAATCCTCTTTCTAATCAATGGGCAGTTACAGATGAAGTGACAAGAGTATGCAAACCTATCAGCTTCTGTGTCATACAAAAAAACACTCCTTGTAAATAGCACAGTAAAACAGAATATATACATATAAACATATATCTAGATCAAACAGATGATATGTTCTCACGCTGGACTGCAGCACCCATTCAGATAAATACACAGTAGTGAATCTTCTTTCACTTCTATATTCATAATATGTAAGTACAAAATACAGTTTAAATGAAAGTTAGGGATGATAAAACTGATTACCTCAGTCGGTTGGTGTAAGTATCTACACAGGTCTTCATTTTAGCCAACAAAGTCCCAACAGAAGCTTGTGACTCCAACTGTTCTTCCTCCTCTTCGCTACTTTCTCCCGACAGAGGAAGCAGTAATGGTACCATCGACGTGCAGGATGCAATAGCACGGAGTAACTCCAGCAGAGCTCGGTAAAGGGGAACGTGTCGGGCCATATCCAAAACTAAGAGAGAAAAACAGTTTACAAAAATTAATAAAATTGAAGACCCTTTCACTCTTAGTACAGATGTTTAAAATACAGAAGCTCAATTTTAAAAGTTATTAAGATATTAATGACATTTAATGACAAAATACAGTATTTTGTCATGGCCATTTGTAATTTGTGTTTTAACGGACTTGTCCAGAAAAAATTCGATAAGATACCTGGAAAACAAAGGTTAGCAAAAGACACAAAAGGACTAACAAGGTATGGAACAGGTATGGAACAAGGTATGTTAACAAGGTATGGAACAGGATTACCACATGCTATATTCATTTCTAGTAGCTTAATATACAATCCTGGCTCAAGTTGTATGCCGACAGTAATCAAAAACAAATACCCATAGAGGAAAAATTGTAACCTATGGTGTAGCAGTAGCATTTGCTGATTCTAATAGTGTAAGCATTAATAAAGACAGACTTTTATATCACCCGCTTTATTTATAGTTATCTTCTCCTTTGGTAAAATTTGTCTGCATTATTGCAGGAATATTTATGGTCATGAAATAAATGAAGTTACCTACTAAGAAGTCCAGCTTTGCTTCTTTTTGTGGAGAAAGTATAATTTCAAAAACCATTATGCATTCTTCAGAGCATGCAAAGGCTCTGAAGAAGATGCAAATTTTATCTACATACATATGAACCACAAAACAGTAAAGATGAATAAGAATATGTATTAGGTAGGCAAACCTCACTGTCCTAGTGCTGCTCAGTGTGATGTGTATGTATTATAGAAATAACTGTGGGTAGAATATAGGTATCAGCTTCTCCGACTAGGAAAGACAGGCAGAGAGACACAATTGTAATGGATTCTCTAGCACCGCATTGTTTATTTTTCTTTTCCACTTCCTTGGACAAATATGTAATGGATGTCATTTCAACTCACTCTGTATCATTAATAGAAATCCTGAAAACATAGCAATACGCAGATACTTTCACACAGCTGCTTCCTGTCCCTAGGACATGCTGTTTTTAACCTAACTGCAGA
Organism: Sagittarius serpentarius; assembly: GCA_034782735.1. Taxonomy (NCBI): domain Eukaryota; kingdom Metazoa; phylum Chordata; class Aves; order Accipitriformes; family Sagittariidae; genus Sagittarius; species Sagittarius serpentarius. The sequence goes on from JAVKLA010000049.1 coordinate 1,649,078, forward strand.
AAAAAAACTGCTCTAGTTCAACGTGTTTACAAATGACTGAGTTTATGATGACATAAATTTATGCTTTTTCCAGCCAAAAAAACCCCAACAAACAAAAAGCCCCTGACAACTCGCATTAGGACAGAACAAAGCATAGAACAACTCTCTAATGTTTCATTTAGCACATCTCACCCTCCGAGCTAAAGCAGATCACAAAGTTTCATCTTCTGTCACCAAACCCTTAGCTCTAAATACAGCACAATGGGACAGTATAAATAGCCAAGCAAAATTCAACAAGCCAGTTTATCCAGGTTTAAAGCTGGATTTATCTCTACCAAGAGTTCTTTGATCAACAGCTTGCTATTCGTCTTCTGAATACGAGTGAAATGCTGTTGTGTTGAACAGGAAGAAAATCTACTGAAACAAAGCATTAATCTGTCAGACCTGGTATCATGGCTCTAAAAATATCCTGTGTCAAAATATTCCATATATTTAAACGCAAACTCCATTGAATTTTAACACTGGCATTAAGAAAACCAGTTTCAATTATCTTTTGTTTCTTACCTTTTATATATATTTTTCTCTATATATCTCCATTTCTTATGCTCAGTCTCTAGACTCTAGTGAACAATGACTGCCCACAGAAAAATCCCCACAATGTATAAAATGGCCTTAAAATAAACACAAATAGATCTGATGATGTGTGAATCAAAAAAAAAAAAAAAAGAAAAAAGAAAAAAGAAAAAAGGGGTGTGGGGGTGAGGGCAGAGCAAAAGAAAGGGTGAAAGGGAGACCACAAAACCCCGTAGTGTAGCCCTCACCAGAAACCACCTCCCACCGGTAGTGCTAAAGAGCAAGCAGCTCCTCAATTTAATCAATAGCTGTTTATTATTAAGATACAGAGTGAAGGGGAGATATAATCTCCTAGATAACAACAGCATTTCACTTCTGGAAAGCTTTTATTTATTTATTTTAACCATGAAATTTTCATGAGGCCAGAATATGTAATTTCAAATCCTTCAATGCTTTATTGCCCTCGCCGTTGCTAAATGGATAGTTAAATTCAAACCTACTGTCATGAGGGAAACTGAACTGACATAACTTTAAAATGGGAATGTTTTCCAGAAAGATAGGACAGTATTTCTGGTTTTAGCAGATTCAACTAACTTGTGCTGTTTTGCCATTGTTCCCATTTGAAACAAATTAACTGCATGCACTTGGTTTCAATTTAAACAATCTTTTAGGGAACAACCAGCAATTTCTTTTACCTTAATGCTAGACTCTTCTAAACTCAATTTCTTGATACCATTATGTGTCTTACACTATTTTTGTCCGAGGCCTTTATTATACTTACTAACAATTATGACCGATGCAACTATGTGTGTCTCTCAAAAATGCCAGAATTCCCCCCATCCCTAACCTAAAACCTAAAAATGTTTATCAAGACTAGATATCTGGATAAGTATCAGAAAAACTTGCCATAAAGAACTCAAAATTGGCAAATCACTGTTTATTACCTTTATTTGGCAGTTCATCTACTCCTTGTGCCTTTGCTTTCAACTGGAAGAGAATGCCAAACTGACTACACTGTATGTGTTCTGCAGATACAGCTCTGCTTTCTGAAGTAGGTTAAGAAGACTTGAGCATTTTTTTAATCTCTATATTTACATGTAATTAGATGTCCCAAATTGGATAACGCTCAATTTTTAAGACACTACGTTTAAGCCACTAGGACTACAAGACTCCTTTGTAAAATACCCTTCTGGCCCAACTCCTACTGTCTGCGAACCTGTCCATCTCCTCCTGGTGTGGCCGGCTGTATCTACGGATGTCCTAACAGCACCCTTCTGGACTGACAGAGGTTTAGCAAGTCCGGCAGCGTTCAAACTAGAACCTCAATGTTCAGGCTGTACCGCTCAGCATCCATCATCATCTTTACTGCTTTTAGTGCTTGCAGCGTATTTAGTTAGTTGGGATTTATGACAGATGTCTTCCCTTTAGATACCATTAGGTATATATCTGGGGAGAGTATTTCAGATATATAAATGATACAGCTTTGTAAAAAAAATAAAAATAAATTAGATCCTGTAACTAAGTCCTTTAAAGGAACTGAATTAAAATACTAAAACCACAAATAAAAATACAAAATACAAATCTGCAAATTAACAAATCCTATTTCCATCAAATAGAAGCAATGAAACTTTTGGACTATCCTCCTCACACACAGGTATCTTACCAACTAAGCAGCCAGCAATTTGGATTTTAAGCAAATATAAACTTCAGTGAAGAACAAGTGTTAAAAGTAATCCACTGTTTTCTTCAAAGTATGCTATTCCTTGGGAACATACTCAACTTTTTTTTGCCTGACCGAATGGGGCAATGCAGGTGGAGCGTAACATTTTACACAAATTAAATAAGGTAGCTTCTTGTGTAGGAAAAAAATCCAACATGTCACAAAACAGAAACAAATACTTTGCTTATAGCAGAGCTATAATTTGAATAGCATTAGCACACCTTAAATATATCAGAACTTTTTTATATGGGTACTTCAGTTATTGTTAGTGCCCTCATACATTTGATTTATATGGGCATGCATGTAAGCACGCCAAACCGCAAATACACAGCATTCCTAAGAAAATGAAAATGGGAGATTAAAATTCTTGGCTTTGTAAAAATGACAGACAAATATATTATCCAGGATTCTCTGTTATCCTAAAGTAAAAAATATTATTAAATAATGACAAATATCTTTTCCAAATAGCTCAGTTTCGTGCTTCTCTCAGACTCCTGCACTGAGTGCGCCTGGAGCGTCCTGGCTGTTAGGCACACACAAACTGCGAGGTCTTTCACATCTGTTCATTTTTGTGCTGTCGGTGCTCCCTGATTCTGCGGGGCACTGAATTGCTGAGGAAGGTCCAACCCCCAGTACCAGGGACAAGTTCAGAAGCTCCCCCTTGTTGACTCTCAAACAGAACAGCTGCCCAGGAGAGCCCATCTGAACTTTTGCTAGGTTTCCTGAGCACTTCTTCAAATGACTACTATATGCCACATACTTACATCCGAAGAGAGGTAAAGATAAAATTATTTTATTACTAGACTCAGAGCAGGGATTTGCACTCAGTTTTTACCCCTGCTTCCTCGTTTGTCTCAACAGGGCTGGCAGGACAGGGCTGCCGGGCGACAACAGTGTTGTCTTGGAGCAGGCTCCAAAACCAGTGCCTGCAACGTGGCTTTTGCACCGCCTGACCCAGTCTGCTCCCCCTGCGAGCTTCCTATGTGCTTCTCAAGTTGCATTCGGTAAATATGCATCAAAGTCTCACTTTCTGGCTATACCAGTGGTTAACCAGTTCAAACAGTGCAGCAGGAAGCAGAGCACAAGCTAAAAACTGCTGCTGAACCTGGAGCATGAGCAGCCAGCTGCAGGAGAGCTGTAAAACATCCCGTTGGTGGCCAGGAGGCAGCTGTGACAGCCCAGGGCAAGGGAGCAGGGCCGGGAGGTGACAGAGAGCAGCAGGGCAACACCACCACAGGGTGGGCGGCAAGATGATGGCAGCAGTGCTCTTGAAGGTTGGAATCCCATTGCTACCACAGACAGCTGATTTAAAGGATAGTAACAGCAGCATCTTTATTACCTTTGTTTTATTAATTGCAGCAATTACTAGTTCTAGAAGGATGAGTGGACATGTCCAAAAAACAGGCCAATGTCTTATTGTCCATGATAATTAGCAAGGAAGTTCACTGTAGCCTTTCTGAACAACAGGCAGCATGCATATAAACTCACAATTCACATCAAAAAAGTGTCTCAAGTCTAAATTTATTCTGTTGTGTTTATGAAAAGCAGAAATCTCAGCAAGGTCACTGCCATTTACTAAAATAGGTAGGGACGGCAAACATCTGGAAAACATCTCACGGTTTAGCGGGATAAGGTCTTATACCTCCTTCTCATTCCTTTGGGAAATAAAGGTCAAGTTTTACTGGAATCACTACAATTTAGTTAGCCTCTTGCCACAATATTTACAATTTAGAAAGACACTGAAGGGTAAATAGGTAAAATATAGACATTTCATAAAGCCAGATCTCCCTTATATGCTAATAACAAGCAGTCTGGTTTGAGGTGGTGGTGGAGGGAGTTATTTTAAGAAGTCTTGACTTTCAGAAACTGCTGAGCATCCTGTCTTTTGAAAACTGCAGTCTTTCACAAATGCCTAAAGGTCATGAGATATTAAGGCACTGATCACGTTTTTGCAAACTTCTAAACACAGCCTACTTATTCCTGGGAAACAAATGGTTAACATTCAAAGATTGTGTGTGTGTGATTTTAAAAAATTTCAATTGCTTTCCACACATCTATGTATTCATCACCAATACAGATCTCTCTCTTACAAAGACCTAAGATTACCCATATGCAATTACAACCTTACTATAACAAAAAAGCATATGAGGGCAGGTAGTTTCATAGGATCAAGGTATCACCTTAAATTGCATATATATCTGTAACAAGATAATGGCCCAACTGAGTCTAATACTCCTTCGCTTTCTTTTAATATTATACAATATTCAAACAAAGAACAGCCAGGCCTAACGGCCCATTAAATAGATAGTACTGAACAGCAATAAATTTTTTTTGCAATTCATTTAACATCCTCAGTACAACTTAACTGGCTATGAATAAGATTATAAAACTTATTTCCATTGCAAAGGATATTTAAAACATGTCACAAAGAATACGCACATTTATTTTAAAATAAACTATTAATATAGCATATCCATTATATCAAAAAGTCCACTTCAGAGTGGATTAAAGAAACAAATAGAGAAGAATAATTTATAAGAAAATGATGAAAAGTTCTGCTTTACTTGCATCTAATGTGAAGGCTGTCCCACTGTGATTCTCACTGTGACCAAACTACCCCAAAGGAGCCTACAAACTTGATGTAAAACAAAACAAAACAGACACAGGAAAAAACCCAAACACATTTACCAGTTTTCAATATATCACATTACCAGATGCATACCCTCCTTGCTTCTGTGCTATGAGAAAAGCTGTATGTATATGCTCTCAATCTATCTCCTGTACATCATTTCTCATTTACTAGACTCGCATCATTCAAGGACTTCTTGAATTTCAGTTATTTTAGAGGCCCATAAAAGTATGACTGTTTTTTCTTACGTGCAATTTCTTTCTACTTTTGAGCAATATACATGACTGACTTTCTGCCTTTGTTGAAGGAAAGAAGGGTGTGCTGGCAGCCACAGCAGAAGGCACCACTGGAAACTCTTTCCAAATTACAGCCTTTTTTTTTTGTTTTCCCAAAGAGATCTGCCACTGCAAACATGAGAGGGATGAATGGACAACTGAAAGGAAATAACTGAAAAGAAAAAGGCATTCTGGAGAGAATGCATATCTAAGAACAGGAAATGTAAATTTAAACCAAAAAATTCTTGCAGATGGCTACAAGTGTGGCTTACATTTAACAGATCAGAAGAGGGGGAAAACCAGGTTAAAACTTGAAATGAACAAGTTGAATTCTGATTTTATAATTACGCTCTCATCTTCCATTCCAAGAGGCCTCCTTCTTGCATGGGGTAGAGTTTCCAGTGACCCAAGAGATACCTTGAAATCTCATTTCTTATTTTGTTTTGAATCTATTTTTCTCCTATTTCAGTGAGACTTTATATCTTCCTGGAAAGATGAATGATTGTATTTTGTTAAATATTCGTCCAGAAGTAGCCATCTAATCCTGCCTCTAAGTAATGTGAAAGAAAGCCACTGACAGTTATGTAGAGCAGCTATATTATAAAACTGTTCTATTCATATCATGCACAAATACTCAAAATTTACTACAGTGTATCCAAACCTCCCCTGCAAACAACCCAAGAAAATACCTTTGTATTCCCAGACACCTGTTTTTTCTTTATAGCATTAAAGGACATTAGTCTCATCAATTTAAGATGTTAAAAGTAAAATAAGACATTTTCATTACCATGCTACTTACTAAAACGTTTAAAGTCCAATGTTAACATCATGACTGCAGTACCACACACACCTGCCACTACATTTTTCTTTTTTATTTTATCTATTTTTACCTCCGAATAATTTAAAAATAGATCTTAAAGTTCTGTCAATTTTACACCATTTCTAAAAACACACTTTGTAACTACTGAGGACATATTTTTGATGCCTCAGTACATTATTCACAAACGTAAAACCCATAGCCATGATTAAATTAAAGACTTCAGGATCTTATTATCATATTAAAGACTCTCAGTAGCTGGAAACACTGTTCAAAAAAGCCACACACAGGAAACACTCATTTTATATTTTTAATTAAAACCTTCAGACAGAGTCTTGTGGCCACAGATACTGCCAAGCATGAGTGAGACACACTGTCTTTCCAATAGGGCCACACGTCCTTTTCCTAAGTATTTTAAAACCAGGGCCATTCCTCAGCCCCCCTTTACTGCATCTTTGGAAACATATGATCTATGAATGCAGTCCACGCTGCAGGCAATAGTGTCAGTTCCAAATACGTCATGCTCCGCTGTCTCTTGATTTTCTGTTTCAGAATCAACCCAGGGCAAGCCTCTTTTATAATAGGCCTAATTAACACCGTGTATACTGCTCCATTTTGATAGAAAAAAAAGATTGCCTACAGAATATTTCAGAATCAGATCTCTAAGAAAACATTAGCCTTTGGGTAAAAATAAAACAAAAGCTTTCTAAATATTGTCATCTTGTAATAATTTAATTAGCTTGACTTTTTCTTCACTGTTCTTTAAAGGAATAACACAAGCATTTTCACAGTACCATTGTGAGTATCAGAAAAATGGCATCAGAAAAGACTAGTCCCCTTGCATAATGAAGCGGGAGAAGGAGGGGTTAAGCCCCCTTACAGCTCATCAATTACAAATCCTGTGTCAGAGCAGTAAAACAATGCAAGAAGGGTGGGCCTCTGAACTCAAGGCATACAGTGTCAGGCTCCAAGTTGATTTTTATTATTGTTCAGATACAGGCTTAAAAGTTTGCTCTTACTGATATCAGCACTAAGCCCATTAGCAGTCAAAAAAAAAAACAACCCAGAACAAATGTTAGAAAAGATGAAGAGAAATTAGCAATTACTTAATGAGACTGCATTCAGTCATTAGTACCACTTCAACACCATGTGCATTTTTCCCCTTTCTCAAAGGGACAGGACAGAACTGGAAAACGCACGAGAGAAAGATGACTAAACAACCCAAGCTATGGAATGAGCTGCTGTACTATCTAAAATGAAATAAACTAAGACTTTGCAGCCTCAGTGACTAATGAAGGGTATCATAAAGTTTTTTTAAACTATGAGCGGTAAAAAAAGTGAACAGAATTTTGCCGATCAATACATTCAAAGGAACAGGCACACCATTAGCAGAAATGGTGCCACTTGTAAAAGAACATACACTACACAACATATCACTGTTAAGCTTTGGAAAAGCTTAGCACTAAATGCTGGGGCAGTAAATGTTGTTACAGGTTCAAAAGTAATTGGGTAAGTTCATATAAGAATGGGCCATCAAGGGCTAATAAATGAGGAGACACCACCCTTGGCCACATACTAGCAATACCAAGGCAGCATCCGTATGTCAGCCCCATCCCTATATTCTCCCATAGGCATCTGCTATTGTCCACTATTGGTGATAAAGTAATGGGCTAACAACCTTGGTCTGTCTTGGCATTGCTAGTCTTGTAAGCATCTTCTAGGAAACTTGGAAAAAAAACCCAAACAGTTTAACCGCAATATAAAAGGAAAACTGTGTTCAATTATATAAGCAAAATGCATTGCTCAAGTTAGTTGGTCAGTCATCTGGAGTTAGTGTAGCAATGTGGCTCAAGGGAGCAGACCATTTCTCTTAACTATTTCTGGTTTGCTTATTTTTAAAGAATATTTGATTTTGGTGAAGTTAAGTATTTTCAGGGAAGTTTTATTTACAAGTAAAGAACAACACTTAAAAACCTGTCATAAATGTACTCGTGAATCCAAAAAAAAAAAAAAACTTTGCCAGAAAAAGCACAAGGCATTATTTCATTAGGCTGGTGTGTACAGTTGAGTAAACAGACACAATTTCCTGTATTTCGAAAGGACAGGAAAAAGAAACCCAAATGGTACAAAAGACATAAAAACCAAACTGAGCTTTTAAAGCATAAGTGACTACTAAAACCATGCATGGTGCCCAGTTTTGGAGACAGTAGTATTTCCATGCCACACTCTGGTCCCTGAAAATGGAATCCGTTAGGGAGATCGCTCTCTGCCATTAAATAGCGCTCCAAATAATCTTGAAAAGGTGGTCAGGTAATGAAGGGATGCTACTTGGAGGCTACAGAGCCGTCTAACATGGAGGAGGGGGAATACATCATCAAGTAAGAATAATTAATGAAAACTAAAAATGCAAAATTCTATATTCATTGGTTTTGTTTGAAAAATGGCCCAGTAGGCATCAGCGTAGAAAGGATGAGAACAGAGTACTGCAGAGGAAGTCCATATTGCCACAGGATCCAACCCCACAGCAACTTTTAAGAATCTCTCCTCTGAAAGATCACTGGTTTTACCCAACATCGGTTCTTTAAAACCAACAAAATATGAAGAAACACAATTAAAACAAAGCTATAACCAAATCATGTTTGTATCCAAATCTAGAAAACAAGTGTAAGGAAGCATTAATGTAAAGCTACAGGATTGCTCTATATTATCCAATAAATAAATAAATAAATAATGTTATAAAGAAAGGCATAGATAAAGATAAAAAAAAAGATATGAGGAAAGATATATATAAAGAAAGGAATTCAGAAGCTGCATGATAATAATGTTTTTTGCCTGGTCAGGGGATGAAAAAAACACCTTCCGTTATTAATACAACTTCTTACTATGGCATTTAGAAAGATAAAAAGGACCAATAATTTCTATTTGAGATAGATGTAATGCAATAAATCTAATATTAAAGGCAAGCTAGAAGTGTCAAATTAATCTTCCACTTAGCCAAGAAAATAAGAAAAATATTTTCTGTAGAGAAAAGAATACAAGATTTACATATTCTACAGAAAAAACCTTTCTTGAAAAAGCAAAAATAAACCCAAAACAAATCAGGTGCAAGCTTGCCTACCACCTCATGTTAAGTGTCTCAAGTGCAGTCACCCCACAGAGATGAAAGGAAAGGTATTGCTACTCTAAGAACACGAAGCAGGATTTTTAAGAAAGTTAATCTGGCTTTCATCATCCCTGCACTGGAGGAGGGAATAGTGATTTCACTATTTTTGGCAGAGAAGTGGGCAAGCAGCCACCTTGAAATGGTCCTCAGTCTGAGCGTTACCCCTTCCAGCCCATAAAACAGTCACCAGTATTTTAGGATAAGATGGGAATTGAAAATAAGATGGAAACCTGCCATTTCATTGCACATGCTGCAGAAATCGACGTGGAAATTCAAAATTAGATAATGAAGTTGTGAGGTGTTTTTAAACCATTACTTCAGCAGACGGAAAAGAGCCAAGACCTGGGTCTTCTGTTCCGTCAGCAGAGGATACCAACATTGTTACTGGAATGAAGGGACGTGCGGTTCCTGCGCTTTACAGCAAACTTCCCACATGTGTGAGCACACCTGCAAGATCATGTCCTCGGGACAGAAAGGAGACTATTAGGAATCTCATTCTGCCTTAAATATCTTATCATTTTGCTTGGCCAAGATGGCAAAGCCCCTGTGCATATGCAAAACGGAACATTTATCACTTCAGTGTCTTTTCTAGAGAATAGGTGGTTGTTTAAATACCAAGATGGGCTTTTGGTAAGAGGAGAAAAATTCAAGCCTAATAGCCTCCCTGAGTCCAAGTTAAATGAAAGGTAACCTGTTGCACTCACTGCATATTGAAAGTGCCTTACAGCGCACATAGCTATGTGGTAAATTTATCAACCAGTTTAACTGAGCACCACATATAATGGGAAAAATCATCTCTGTGCCCCAGACTTGTGGAATAGGAGAATGTGCACCTTCCGTGCAACCTCACCCAAGTTCCTGCATCACTTACTAAAATGGATCATCCTCCATTATGTTAGACTATAACAATAAAGACTAACTCAAAATAACAAAAGAATCTTTTCCGTTCATGAGCAGTACTATCTTGAAGTTGTCCTCTACAGAGGACAAGAAGATATAAATGCTATTAGAAAAAGCTAGAGTTTGTGTGTTGGTATAACCTACCATAGATTAACACTTTTGCTAGACTAACTCCTTCAGCCACAGAGATCTGTTTCCTTTGACTTGTACTCAATACTAAGATACCCTCAGACAATAGTAAAAAAGGAAATACTATCAACGGGAAGTGTCTGCATAAGAGTATGGGAAATTCCAGACACATTTACAATATTTTATTTTCAAAAACAGGAGAGAAAACAAGAACACAGAAGAAATAAAAGACAAGTGACACTGTTACTGCCTGGAACAATGAAGGCCTATCACTCGAGCAAACAAATGAGACTTCCAACTGCTGAAAAGGAAAGCCAGCCCTCACCACAATGTTCCAGGAAGTTCCTCTTCAAATGCACGCCAAGCTACACCCCACAGCTGACAAAACTCTTCCCTGAAAGTACAGCGAGCTCACTCTTAGGAAAGGCAAAGTAAAAAAGTCTAGAACTTACCCCGGCAATCTGCTCTGTACATGAACAGAAAGAAAGGAACTGCTAGTTTGTTTGGACAAAAATTTTTTAGCAGCTTATCCAATTGTGCTGCCACTAATTGACAAAGCCACCAATATGGAAAAAGACAAAAAAATTGAAAATGCATTACTTACAGTTCTTTCAGGAGTCCCCTGTGTGTACCAATAAAACATTTGTGCCCCGTAGGTGTTACTGTATCTTTAGCAACAAGGACCAGGATGGTATGAGAGTTAAAAAACCAAATGAAAGAAGCAGATTGTACATTTTTGTGATATAATATGGAACCGCAGGACATCTAGTATGGTGTCACATTCTCCTCTGATGTCATACTCTCTTCTCCAAAAGGACTGAGTCTGTTGGTAATGAGAGGCATCGTTTTTAAAATTAATTCTTAATGCCCCCAGTAAAATCTGTGAATGTTTGTAACACATGGTGCTGCACAGCGACCTATTCCAGACACCCAGCACTCATATTCCCAACCATGATTACCAAGTCTAAATGAAACCACTTGAGATGTACTGTCTGACTAAAGTAAAATAAAAAAAAAATGGGAAGCCCAGGAATATTTTCTCTGGAAAATCTGAAAGATGCAATGTGGTATCTCAAGTTTTGAAGGGCCTGCTCAATGTCTTTACCAATTACCCTCAGAGGGAAAACCAGTCCAGTACTTACAGACTCCCAGTCTTGTTCTACAAGCACAGATGTAGCTACCAGTGTTGGCTTCCAATAAATGAAGGGAAAAAAGGAATTCCTGGATGAAACACTCACGGGCCTTAGCAATGAGAAAAATGGACCAGGAAAGCTTAAGGATAGGCTCCCTCCACTTCAAACAAGGCAGAACCTTTACTGCCTTGTGCCTTGAACAGTCACGTCAGTGACCTGTGCTGTTTTCTGTAAATTAAACAGCTATCACAAGATGGTGACAGTCCAGTGGTAGAGAGAATTTCAGGGAACACTTATGGCCAAAACCAAACACTTTCAAAGACAACAGCTCCTACCTTTTATTTCGCAAGTGAATAATTTCCATTAGCTTTTTGAAGTAAGTAACCTTCAGTCTTTAAAGAACTAGGGTGCTTTACCTGCCATGCAATCCAGTATCCAATTATAAACCAAATCTAAGCTGCTTCGCTCCTCATAACAACTAGGTTTTTAATTCTCAAAGATCTCAATGCCATGATGTTTCAATACATGTCATAATTACTCCCTATAAATTACAACAAATTTCTGCAACACAGTAGAGCTAGAAGCACAAATTTACAATTTGCTCTTTCACAAATCTTTGATATTATTAACCACTCAAAAAAATAATCGGTTTTGACATTTAAAAAAAAGATCTTTAATAAAAGTTCTACTCCAAAAGCACTATCTACTAGGAACAGTCTGCTACTTTAAATGTTCTGAAAATGTAATAAACATATACTCGTATGCTTTTGCAATAGAAAATAAGAGATTTCATAAGATAATAATTTCATCCTCTTATTCCAAGACCATTTCCAACTAAAGATGACAAACCCAAGGAAAGAAATGTGGCAAAAGGTCCTAGGATACTGGGTATATTCTAGTTTTGTTTGTTTTTTTTTTTTTTTTTTAAGATCAGTCATCTGAAAACTCATAACAGAGATGTTTTAAGCGCTTTGGAGAAAGAACAACTTGTTCTAGTATTGTTGTTCTCTGAGAGCCACTCTCCTGTACTAGGATTCGTTCTCACTACTCTGCTTCCCTTTGCCTGCCCAGTAAGGACCCGTTAAGTCACTTACTGGACTCCTCTAACATAACAAAATATATCACCACGGCTCAAAAACCTGATACTTGAAAGCCCTAATACTCCTCCAGAAGCATGCAGCCTACACAAACCAATGTGAAAAAACACTCCCAGATACCTGCTGTCTTTGACAAAAAACGTCTTGAGCTGCAGAGAACAGCACTGAATCATGACTGAAGCATTTTCAAAGTTACTAACTGCTTTTTAAAGGTACAATACCCATACAAGAGATTCTTTTTGACATCGGTTGTCATGGTTTAAGCCCAGCCGGCAACAAAGCACCACAAGGCCACTTGCTCACTCCTCTCCCCTGGTGGGATAGGGAGGAGAAAATACAATGAAAAGCTCATGGGTCAAGGACAGGGAGGGATCACTCACCACTTATGGTCAAGGGCAAAAACTGGACTCAACTTGGGGAAAAAACAAAATCGATTTAATTTACTACCAATCAAATAAAAACAAGGGTAATGGGAAGTAAAACCAAATCTTAAAACACCTTTCCCTACACCTCTCTTCTTCCTGCGGTCAACTCTCCACTCCCGGTTTTCTCTAACTCCTCCCTCCAGCAGCGCAGGGGGATGGGGAATGGGGGTTGGGGTCAGTTCATCACACCTTGGTCTCTGACATTCCTTCCTCCTCAGGGGCAGGACTCCTCACACCCTTCCCCTGCTCCAGCGTAGAGTCTCTCCCATGGGAGTCAACCCTCCACAAATTTCTCCAACATGTGTCCTTCCCACGGGCTGCACTCCTTCACAAGCTGCCCCAGCGTGGGTCCCTTCCCCAGCCTGCAGTCCTCCAGGCACAGACTGCTACAGCGTGGGCTCTCCAATGGAGTCACGGCCATCTTCAGGGGCACCCACCTGCTCCGGCGTGGGGTCCTCCCCGGGCTGCAGGTGGGCATCTGCTCCCCTGCTCCCCTCCATGGG
>JAVKLA010000049.1:1682458-1695297 GCA_034782735.1 Sagittarius serpentarius
TTTTATTATTATTGTCACTTCATTGTTGTTATTAGTGTCATTGTTAGTTTCTTCCTTTCTGTTCTATTAAACTGTTCCTATCTCAACCCACAAGCTTTACTTTTTTTTCTGATTGTCTCCTCGATCCCACTGAGGGGGTGGGGCGTTAGTGAGCGGCTGCCTGGTGCTTAGTTGCTGGCTGGGATTAAACCACAACAGCACCCTAAACAAGTGATCTCATTTTCCAAAGCAATGAACACTTGCTACTTTCGTTAGTTACTCAGTGATAATCAGCCTTACTGGAAACCTGGTTATGTGAGTAGATGCCCAACTGTAATTTGTAATAGTTGATTTATGGCTCTGAAAATTTTAATTTTCTGTTCAGATCTTCCTTCAGTGACTTTGTTAAAGATTATACTTGAAGGAAAAGAAATGATGTATGAACAGACTGCAATGGTGAAAAAAGTTATCATCTATGAAGTATCATACTGACAGTAGTCTGAAATCACCATTTAACTTTTACATTGGGAATGTAATGCACCTCGCTGATGAAAGAGCTGTGTGGTTATTCTCATGTAGACATTACTCATTACATCACTCATGCACACGTTGTGCCTTTAACACTCAAGAGGACTGTCATGAGCACTGACTTAAAGCACTTAAGGGAAAGCCTGGCCCCAGAGTACAAGCCTTGCTGCAGGCCTGATGGATCCCTAGTTTCAGGTTACCATCTATCACCTGATAGATATGAATTATGAGAAAGCAAGCTGTTTAAGGGGTCATGGTAGAACTGAAGCAGAGATAAGAATGGCTGCCCTTTCCCTCCAAAAGCACAAAAATGCTAAGGTGTTCATGCGTCAGCAGCCTGATACCCCATTAGAAGCAGAATATCTCAGGTTCCCTTTAAATCTGACTAGCATTAAAACGAATTATTCTCAGGAACAGCTTCATCTCTTCCTTGCTCAATCTCTCGTTAGTATCAGAGCTGCTGAAAAACAAACAGCCCTGTATTTTGCAGCTACTTAGCCATATTAGCCACCAGGAACTTTTCCATGCAAGCCTCTGCCACAGCAATGTTAAAGAGGGCAAGTCACTAATTTCTTTGAACACTTTTATAGACAATTGGTATGTTACGCAGAAATGGCAACTCATAATCCTAAAAAAATCAGGCGATACATGTTCTGAATAGCGGGTGGTATAATCGGGAAATACCTTGAAAAGGTTTTGAAGATTCACTCAGGATCTTGAACACTATGGAAAATGTTTGTCTTTAGAACTCATTTCTCCATCAGTAAAAAGGGTATAGTAAAAAAATCACTGCATTAATCCATTAATCTTCACAACTCATTTACGTTTGTGAAGCATTTAAGAGGAAATAATTTGCAGCCAGTAGAGTTTAGATGATGAATAGAGTTTAGAGGCTAAATAAGGTAATGAGGTCATGCTATCTAATGAGCATTAAAGAACCACCATCCATTGAGCATTATGCCTCTCATGCACTAAAAAAGGTCCTGTGAAAGAAACTGGTAACACCTTAATGCCTCATGACAAGCCTTCTTTGTTGGTTAAATTTCATGACTACTATGTTTATTTGCAACATGCAAGGCCAATTACTTAATCAAGCATTTTCTAATTATTTTTGTTCTTCATTCAAATGCCAACTCTGCAGAAATTAGACCATAATGAAAGCAATGAGCTTATTTTCTTTTTTATAGTCAAAACTCTTACTACTTCTCAGTGGCAATTATTCTGCTGCTAAACTTACCTCTGCCTGGTTGGGACTAGAGCTGGGCACTCTTGGTGCATGGTGGCTTAAAGCAGACAGACAAGCAAGGATAAGGTGTATAGCCCCAATCTCCAGTGCCATCCGCCTAAGCAGTACTCCATCATCAGTAGTCAGTGGTGTAGTACTGAACAAACTGCGCAGTACATGGAAGGGCAGAGTTGGAAGCACGTTTGCTGAAGGAGATTGCAGGATATGACCTGGATTGAAGAAGAAAAATATCAAAGCCACATTTTCTTTCAATAGTTCAATACAGCCTGTTAATCTCTGCAAAAGTTTATAAACGACACATACAGAAATCTACTAAGGACTTAAGCATTCGCGTATAGTAAGCTATCCAATATTGGGTTTCTCTTCACAAAAAAAAATTCAGCAGGAGAACAATGTAGAAGAAAGAATGTTTCTTTATTTCCTTTATGAATTTGGTTAAGAACCAAAATTATAAAATCTGATTCACCATTTCAGGGAGAAAACTAACTTAGTGATTAACAGTGAGTATACTCCTGTATTTGACTACACTTCAGGTTGTATTTCTGAATGAAGAAAACAAAGGTGGTTTGTAGTAATTTTTTTTTTTTTTTTAAATAAAAACATTCCAGCTACAGCAAATTAAAGAATGCACATGGTCAGCTAATAGCAGCTCAGCTGACAAAGAGCTGTAGTTTGTCACGACGTAGGATTTTTTTTTTTTCATGTGCCCAAAGTGGGAATTAAGTCCCTGACACAATCCAAGCTGTGATGCTATTCAAGTTGAATACACGGTGAAATACTAACATAATTTTCATTAGATGAGCTGTATGTTTGAATTTTGTAGTAGAATTATTTTAATTTTTTAACCCTTTTGCAAAAATTAACCCTATTTTAAAATTTTAACCCTTTTTGAGCAGAAAGTACTTCTTTTAAAAGCCACATTTCAAATAACAGAGTGACCTATTAATGCAACATACTCAGATTTGGGAAACTACCTCAATTTTTTCTGTATTTAACAATGCATTTCATATTCCTTCCCCAGTGCATATGTAAATAGAGATATTTGACAAATGAAAACACTTCAAATACTGAAAATAATTCAAAACAGCCAACTCTGTTCAGAAGTTTGCTTCTTGTTTTAAGTATATTTATATTATGTTCTCCCTTATTGTTAGGGTTTATCATCAGCTATATCATCATCCAGATGTCTAAACTGAAATATATTACAAATATGTATGTCTACGTTTGTATGTATATGTATCTACACACACATATGCATACACACGAGTTAATTCATATCTGTCTGATACTCTTTGTAAAGACAGTAACAAGAAGGAAGAAAAAAGTCCTATGACTGGGATCTTCATAAATAAAACTGGAAAAAAGCCCATCTGATAGAATTCCAGAACTGCAGGTGTAGCCAAACGTGGAGACAAATAAAAAAGAAAATCTAAACATTTGCCCATGATTTATCTTTGCAGACATTTGAATCCATGTTTAATCTATATAAACCATGGATTTGTAAGTGCATATTGTGCAAGAAAGTAAAGAGATTCTAGGTGTATGAAAAGACGCATTTCCAACAGAAAAGGAAAATATTAATGCTTTATACAGACAACTAATGTGAACTACTGTGTACAACTGATCCCACATTTCGTAGAGTTGAATTCAGACGTTTGGCTTAGGGAATGGAGAAATTGACTGGTTAGTCCTGCAAAAAAAAAAAAAAAAAAAAAAAAAAAAAAAAGGCTAAGAGGGAATACAATTCCTGTCCACTAATGCATTGGAAAAAGAAGAGCTATTTATGAGGAGGAACAATACTGGGCACTAACTGGATATGAACAAATTTAGGCTGAAAATAAAAGCAGTCCCTACCTATCAGGAAAATTATGTTCTGGAACTGTATTCCAGTAGCAATAGTGGATGCACACACACAAAAAAGAATGCAACCCACATTTTAAGGGTTTGAGTTGGTCTCCTTATTTAAAAAAAAAAAAAAAAAGATATAAAAGGATATAAAACCTGTTTGCAATAGCAAGGGACTGGAGCCACTCAAGGACATAAAAATCTGAGGTACTGCTTATAGTCCTTCAGTTATTTACCACTCAAATGAGGTGGGACTAAGCAGCCAGACTGAATTTTTGTTACCCAGTTTATTCTTGTCTACTGTCCTGTACCGAAATACAAGAGAAATACAAAGACAAACAGAAGGGAGAGTAAACGAGGCTCTTAATTTCTCAGTTGGTCTTACGAGCTACACATTGTCCACCACCCTACAGGCTGCTGAATAGAGACTAACTTCAGCTGATTGCTGCACAGAAAAACAGCATTCTTTTCAAGGTCATAATGAAAGGAAATGACTTAAAAGTACTAAAACATCTTTCACATACACTTTTCCAGTTTTTCAAAACACTAAGAAATACAAATACTAAAACTATATGCAGAATTGCCGGTTCAGTTGCAAAGACACTGATTATGAATTGTCTCTGCTTATCTGTTCGTTCATCGAAGAATACCTCATTTCCCCCTCTGAACTCACACCATTAAGGCAGAGCTCCTGCTCAGCTAATTTGATCACTGTGATCTTTAGATCTCTCTCTCCTTGAAAAACAGTATTATTCAACAGTTTATCTACATCTGCTGTACCTATGCTCCTATCCATATTATTTTGCATTTGGTTGGAGAATTATATGTTTCTCAATTAGTTGAGCATACCTAGCTACTCAGATCGTTCTGTGTGAATGCACCATCATCTTGACAGTGCCACTGTAAGTTTAATCAGCAGTTATTTTACAATTACTCTGACATCTAGATGAGAACACTTGAATACTGATGATTGTGACAAAACTTTGCCAGACAGAATTTAGTATTTAGAGACAACAGACTGTCAAAGATGCCAGCAACGTAGTTCTGCACAAACTAATTCTAACTTCCTGCTAAAAGCATTACAGTGTAAATAAATTTAAGCAAAATGATCTAGCTGTGGTCTACAAAGAAACATAATAATTGCAGCACATACTTCCTTCACCATCATCTGTAACTCCCAACACCAATCTCAACAGACACTGAGCATGTTTCCGTTCTTTTAGCAGCACCTCAGCATAGCCTGGGAGACGAAGAAATAAACCAAAGGCAGCCAAAGAATGCGCGGGTATGGGGGACATAGTCTGAACTGTTGACTTGATCGGTGGAGGTTCTGCAGCAATTGTTTCTGGTGCTTCATACACCAATTCCCCTGATTGTTCAATGGTAACCCATTCAAATTGATCACTGTCCTTCTGCTTTTCCTGCGTGGTTGATGTAACCACTGGAGTGCTCACCTTAACAAAAAACAACAAAAAAATTTGGTAGTCATTCAGTTCATCACCTAGGCAAAAATTTTATTAAAGTTAGGACTTAAAGGACATACAATCTTAATATAGGACACCATTAAAAACTCACATGAAATACACTACCATTTACAGATACGGGGACCAGGCTAGATGGCTAAAAAGGGCATACTTGCTGCATTTTCAGTACAGTTCTAGAAAGTCCCGCCTACACAAGCAAGCAACTGTATTTTGCCAACCTAAAATCCTCAGTTAAAACGTGTTGCTTAAAATATAGAGGCATAGGAGACAAATTACACTGAAATAAACAATACATAAATTAGTTTCTATATCAGACTTAAATAAGAAATGGCCCTTTTATTTTTAACATTAAACACTGAGTGTGAACTCAAGTGTTTAATTTTTAATTACATATTGCAAAGAGGAGAACAATTAATCACAATACCTTTAAAAACTAAGAAGAAATTTGAGTATCTTAGCAGTCTTGTAGCAGCTCATGCACTCCTTTCAGGCTTTTGACTGATTTGGCAGGCTTTATTACTATTATGCTCTAACACAACAGCCTGTAGTTCTGTTTTATGAACTAACACTGCACAGAGGACTATGCAGACTATGATGGGAATCAGAGTTTAAGGGGTAACAGCTGTACGGTTCCCCAGGAAACAGTCAGACTCAGTTAAAATGAAGGTATGACACCCAGGTCCCTCTCATAATTAAACATCACAGAAGTTTCAGGCTTTTATGCTATTCAGGTGAACTGATGCAATCATATTTACAATTTTACTATTTATCACCAGACTGATCTTAACTGGAAAAGATTTATCTGAAAAGCCCTTGCAGAATTTATTCAGAATACCCAATTCCCAATTAAAAGTCAAAGCCACGTTGAGCTGCATTTATTCCAATCATCTACACATTAAGAGAATCAGAAGTACCAGTGACAGAGAAATACAAAAGTAAAATTAAAGAATGAAGAGTCTGGAGAATTCATCAGTCTTCGCTCTGAATCTTCTATTTGGTATTATTGTACCTAATTTGGTTTTACGGATCACAGAATTCTTATTCAGTATTTGAATTCAAACTTATATCTCAAGCTAAAAAATTGTGAAAAGAAAGTAACTTCCCAGGACTATAGAAAAAGAAGGAAAAAAAGGGATGACATTTCTTATGGTGCTAAGTTGCCTTTCATCTGTTGCAGAATTCCATGAATCAGTCTTCTTCAATACAGAGTACGTGTTATCTCTCTTGGATTTCAACATACAGTAATTGTTTACGTGAACACATTTCCTTAACTTTTAATTTCTGAACCGTCTTGATACTAGACCTCTAAAACATCTTTGCAGAAGTATTTACAAAGGATTCACACTAATTATCCAATCTCACTACAGGGTTCCTATTCCTGCCATAGTTTTACAGTCAGGGTACTGAAAAGCACCCTTAATTCATTATTAACTTAATTGCAAAGGGAATAAATATTCACACTCTTTCCTGTTAGGAGTATCAGACAAAAATTTAAAAAATATAGCCAAATAGAATTTGAATAATTCACAAGTTGTTTTTCCCTTTTTAATAAAGATTGTGTACCTAGTCAGCAGCCAAAGGAGTAATTCCACACTAATGCCTCCACTGATGCTTTTGAAATGCCTATCAGTGCCTCCAGAGAAATTTTACACATAATTATAGTAAGTATATAAATAAATAGCATACATACAATTTACTATATAATTGTATTTTAGATATTTTATTTATTAATATAAAGATAATTAAGGCTATGTCATTATTTATTATTTATAATAATAAATCTAAAATAAAATTATATAATCTGCTTTGAGAACTGAGTTTCACTTAACCATAGGAAAAAAATCTGAGGGTACAATGACATGAGCAATTAAATGATAAGCAAGTATGGCTTCATAGTACATCAGCAACTTTACGTTACTGCACCCTCCAAGATACGTTATGAATTAATAGAAGCGAGGCAAGCAGCAACACCGAATTCATCCGTTTGTTCCACTAGGACATGGCTACTCAAGCAGCCTGTAACTTGTATAGGGAAGCTGCATGTATAGCTGGACTGGGCTGTGGAGCTATGCACTCGCCTATTTTAAATTAGCTTCCCCACATAATTGAGATATCAAAATGAACACAGAAATGAAGAAAATAATGGCCTTAAACAAACAAAACACCCTTAGTATGTTCTTCTACGCTGATTTTTTCACTCACTTGCTGAATTACATCGGGATAAAGCATAGGGAGTCTCTCTGCAATAAGCGCCAGTCCACCCATTCCTGCAAAAACTTGCAGTGGAGACTGAATGGGACAGGTTTCGAGAAGCGATTCATCTAGAACTGTATCCATACACTCATCCCCAGGACTGATGGCTTCATCTTCAGGGCAAGGTCCCAGTAAATCTGCATGCTCTACAAAACCACAGAAGTAAGAGAAATTAATATATCATCATCAATATTGTGTTTATTTCTTCATCCTCAAATAAAAGCAGACTTCAAAAGTATCAGCTCCTTCTTAAGCAAAACCTGAGTCAAGAACCTGAAATGAGTAAGTACAAGAATATCAAAAGAATTAAAAGTATTTGTGGTACCTTTTGCCAGTGATGGCAGATCCATGTCATAACTTGGGATTATTCATACATGTTAATTATTAGAATTTTATGGTTTATTAGAATTTGATCTATGCCTCCAAGATTTTGTTAACTTTGGAAGTACAACATTGTTTAACACTTTCATCTAGGACGTAAGAGTAGGTTTGTTACTCTCCGATAAAGAGTTTATAGATGAAGAAAGGAAAGATAAGGTTATTTAAATTGGTCTTGCTTTTTCCTTAAAAATTCTGAACAAGATTTTTTTTTTTTTTAAATTTCCCCTTTCCCATCATTTAACTCACCATCCATAAAGTCATATCACCTATCACTCACCACACCTATCATTCTCACATCTCCTCTCTGTGAGGTATCAAAATGCCCCTCTGCCAAAGCTGTGAAATTTCATTCCATTTTTCCTCATAAAAAAAGATCAAGATCTCTAACTTTCTACTAGCCTCCATCCTCTGAGTTTATGACTAACCACCCCAATATCTTGTGCAACAGACAAAAAACCTAATCATTTTATACACTGATGGACACAGGCTGTATATATACAACTCTACCACAATTCGTTTTGCCAAAAATCAACCCTCTTTGCTCATTACCACAGGCAAACTAAACAGCGAATATTCAATATATTTCATCTAAAAAACCCCTGTATTGCAGATTATGTTGTTAAATACTACAATGCAGTGGTCCTCAAAGCCTTCACAGTATATGCACATCAAAATGCAGCATAGATTAAGTGGTTTCAGTATCTCTTCGCTGTGAACAGTCTGGCACCCAGCTGAAAATCCATGATTATATTTAAAACGTTTGTATGCACACGTTATCATTTATTATATGCTCGTAAAAACACAGAAGCATATGAAAGCATAATTCACGCAGCTACCAAACCAAACTTTTTGAAAAAGTTTTAACCATAGATACTTTATCTTTTAAACCCTTTTCTTCCCTAATTTATAAGGGAATAGGAAACAGTATGTCTTTCCCCATCCTAATTCTCAAGTTTTAAATGTGCAAGAAACACCAGGTTACGAGGACATCATGGATATGTTGTGGGAGGAGTACATCGCTATGGAGCAATATGATCAAAAGTACCAGATTTAATAAGCTCAGATCAGGGATATACAGGAGTATATACATCGGTTCACCCTAATTCAACCCGACGGACTATGAGAAATGGAAAACGTCACATACAAAGATTATCGTGCTTTGGAAGTGTAAGAAAGAGCCCAAACATAACACTTCCAGTACATACAGCTTTGATGTCTATTATTCTAAGGACACAGGCAGAAACCACCTCTGTGGAAGTTTTCCCTGTCACCACAGATAGTGAGTGAGAATGCCTGCAAACATGCTGGTCTCAGCAAGGGACCACCTCCTGTCCGACGTGTGGAGCGTTCCACCACTCCACCACGCTAGGCTAAACACAATTTACAATTCAATTGCTTGTGATGACATGAATTCATCAGGCCACAAGGAAGGTTAGATTTCCTTGATAAGGAAAATTTTAAAATAAAGATTTTTAAGGAAGACCCACCCCTCTGTTTTACACTGGTTTACAGTGTAAAAAGCTGTAAGCCTTCCCAAAGAAGGAAAACAAGAAAACAGACACACACAGATATTCACAATGCACAGAAAGATCACTAAGGCCAAATGCTTCTTTGCAAAAGACACCTGAAAAATATGTCATCAGTGAGTAAGGGTATAGGCAGATCTTTTATTATGAGCGTAAATACAACCCTACTCCTTCCACATCTTAAATACTGTTGCGAGGAGTTACACTTAAGTATGCTTCTCCAGTACTTGCTTTAGTTAACCTTCTTATAACCCAGTTTAAACCATTTCACCTCCATGAATGTTCTGCAAGTTTTCAGTGAAGCCATGCACTTCACCTGTGGAAAACTGCTGATCTCAAAGGCATTGAAGCACAGAGGAAAAAAATACAAATAAATGACACCTTTCCTCAAGTATAATAGTAGTAAATGCAGCACTAGAGACACCATGTGAAGCTATAAAATCTATCCAGCACAGATGGTGTAAAAAAAAAAAAGTTTACTTTAAGTGGCAAGTAAGGAAATACTGATATGTAAGAATGATTTCTATAGACATTAAAAACTAGTCATGATAAAGCAGTAGCACTAACCTTCATAAATAATTGAGTGGTGATGGTGAGACACCTGAATGTAACTAATATTTTGCTGTATAGCACCATAGATCAATGGATTTGTAATGACAAAGTCCAATTTTCAAAATTATTAGTCTCAAGTTTAAAAAAAAAAAAAAAAAAAAGCCTAGTAACAATAAAAGTTCAAAGAGGACCTTCATGTTTTCATATGCAACTCTGCTACTAAACTGAACCTCCTCTAATGATTTTTGAGTTTTATTCAAATTGAAAAATGTTTATTGTAGGTTTAGAATTTAAATAAACAGTAAGACAGAACAAAATTATTTGAAAGAGAAAGGCCTCTCAATAGCATGAGAGATCTGTGTATCCAGCCATTACATGGAGTCGTGAAATACTTAGCTCAGATCAGACAGCAAGAAAACAGATTTTTTTCCAACTCTTCTATTTCTTATCTTTTCTAGAAAGAGACTGATCTATCAAGTGAACAGTTCTTAAAAGAAGTCCCTGTCTTAAAATAGCAGAATGATTAACTTTGTAATTCCATGCTGTGTCAGCAGGCTGGTGATCAGCAGATCACCTTAGCTTAATTTCAAGGTCCCATTCCTCTAAGTCTTTCCCTGAAGGAAGGATATCAAAATACTTCAAAACAGATTCCCGGGATACAGCTCCTCCTTCCCCCTTCCCCAGCACTATGAGTAAGTAGATAGCAAGCAATTAGAAAAAACATTAGCAAGAAACAGACCATATTAGAAAATGTTAAAAATGTTTTTAAAAGCTAGAGTTAGAAGACCTGCTTAGATGGGTTTGAGAAAAATGCCCATTTTCAAAGAAGCATTTAAGTACCCAAGTTGCTGCAATAAAAAATTTCACAGGCTTCTATAACTCATATGGTTTCAAACAGCTCCTGCATTACTTAATCTGCCCTGCTTATCTGCACAAACACTTACTACAGAGAACTGGTATACATGTCAAGAAATAAAATACATGGTATCTATACAATCATATAATCTTATCACATACAACACTACAATGAAGAAAGAAAAGTGAAAACAGAACAACCATATTGGTGCATCTTATAGATACAATCTAAAGACAGGCAATAAATTTGTTCTTTATGACGAAGCTTGGCAATTCCTTTGTAGAGGATGGCTTAGGAACATCATCCAAGAAAATACAGAAAACTGCTGTTTCTTACCAAGAAAAACAAATACATTTTTGTCCAAAATAAAAGCATTTTAAAAAGGAAGATACCAAAAAAGTAAGAACACTCACCTTTTTCTGTGTGAAGACGTTTAAATGAGTCTGTTTTTGATAAGCTTGGATCTGAGATGACTTTGGAACCAAGCTTAACTGTCAAATCTATTGATCGGTATCCTTGAGGGAGCTTACGGTCATACAGCAGAGTCAGAAGCTGGGCAAGTGTCATTTCAGCTGGTAATGGCTGGCCTAAACAACAATGGCATTGAATCAGAGAGGAAAATTATGACTGGGTTATTTTAACATACATGTCCAGGTGCTGCTCATTACTCATACCACAGGTGCCAAGTAGACTAAATATTATCTTGCTCTAAACCAAGGCCTTAATTTTACCATTTGTTCTCTTGGAAAAAGGGTCCCCATCAGTTTGGAACCAACCATCAAAGAACTATGCCAACATTCCCTAAGGCAGTTCTGTGCTGAGAGCCCAAACACTTGGCATATTTAACAAATGGCTAAGGCTGTAATTTGATGTGCATTTTAAGCAGACAGTGCCTGTCCCCTACTATTAAACCACACCCCTGCATCACCCTTGCCTTGTGGTGGCATAAAGGTGTGTGACCATAAGGTAAAATGGCTGAAGTGGAAAAAACTGGAAAACAAAGAAACCTGCAATTCTTTTTCAGTCCTGTTAGTCCCAAGCATAGCTCACTACTCTTGTGTTGGGACACAACTCGGCAAGGAAAACTCTTCTCAGGAGAAATGCAGACTTGAAATGCACATGCAATACAGCCCAAACTCATTACTCAGACCAAGATTTTGGCCATTCTGTTGTTCACAAAGAGTATGTTCTTCCCTGAAATTACAAGTTACTCTCAAGGCAAAACACTTTTTGATAACAAGTAGACTTAAACATGAAGAGAAATGTTTTAGAGTCGGATCATATAATACATTTAGCATGCCCATTTCACCTTGACTGTACTTAATACAAGTTCCAGTAAGGTCTTTAGTACCAACCTGTTTCTTCAGTAGAAGATGTTGTCTTAAGAAATTGAAATTAAAAATGTCTTGCCATTGTGCAAGTCAATAAGTTTTCTGCCCTTTTTAAATCACTGATTCTGCTTTTCCATGGCTTCTTTTTTTGTAACAACTGGTTGTGGTGCAAGGTATGTCATTGACCAGATCACAAATACAGAACGGTTTACATTACCATTAGTAGAAGGTTAACCTTTACCAGCTAGATACTGAAAACAGGCACAGAGTTTTGATCTCCTCTCCAAAACAGCAGCATTAACTGCATCAATTTTAGATATTTTAATCCAAGTACGTGATCCCTCTAATAACTGCCAGAGGATAGCCTCAAAGCCAGTAATTCTGTAGTAAGTTCAAAATTTAGGTTTTTATTGGATGAAAATGACTAATCAGTTTACCACTTAATTCCATTAGCTGGTTCCTTGTTTTTATACTACAAAACAGACAAAAAGCTCTTCTTCATAATAGTTCAGTGTTTCACCTATGTTCCTGTCCTTTATCCCCGATTTGAAGGGTGGACTATTCGATGGATAAGGAATTGGTTGGATGGTCGCAGCCAGAGGGTTGTTGTCAATGGCTCTATGTCCAGGTGGAGGCCAGTGATGAGTGGTGTCCCCCAGGGGTCCGTCTTGGGACCGGTGCTCTTCAACATCTTCATCAACGACATCATAGACAGCAAGATCGAGTGCACCCTCAGCAAGTTTGCTGATGACACTAAGCTGAGTGGTGGAGTTGATACACTGGAAGGAAGGGATGCCATCCAAAGGGACCTGGACAGGCTTGAAAAGTGGGCCCACGACAACCTGATGAGGTTCAACA
>JAVKLA010000049.1:1703336-1723710 GCA_034782735.1 Sagittarius serpentarius
TTTTTTTTTTTTCCGATTCTCTCCCCCATCCCACTGGGTGGGGGGGGGAGTGAGTGAGCGGCTGCGTGGTGCTGAGTCGCTGGCTGGGGTTAAACCACGACAGAGTGCCACTTATCCCCTTTCTCCTATCATCAGGAGAACTGTTTACTAATATTCACATACAGGACCAATTTATTGTTGTGCAATATTATAAAAAAAATTTAATACTTGATGACAACCAGATTTAGCTTCTAAAATACAGTTTTGGTAAGAACTTAAGGGATAAAAATGGGGATCAAATCTTTGAAAGGTTATGTTGTTGAATATACTAGAAGTGTATGCTGCATATCCACATTATTTTTAAGGTTTCTCTTTAGATGTTAGAGGAGGCATCATCTCAGCAAGAACAGACTGTTCCCTGGTGTTTTTAATAGAATAAACTGAATTATCTGACAACTTCTTTTCAAGATAATTCTTCTGGTTTTACATATCTAGGAATATTCTGTAAAGATCTGTTGTATATAAACCTAATTATTAGAAAATTGATGTTACCTTCACATTACCAATGTTAACATTTAATTTCAGATGGGTTAAAACAAAGCATTTAAATGTTTGTGCTAAAATTGTATTTGTTCCTCCTTTTCCATTTTATACTATCCGATGCAATTTCCCTGTCATGTATCTCACGTAGTACTTCACTTCTGAGATGTAGTAAGAACAGCAGAAGCCAAAGCAGAAAATAATTTTTCCTTGTACGGGAGTACCAGATCTTCTAATAACTTCTGTTTTTCCTATATTTCTTTATTCACAGCCTTCAATTGAGAGCATAGCGCTTCAGTCATTAATTATTATTCTGTGTTCTGGTGAAGCATGTGGAAGTATAAAAGCATACATGTGCTTTATAAATTAATTCAAGTATTTGTCACTCAAGAATTTATTTGTCGTGTTCTGGCTAATGTTGAAGGATCTCTGCCGATTTTGAAGCATCAAAACTATGACTGTTGCTTAATGAAACTGATAATGAACTGCTGGAAGGACTAGAACTTATACCTGTATTTGCTGCTAATGCGTAAGGATACTATTGAAAAGTCTTCCATATGATAAACTTCAGTTGTCAATTCCTTCAGAAGCAGTATATTTTCAACAAGATGGCTTTGTCTTAGAACAGTGCCTTAAATTTTCTTTTAAAATGCTGAGTTAGAATTCACCAACACATTCCTTTCCAAAATTCTGCTATGTGTACAGTAGGAAAAGCTGCCATGTGACATTTCAAAATTGAATATACTCCCCCCCGCCCCCCCCCTTTTTTTAAGGCTAAATTTATTCCATGTTCACCATATGGATACAAAAAATTCTTACTGGACATGGGGACTGAAGAAACAAAGTCACTTTCTCATCCTCTAGCATCAGCTGCAAAAAAAGCCTCCTAATAAATCCTGAAATATTTCCAGAGGTTGGGAGGTTCCCACGCTGAGGAGAAGACTGGAACAATTCACAGAGAACCTGGGAATGCAAAATGACATCAGATTTAAAGTATTTCTATATTTAGGTCTCTAAAATATAGCTCTAAACAGCCATAGTAGGCAGTGCCTAAGATCTATCTTCCAGTTATCATTCAAACCAGATCAGAAATGAGCACCACTGAAGAAAATAGCAGCAGCAAAGACTTTTTTTTTTTAATTTAAAAGTTCAAAACATTGACTACAGCATCAAAGTAATTACAAATACATAGAGTACTCAAAAATATAAAAAACTGAAGATAAAGTATTTAGAAAATTAGCTTTCAAATTCCTAAAGCAAAAAATTTCCATTGCATAATGCAGTATTACTGCCAGCCATTAACAGAGAACTACACTGAATTTTTAACTGAAGTCTATCTGTTCCCAGGGCATCATCATTCTTAATGTTGAAAAATCTTTTTATAATTATGCTTTTATTCAGCTAGGTCTGCAAGGTTAACAAACGTGAGGAAAACAGCTGAATTTGCACTAGAATGTTAAATGCAAAGCCATATTCTGCAATAACCCGTATTTCCCTGGTCACAGATTGCACAGGTTATGTGGTTGCACAAGCAGATTTACCAGGAAATCTCCTTAAGTTAATAATATAAAAGATGTGTATGAAACTTGATTTTCAAATTCCATTTCAGAAGAGTTTAGACCTATCCAAGTAAACACAGTATTTTGGATTTTGGTCTAAAGTTCATTCCTCTAAATCAAGAGGTATACAAACCTATACATAGGACCGGACAGCCATGCCAAATGTTTTTATACTTTTCAGAGTGAGACCAACAAGCTAACAATTTTAATACAAAACTTTTCCAGTCATTGACGGCTTACAAAAAAAAGTTATTTTAAAGAAAGCTAAAAAAAGTAAAAAGTTTTGAAAGTTGGATGTAGTTATTAATAAAGAAATTAAAACTTTGGTTTTTTTCTCTCACCTGTGCCATAAGTCTCTGGTTATTAGGATGGCAAGAGATGCACTGTAAGAAGAAAGCAACTGTTGCATTTTCAATTGCTGTCCGCTGCTGAGTGGTCAACCCTGCTGTTACAGTTGAAGAAAGCAAGCTACACCTTGCACTTGTCTGTTGTGCCGTCACATTGTGTCCTCCAGAAGTAGCACCAGAATGGCACAAGAGAAATAAAAGTGCTGTCCACAATGGATTGACTTCAGAGCCACCCAACCAATCCTTCATCATGTGGCTGTTGCCAACTTCTGTCAAAAACCTGAGAACAGGAGCAACCAGGTCTGCCGTGATAGGCATTTTATTAAAGTGCTGTGGAACATGATGCCTCCTGAGCCTGTCCTGGGTGATATCCATTGATTGTGCAGTGCAGTCAGAGCTAGAAGTATGGTTAAAGCAAAAACTAGCAAGACTTCTTACAAGCAGTGAAGGCAAACCTGAGTCCAGTAATTGCTTGATGGCTTCAGGAGACTGAGATGAGGCAGCAAGAGTAGCCAGGTGAGACTCTGTGAGTGCAAGAGGGGCTTGTGCGTTTTTAGAGTCATCTGTTAAAGATGAACTAAGGTCCTGCTTTTTGCTGTCATCAGTCATGGACAGTCTGTGTTGACACTGCATTGGAGGAGGAGTGATACCCATCCATCCCATGAGTAAGGAAAAATAATTTGGGTGGATGTGGCAAATTGAGCAAAGCAAACTGTCAACAGCTTTCTTCAACACCATGTTGCAGGGAAGAGACATGGACCAGTTAAACAGTGACCTGTACAAGACAGAAAATCATGTCAACACATAATTTGCCACTCATATTCTCTTTTCTTCATTGGTTCATAAAACATCTTTCCACATTTATGTTTAAGTATCGTAGAAGCTGTTGTAAAACATGCTGTGCTGAGCTTGCAAGCCTCCTTTGGATCACAGTATCAGCAGGACATTCATTACCCAACAGGCATTTCTCAACTGTATGTTTAAATTTCTTTCATCATACTGTATTTAAAATAGATATAAGCCAACTTTTGTGGCATGCTGCACATGAAAGACAGGATTTCAGTCTTTTGACAGTTGTCACATAATTTATGCATTTCTGAGCCAGCTGCACCCTCTTTGTGCTTTTAACTCTCCAAGCTGCAGCTACTAGGACCTCACACACACAAACACGTTCATTTACATAAAGGTCTTTTAATCATTTGTATAAACTGAAAGAATTTTAACATGTTTCAAAAAATTTTTAAAATTCGCTTTATTAGAGTTCTACCTAAAGATGTTGCAAAAAAATGAAAGCAGCAACAATCTTGTTGGCTGAATGATGTTACCCTTACTATCCTTACTCAAACTGAACTTAGGACACAAGTTAACATCAGAATTATTCCTTAGAGATACAAAAAAATCCCACCTACCTTTGAACTCACTTCCATCCAAATACTATCTGATTGAATGCTAATCCAAGGCACATGAATGCAAAAGCTAATTTAGCTTCTATTATTCAGCTTAAATTCAGTCGTCATTTCTTCATACAGACTTGTTCAGAGTAGGTGTAAGTATTTTAAAAAAAAACCCACAGTTTTCTGAACTGCATACACAGTACCTTGATACCATACATGTTACATTATCTTAACCTTTACATACAGAGGTGAACGCACACTTCACGCCACTTCAATGTTAGTTTTTTAAACAAGTTTGGATGTATCATCATGTATCACATTCCCATTTGAAGACAAGGATTGTTTTTCCCTCTTCTGTATGGAAGTGTTATTCTATGTTTAGTCTAAGAGTCTAGAAGAGAACGCGGGTCTAACCAAAAGTTAGCTGTATCACTGGTCTAGTGAATGGCTGATAAAAAACCCTCTCCAAGGCAGAGACATTAAAAAGTCATCTCAGTGACCAAATGACCCATAAACTTTGGGAAATTAGTCACAATTTCCCAAAGTCCACATTTAAAAAAAAATACATCTAAACTCTTCTCCCACTATACGTTCACACAATCCTTCCATCAAAATTTTCTGGGTAAGTTCATGCTCTATGAAAAATAAGATTCTTTTCCAAGTAGATATTAAAAAATAACCAAGGAATAAATTAGTATCCATTGGCCAAAGCAGAAATACTGAAATGGAAAATGGGGATGATGGGAAAATATATCCAAGAAAAAAGTGAAATATCACATGAAGGAGAAGTTAGGAGTTATAGATAGAATCAATGAAAATGTTTCAAAAGTTAAAATATCAGAGAGGATGAAGAATACACAAGAGAAGTTATTTTTATGAGAAGAATTATTTACTCATATATTTGGATATGACAACAATTCTTCTATATTTGTTAAAAACGTATTTTATAATTTGCTCCAGACGCTGGCTGATATGAATTATAGTTTTATTTGGCAGGAGGTAGAGGAACAGGGCTATATTGCAACATGCATACTCAAACTAGGTACAACAGTTTATTAGTATTCCTTCATTTCACCCTGTGATGAAAACAACATACTCTCCTCCAAAAGACAGGAATTCAGTTGCAAAACTCACTTTTATATTAGTATAAATCTAAATGGGCTATCCATTTTAGGAATTCTATTTTTATTAGAGTTCTTCCTTTTCGAATGTTAAATTTTCAAATGCTAAATTTTCAAATGTTAATTTCTGCTAAAAAGGACTAACTGACCTACAATTTAAAATCCTTAAGTTGATTCCCAAAATGAAGAAGCTCATTTTGAATTAACAATTATTTATATGATGGTATCACTGAAGTCTTCGGAAAACGTCTAGCTTGTAGTCATGTATCAACTTGCACATATACGAGAGCTCCACCTGCTTGTACGAATAACTGTAACTTGCACATTTCCCAGTGTTTGAATGTTTGACCGTGTCTAAAGAAGGCAGTAAGGCAGCAGAAAAATAGGCATGTTTCCTAAGGGCAACAACAAAATTACAGTCTATCAAAGTTCCTTTCACTAACTGGAATTGTAATCAATGGTACAAATGGGAGAGGCTTTATTAGATATAGAAACATAGCTGTTAAATTCATGTAATATACATGAAACAAAGCTATGTGGCTTCTCTTTTTTGTTTTGTTTAAACAGAAGAGATGGTTAAGCAACATAAACTAGGTATGTTAGCTCATATATTTTCAGTTTGGAGTCACTAAAAATACACATTTGGTGTTTAGGGTGAACTTTTCTTTAGAATTCAGCAACATCCAGCAAATTCATAGTTCAAGATTCACTCAAGATTTTGTGCTTTTTTTCTTTCAAATCAGACTGGCCAAAACAAAGGTGGTGACTCCAAAAAAACAATCCCCCTCCTCCCCTAAGCTCTTCGCTATCAGTTATAGATATTGGATACCATGATTAATAAAATAATGCTTATAAAACAGGCTACTAATGAAGATCACGATTTATAGGTACAGTGAAAATTACTGCAAACAATTTCAACAAGAACAGCCCACATTTATCCGTTAAAAAAAAAAAAAAAAAAACCACAAAAACATGCCACAGTTTACTTTTTACATATGTGCAACTGGATCTGCTGTTTTGCTTAGGATTTTTGTTTTTAAACACACTTATACCTGGAATATGTGAAGTGCAGGTTTGTGTTTAGAACTACAAAACTACCTGTTCAGACATCTTTAAGTATTCACTCCATCAATTAGCTTCAAAGATGACGATTTCCACTACTATTTCACAATGAGTGCACTTCAAGTCGTATCATTTCAGTGAACAAAAATAATTCAGTTATAAAAAGTATGTGGTGCAAAATTTTGCTTTACTTACTCAAAGAGCTCTCTGTCCAGCAATGCAGGTAAATCATATTCAACAAGCAATTCATAACTATGCCACAAAATTGCTGCTACGCAATGCAAATGGGAAGGAGATGGCATCAAAAGACCATACTCTCTTGTGGAGCTACTTGGACAAATGTAGCTGACCCGGCCACTTTTTTTCATAGCTGCAACTCTTGCGGAATCGCTGACCCATTTCAGCAATGCTTGAATTCTGGAAGGCAAGATGATGTAGTACATTATAAATGGTCAAAGACTCAAAAACAAATTAGCTTGCTGTCTTTTTCTAATCTGATTTACGTATTTATCTGTTCCTTTGAAGCAAAGTTAAAGAGTGAGCTCAAACTGTGTTTTTTCAAGACTTAGATCACTAACAGGGAAAAAACTAATTAAAAACACTTATCTCGGACAGCCAAACATAAGCTTTCTTTCTACAGAGAAAGAAAACACAGCAGGTATCCGAGTTCTGAGTATCTGAGAGAAAAGTCAGTTGAACAACAAAAGTTTTATCACGTTTATAAGAGTAAAAAAAGAGGGGCAGCATTCTCTGCAAAGGATGCAAAGAGCTAGGAGGGAAAGCCGGAAATCTTCTTTAGATTTCTGCACGTTCACGCTATCTCATAATAATCAGATTTCAAAAGATCTGGTTTTGTGCAGTAATATCAAGCCACTGTTTAGCAGTTTATTTTTGTATACTCTTCCATATGACAATGCAAATAACATTACCTATCTTTTGTTCCAGGGTCTTGAGTTGTTCCAAGCTGATAAAGAATGTCTATTGTGGAGTCAGAAGAGAGACCATTTAATCTTCCAAACAGTAAAGGGCTATTCAGATCTTGCCGCATTCAAAAAAAAAAAAAGGGGGGAGGGGAAATAATACAAGTACTTACATATGTATTTTTTAAAAGTACTAATGAAATTATTATAGAATTGCAATATCAACATTGATTTGAGTTTTGCCATTAACACAAGGATGCAATTCTTACACAAACCACTGTCTCGAAACTGTGCATTTTGTAAGTTCAATGCAATGTTCAGCCTTACTATGAAATGAAAAATCACTGCAACATTCACCAGATACAGGACTTAAAAGGTTTAACTAGTAGGACTTTCTTCAACATATTCCAAAAAGACATAACTAATCCCACAGAGCTGTCAAACTTCACGCTTCACAGAAGCAAACAATTATTTCAAAATGGAAGCTTATTTAACTCCAATTTCCATCAATGAGACTAAGGCTGAAGATTTCCTCAGATTATTTCCTACTCCTCTTCTCCTCACCATGTTCATCTCCCGCCCTGTAGGAAACTACTTTCTTATCTAATAGCATTCCAGCAAAAGACAGTAGGCTACACCGGAACATTAACTCATGGCAAAATAAGTCATGGAAGCCATTTTGAGAAGTGTGTTTTCTGTTAGTATCAGCAACCTCAACACAGGAAAAATATGAATTCAGTTTTCCTTCATTTAAAAGCCACAAAACAGCAAAGCAAAGTGGTATAGAATCACAAATACAAAAACCACAGTGCATTAACAGAAGAGCTACTGCAAAATTTCACTGTGGGACACAGATCATTTGTTCAAGTGTCTTTATTACGTATCTCCACCTATAAATACTTTCAATGCTTAGTGCTATTCAGAATTTATACTGTCCTACAGACTATTACTGCCCAAATATTGCTGCATATGGATGCTGTTTATTTTGAAACATCTAGACATAGTATCTATAGTAAGACGCACCTACAATATATTGCATGTCCTACTCTCCTGTCTTCAAAACGTTCACCTAATTATCTATTCTACACAAAAATCAAAACAACCGTGGTTGCACTTCTTTACTGTTGTAGAACTACCCATAGAAGCATAACAAAACACAGTGGCAAATTCTGGCAACTGAAATTCAGAATCAGAAAGTAACATGCAAATATACTGTACTGGTACATTTATACAAGCAACACTTTTAAGCAACAATTGAAAAGAAAAACATTGCACTCACCTGCAGGATCACTCCCGGATGCTGAGCAGTTTCTTAGAAGAATGTCAATCAATTTTAGGCCTATTCTGGTGGACTGAAGCCCAATTTTTACAAGCACAGCCTCAATGTTTGGAGAATGCATACCACAGTAAGGTGACATTAGTAAAGCAGCACATGTCTGCAACAGATTAGCAGTGGGTGCTGCAGCACTAGCCATCATTCCTTCTAAATCACTTATGTGAGTGAGGCAGTGGTGTAATAATCTTAACCATCCAATACTGAAAAGGAAAACATAAAAATGAGCTAATATGTCATTTTCTGATTATTTTATTTTTCCTCTATAACATAACTACCTGTATTAGATTCTAGGACAAGTACTGCAGAAAACTGCTGTGACATAGTCAGACATCGTCTGAGAAAAGCAAATTTAAATTACTGAATTGAAGACCACAATGTAATATACGTTAGTAATGCTGTTGTAATCATTGCTTTAAGGATGTAAGAAAGGCAGGGTTTCTAGGTCGGAAGAGTTAAAAGCCTGCAAGTTTTATTACTGAAGTTTCTCAAGATTTCTTGATTCATATACATACTTCTTCCAATAGGGCCAACCTATTGGGGGGAAGGCGCTTATATAGGGGGAAGGAAGGGGGAAGGGTGTGGGGTTTTTTTGTTGTTCGTTTTGTTGGAGGTTTTCTGTTTGTTGGGGTTTTTTTTTACATTAAAAGGAGCTGGCCAAAACATAAATGTGAAATACAAAACAGCACACTGCCTCACTTAGCCACCATTGGATTTATTCACATTTAAGGTGAAGATTCTGCAATAGTGGTTGCATTAAAATTATACACCTGCGCAGCTTCCCTGACAATACAAACCTTTAGGGTCATACACATCTACAATAAATTACAGTGCATCTTAGTGATCCTGATTTAAAAAGCACACGGAAAAAGTGCAGAAATTAAAAATGTGTTAGTCACTGCATTTCCCCCACATCTCTCATTCTTTAACAATATAGTTCAGTATTGCTTTTAATAATAAATCTTGAAAAGTAAACCTATTGTAATTGAATCATTTTGGAAACACATTAACTAGACTTTATTTATAAAAATATACTAGTGCTGTACAAACTATCATTATGAACGAGATGGCAATATAAGTTCCATGTGAAAAATGGCACCATTTCACTGACAAGTTCTAAAGTAACAGGTTAACTTGTTTTCACAGCTAACCTTACCTCACATAGTTCAAAAAAAGGCAAACTTGCATATAGTCTGAAATGAACTTTACAATTTATTTTAGGAATTATGTACTCCTAAATATTTATCATTTTAGAAAAGAGCAAGTTTTCTGTTATAGCTAAAACAAAATTATATCCAAGTTTATTGAATATATCTATCCTATTACTACCATTACTTTATTGAGATACTTACAAAACTAAGCCGAAAGCCACAATTAAAACATTTCAAGACATGAAGAATGTACACTCAGCTTCTTTCTTTAGATACCAACTATTTTTGTGTGACTTTAAGATAACCTTTCTGAAGTACAAATACAGCAATAGTATAATTTGGCTACAAAAATGTGCTTCACTGCTATTCAAGATCAAAGACCAATTTCAGTTATACAGCTTTTATCAAATATACACTGGACAGCATTCATATCCTCTAAATTTACTTACTCTCTCAAAATTTTTTTCCAGCAGAAAAGAAAGGTTTTTAAAACTTTTCCATGCTCTATCTTCACATTTATAAACATTAAGGTTCAAAGATTAAATATTTCAAATTAATGAAATTTTACAATTTAGTAAGCTAAATTTCAGAACAAGGAAATCTCAAAAATTCACCCATTAAATTAAATTCAAGGTTGGAAAACTTTAACACTTCTTTATTTAAAAAAATCCTTGAGGGCTTATTTATTTTTATTTTAAAAATGAGTATGAAACTCAAGCTGCCACCTAACCAAATAAATGCTTTTGAAAAGAAATCTTGCTGATATACCAGAATCGTAACAGCATTCAGCTCCTATTTCTCAAATGTTTGCAAACAGCAATATTAGATACGACTTCCACAAAACATCCCATTGTCCTGTTTCTATTCCTGCTCCAATACTTATGTAACTCTGTTGACTTCAGTAGGGATAAGATATATGTTGCTACTTCATTTTTTTTGACAACTGTCTACCCCTTAAAAACACAGAATGCAACTGTAAATGCTTTCCCGTGCTTTGTAATCTTTCACCATTGCAGAGATGAAACATCCCCTTTTAGGTATGCAGATTAAGCATGCTACCAAAGAAGTGAGTAGTACTGCTTATAGTGACTTTCTTTAAAAAAAAAAACAAAAACAAAAAACCACAAAAAACACACCAGCAAGTTTTCTAATATATTTGAAACAAATGCTGTAAATGTTAAAATTCAACTACGAAAACAGGTACTCATGAATACAGTTTACTACTGAAAGATCTGACTCAGAGCAGAAGTCACCATTAAAAAAACCGCCCAATCCATGAACTGGCACAAACATGCCTCTGTCCACTGATACCAGAAGCCTACCTTGTTTTAGAGACTTGATCCTCCGAGGGAAGGAACGGATTATTGACGGTTGCAGAGGAGGTGTTTCCAAAGGCTGTGAGGCCTAACAGTTTGATCTGAGAGAGGCCTAGTGTACTGGCATCCCGAGGACGATGGAGATGAAGGCAGACAGCTGAGGCAACTTCAGCTTTTACCAACTGGATTTTTATATAGGTGAGACCGCTTGTGATAACAGGAGTTGACAAAGGTAACATATTGACACCATCTGCGCTTATTTCAACAGATACTGACGAAGGGCAAGCTACAGAGTAAGATAAGAAGGTTTAATGCTATTTAAAAATCTGTACTGGTTTGAATTTTAAGTGTTAAACATGTACCCCTGTTACAGATAGAGAACAAGATAATCGAAATGATCTTAGGCAAACACTACTACAGAACTGCAGCTAGAGTATTTGACCTGTGCGATGGTATATGTTAAAATGCATAAGCATTCTGACACATGGTGTATATAGTTTATTTCAAAGACTTAAGATGAAGATAAGTCTTGTCAGTGTAAATGCCACATGTTTCCCTAGGAGGGCTACAACAGTTAATGCTGAAAATCTCATGCTTTATTCCAACTACCACAGAAAACCATTTTGCCTGAAGACCTCTGACCAGTATCTCATTTTCACTAGGGAAAGTTTTGAGAAGTCTGACAAGGCTTTTTGGCATATTTAACATTAATGCCACAAGACATGTACTAAGCAAGAAGAAGTCAAGCAGAGCCAGGGCCTTCCATTCTCAAGGAAAGCAGAATTAGCAAGCTTTTCAACTTATTTTACAGGCATTCTTCAAATAACCTGTCAGCTTTAGTTCCTCTGATTATACTCTCTGTATCATTTCTAAATCTTACCCTTCAAATTTTCAAACCGGCATCGTCAGTGAACCTACTTACTTGCCAGAGAGGCCAGGTGAGGCTGGATGTGGATCTCCTTGAGCAGCACGGCTGCGGGAAGGTGAATCGTGAGGTCGCACCAAGCTTCCTCGGGTAAAAATATGTACGACCACGCAGCAGACCGAGCTCGTCTGTGGGGCGGAGTAGCCTGCAACAGCACTTCAGCAGGCTGGGCAGTGGGACTGCTTGAGGTGATGGAACCTTCAAAAACAGCACCATTAACACTGATTATTAATGTTTATTAATAAAACCCAGATTCATTTACAACCTGAACTGCGGAAAACACTTGTTTTTCTGTCTCACCTGTTTCAGTTCATTGATAACATCCCATGTGTAGTAATGACAACTGCTGAGATACTTTCCTTTTAGACTGTTGTACATAGGTAGTATACATATCCACATGCATATGCACATGCTTGAAAATTTGCTAAGGGACACTTGCTATCAAAATCCTAAACTTTCCATTAAGAATTCATTAGAAAAACAAACCAACCAAAAAGGTGCAGGCTGAACAGTATGCTTAGAACTTGACCTCAGTTAATTCACAGTTAACATAGTGAAGGCTTTAAAGGTTTAAATATTACAATGATAACATAAACGACTTTGGTTATAAAATCTGCAAACCTTTTTCTTTAAAAAGGTTTGTTTCACACGAAAACCTTTTTCTAAAAAAGACACAAGACTAAAAAAAAACCTGACCACAGCAGCTGCTTATTTTTCTAATCTTAGCATCGGTTAAGAATGAAGTAGGAAGACCCAGGCTATGTCTTCTTTAGCAAGTAGTATGGCACAACAAGACCAGATTTGTGCTGTTCAAACTAGAGGTACTGGGGTGTTTTACTTTGAAGTAGCTCTAGCCTGGCCCCATGACTGAATGCCTAGTAGCAGCTGGAGGTGAATTCCTGGACACATTTTGATAGATTTTCATCCCACATGAATTGAGTTCTCCCAGAGAACACTACATGATGAGAATCATCGAGTGTAGTAAGTGAGGACAACCAGGAAGTTAATTTCAAAAGCACACTCCTGACGAAGTAAAACATTAAGATAGATGCACTCATAGAACATCAAGAACTGCAGCACTTTGTGATCTCGGAGATAAGCCATGCAGAACCCACCACCATGTATGCTTAGGATTTTTGCCACTTAAAGTAATCAAGTACCAACATTGCAGGATTCTTAAATTTACCTTTTAGGAATTTGTAAAGAGCAAAGTAGAAGATTTCTAATGGCCCCCATTCTGCTAAATAAACCCTTTTTATTTTTTTTTTTAAATTTCATTATTTTTTACACTTTTAAATTTGAATGACAGGACTTAATGGATTTCTCTCGTCTGACAATTTTTTCCAGAAATTTTGAAAATACTCCTTTCTTTCTCCCCTCTTGACACAGACACACAGTATGAATACATCCATGGGCTATGCTAGGCTAGTGGGCAGCAACAAAAAACTTCAAGACACTAGTAGTGAAAAGGAGCCTTTGTAAGGTATTAGAGTACATCTACATGTTAAAACACATGCATTTTAGTTAACTGGCAGCCACTGTATTGATACCAAAGCAGCACTGCAATTCTAACAAACATACATGCAGGCAACATCAAAGCAATTGGGTGCGGGTGTGAGAGCAGCAGCAGCAATATCAGGCCTACACTCCAGCTTCTTCTGCTCTGTTTGACCCAGCCTGGGCTCATTCTGTGTCATCCGACTTTGCTATGCTTCTGTAAATAGCTCCACCAAACCTGATGTGCCTTAAGTGAAGTCAGTGAGTCTTAGTGTGTCATTGGCAGATGGTGGGCTGGAACTGGATATTCCCTGACCTAGGGGAGGAGGAAGGGGCCCCACCTTGATTCATGACTATGTCAGATACAAATCACTCCCTTTCCTTCTTTCCCCTATCCACACAAGGTCTTATTACCTGTGGAGGAGGGGCTAACCTCCTCCCCCAAGTTTTGAAACACCAGCAACCCCTCTGTTTAGAAGACTTAATAGTATTGCAACATTTGACACTATCACAATACTGTTTGTTAGGAACTTGATAAAGAGTCAAATGACCAGTGGATATTAATGTAAGAGAAAGAAGTATTACTTACCCAAAGGCGCAAAATTGTGAATTCCTTCTGCATTATCAGGCTCAGAAGCTAGCACTCTAGCTTTCAAACTGCTATCTGTTGCTTTGGTGGGACCAGAATCAAGAAATTTCATAATAGTCGAAACCATACTTCTTGCTGTGTTAACAATAGCTCTTGTGCTTGTTACCATGTTGTTACAAATAAGCTGAACACCACCTGTGTATAATGCAGGCGGGGGGGAAAAAACCAACACTGTTCAGAAGCATGCAACAGTTTCTAAGCAAGCAAAGGCCTATTCAGTAAATTTGCTCCTCCAGACACGTATCTGTATTCCTTCTTTAAGTGCCAAAAAAAAAAAATCTACAATAAACCTTTTACTTGCTGCAGCTAAAGAAAAGACATTCTTACCCATATCATGGAAAGCCTTCAGTGCCTCACTTGTATCCAGCACTCGTAAAATGAACCAGAGCAGTGGCTCAGATAACTGACAAGTGGCAAGAGAACCCTAAAAGAAAAACAGTTAAGAAAAACATGGTTTCATACAAAATTAATATGACAGAAATATGCATGACTGCTCTCCCCTTTAAGCAGGCAGAAATCCCAGAGAGGAAATGCCACCACAGTTTACCTCTCTGCCACAAAATAGCAATACCATGTTCCACATGGTTCGCTTCTTTTGTAGGGGAAGTTTTGTGTTAAGGAAAAGATCAAACTACCGGGATAAGCAGCTGAAGGGAAAGAAGAATATTGAGCATTTAAAATACCCACTAATACAAACACAAAAAATGTGTTTCCCACCTGCACATAATAAAATATTAAATCCATCTTCAAGCCTTTAACCAGAAACATTTATGGGAATGTCAAAATGTCCTTACAGAAACTCTCTCTCTCCGTCTACCAGGGGCAATGGACGGAGACTTCCTAACTTCAGCAAAGTGAAGTGATGTTGGAAAAGTGTTAACATTTCTTTTACATGGCACTAGTTCAGTTTTCTGAGCTTATTGTAGGTTACAGTATCAACTAACCTATAATTCCCTTGAAGCACAGCAGACCTAAGGGAACTTACCTGTCTTCCCATGTACCCACAGGCCATGTAGGTAAGAATTGGCTGAAGCATCACTTGCACTGTTGTTGCTTTTTTACTAAGTGTTGTCAGGATAGTGAACAACCCATCTCCAACTGATATTGCATCTAAGCCACCATGAAAGTTTTCATGTTTCGTGAGATGTAAGCCACTTGCACCTTAGTGAAAACAGAAACAGTTCAAAGGTCAGAAACCAAAACCTAACAAACCACTACAGCACGTAAGAGAACTCAAGGATATTTAAATTTCTTTTCAGTTAAATGTTCACATGGATTTTACAAACTACAAATGGGTCAGTTTTCAGGATCATATAAATTACTATTAGTGTTCCCAGACATGTGCTACCTACTTTAAAGTATACATAGGAAGACTTGACCCAAGAATTCAGGGAATTTAAATCCAATTTTAGATAAGACCATAAAAATGAGTGTAATTAGTGAAAGAAACAGAATAAGAACTACAAGGACTGGAATCACTCCGAGCCAGAAGCAACTAACAAGTATTTAAGATTTTTTTCAGATAATAATAGAAGTGCACTTGTGCAGCCAAAAACGCCCCAAACGTTCAACATATATATTTCTATCAGAAACACCTCTCCCAGAATTCTCCTTCTCAGTGCTACAGCCCAGGATTTCTTCATAAGGATTTACTAAATATCAATATTCAGCAATATTGATTACACGCTGCTGAAACTGAAGATGGAAGGCAAAAGAATAGTCTTCCCAAGGAAGAGACGACCTCTGTAAATACAACTCTTACAAAGCATATGACATCAATCTGGAAGAGCTTTTAAAAGTGGTTTTAGATCTGAGTGGGGGGGAATCAATGGAATAAACCGGTAGCATTTAGAGAAACTGGAGTTATACTAACAAATAATAATAAAAAAATAATGTGTTCAAGTGATCTTTGGAACATGCCTTAGAGAAACATTTTGGCAAGAGAATTGACAGATGTAGTACTTTAATAACCTTCAAGCTGTCAAGAAAGAAAATATTGATGAGCACTGGATGCATGGAAACAGACAGAGAAAGAAAAGTCTTAAGACTCAGTCTCTGAACAGTCTAGAAAAGTTAAGTGGAATGAATGATGGAGCTGAAGCCAAGTAAGGTGGGTTTGCTGTGAAGACTTTGAGGCAAGGAGAAGTTAGGATAGGAGGGGAATACTGTTACTTCTATGATTTTCATAGTCTGGCAATGACAAAGCATAAAAACGTAATGAAATAAACAGACAAAATGGTCATAAAAGAAAATCCAACAACTGTTTTAACTTCATGTGACAAGTGAATTACTCAAGGCCATCCTGGTTCCTGACCAGCTGGCTCACCAGGTGCCATAAATTAACATTATTAGTATAAATTCTGATACCAGAACCACTACTTATCAGTACACATCTGCAGACATCTTGTTTATCTTCCCTGGCTTGCTAGCATGCTGCACTAGCTATTACATGTTTACTACTGTATGTTGATAACCAATTTTTGGATCATATATAACCATGGCTGCAGTCCTGGACAAATGTTTTGTTCATAGAAATTGTCTGGACAGAGCTTAATACAGTTTTTCATGAAGGAACTAAAACCACAAATAGCTGTGTTACATCTTCCCAAAATACACATACAAATTAGTTTCAATAATCTATATTAAAAGACTTTGGGAGGATTAATCCACTGAAAGGATCAGCTGGCCCAGTATCCTGCATTCAATGAAAAAGATTTTGAAAACAATACTATCTTTCCAAACTGCCTTTTAAAAAAGGTAAAACAACCGCTGGACAGAAATCAATGGTTTAGAAAGACATCAAAGTTGAGGAGAAGAATATCTGAATTTCACTCCAAAGAAACACATACTCAAATCATCATTCCCAGAACAAACTACTTTCAGTGTTCATAGCATATTTGCAATATGACATGGACTACCCAGAGTACAGCAGGAGACATTCTGGAATTAATTTCAGGAAGGTTCCAACAGTGCAATCCAGGCTTGCCAAATCCTGCCTGCTGTTTAATTTGACTACTGGAGATTACAACTTTTTCCTCAATTGCTTTTATGCCAAAATGAACCACTGGTCTAACATTCACGTGCTCTCATCCAAGAAGTATACTGCTTTCTGGTAACAGCACTGGTTAAAAGTTTCACATCTGCTTAAAAGAGACCAGCACAGAAAAGGCCAGAGATACTTTCTTTGAAACAAGAAAACCACTATAAAGAGAATGAAGTTTTACAACTATTATGCCTGAAACGGAGTGCAAGCGCTTTGCCTACACTCCTGCAAAATGTTTTTCCAGTTTTGCGCGTGCAGAAACATTCATGGTATTTCAGCCAGTGGTTTAATTTATGCAAATAAACTCTATGCTATCATCACAGCTCACAAGCAAGTCACATAAAGATAGTCAGAAATGCATCTTATGCACATGCCTGACAAACAGCAACTTTGCTGTTCAAGGTATCATCAACTTCCTCACTTGTTCGTAGCAGGAAGGTCCCACCCACAAATATATGACTGGAACTCCCAGAATATAAACGTTAATGAGACTTCTGGTAAAACAGAGGAATAGAAAAGTTTATGTATTTTGCGCAAGGGCCACCAATGTAAATTGTCTTTACAGAAACGATTAAAAAAAAGGAAAATAATGCAATACATAGAGAACAATTGAGGTAACATGTCTATACTACAAACTGAAGAATAATCCTAATCCATGCATAGAGGCATGCGATGAGCACAGACTGAAATACACAAAATTCCTTTTACACATAAGAAAAAGGCTTTTGTACTTTAAGAATAACTGAACATTGTAACAAGTTGCCCATGGCAGTTGCGGAGTTTCCACCCTTGGGGAATTAAAAACCCAACTGGACAAGATACTGAGCAACCTGTTCTCTGAGGCAGCCTCTGAGTTGACCCTGCTTTGTGCAGGGAGGTTGGACTAGACAATCTCCAGAGGCCCCTTTCAACATTGACTGTTCTGAGATTCAGCAAATTCAAATGCCAAACGCACTCCTGTTTGGTTTTAATTACTGTCTCCCACCTCATGTTGTGTTTTCTTCACATACCTGTCCCCCCTTTCACTTCTTATCAGTCTCTTTTTTCCTTTCATTTCTGTGACACGTTCTTTCACGTCTACACCCAATTTATGAGGCTGTAGGAGTTAAGTGTTTCACTACCCCAAAAGATACTCCACTTTATTTACAAAATACCTACCAATAATCATTGCCATAGCGCTGCTGTTACACTGGCCAAGTGCAGACAAAATCTGGCTCATAATTTGTTGGTTGGCTAACACCAAGTCTGCCACATATGCAGTTGATCCTT
Organism: Sagittarius serpentarius; assembly: GCA_034782735.1. Lineage (NCBI taxonomy): Eukaryota > Metazoa > Chordata > Aves > Accipitriformes > Sagittariidae > Sagittarius > Sagittarius serpentarius. Next base: position 1,721,442 of record JAVKLA010000049.1, read on the forward strand.
GAGTGTTAGAGTTGCTCCCATTGCCGTCTTTGCCTCCTGAAACCTTTTCTTCATCAGACACACTGTCTGTAGTACTGCTTGCTACTGGAACACGGGCACTATATTCTCGGTTACTGGAAAGCGGCAGTTGAACTAAAATGTTGACCAGCTTTAACAAATCAAACATAAGTTGATCCCTTGTCATTTCTCCACAAACTGCTTTGGCATCACCCGGACGGATAATATTGGCAAAAAGCCCTCCAAAACACGCTCGAGCACCCACAGAGCTGTCTGAGCCACTGCGAGACATCACTTTGTCTGAACATGTAATGTAATGATGTACAAGGAAGGTTATAGACTCAATTACTGAAGAAATAGTGCTAACTGATACAACTTCAAAATTCTGTTCCAGGGTAAATTCCAAGAGTTTCACTTGTGCATCCAAGGGTCCCTGGCCCGTCTGGAAAGCACCCCTGAAAGAAAAAATAAATAAAAAAAAAATTTTCATTGTTCAGTATTAACAAGTTAAACAGGTTAGGTTGTTTGGGGTTTTTTTGCTTGATTTTTAAGAATCAAAAAGCACACCAGACTTTCAAAAAATAAAAATGCGCTCATTTTCAGAAATGCATGTTGAAGCACAATCTGATCTTTCACATGAGGTAAGCATTCATAATGTTTTAATATACTGGTCATTATACAGCCCATAGAACCTGCTCATGCTATCACTTTCCTGATATCACTAAGGATTAGTTTCCTTTGAAAAAGTCTAGGATCCATCTTTTTTTTTTTTTTTTTAATCATTCTGTTAATTTGGCACATATAGGCTTGGAATACAGTCCTGTTCAGTTGTGGGTGAAAAGTTTTGTATGTTTGCAGGGAAACTTCTTGGGAAGAAGTCACCTAATATCGTTAGGATTATTTGTTTTCTAACAGGAAATCATGATGGGTTTTTTCTTCCAATAGCTCCCCCCGACCCCCACCCCCTGAGGCAGTAAGAACAATGTCCAGGTTTTAGGTATCTAAATACTATAACTATACTTAACTATGTAACTTACGTAACTATACATAAGACCATGAGAAGGCTGATTGCCTGAAGGATCTCTTTTAGGGATAAGTTTATTTTCCCAATTGCTTTTACCCATATATTGGTGAACTACAAAATGAACCTTTTGAATCAGTATATTTAAAATAAAATTGGCACTAATTCTTGAAGCGTTAGTTACTGATTTTTGATCTATTTCTCCTTATCTTTTGTCGTTGATTAAACTTACTGTAACTTTTAAAATTAAATACAGAACAGAACAGTCTATAGAAACAGCCCTGAAGAAAATATTTGGCATTTAATTAGTTCTAACAGTAAAATATTGCTTTTCTTCATAACCAACCTTATGCTTTGATCAGATATGGTATACTTCAATAATTACTTGAGGCTTTAGAAATAAACATCTAAATCTTTTTCTAGTGCTTTGCTTCCATTTTATGACATTTCAGTCCCACCTTTGTTTTGTCTCAAAATATCTAACACATTTCAAAAACTATCCTTTCAGTGGTCCCATTAGCTTATTTCAAATAAATTATGGCATGCTGACATGCATTCCAAGATTCACTGTGAATTAATGATTTTACTGTATTATGACATTTCTTGTATAAATGATTGATCACCAATGTAACCTGGTAAACACCCCCCATCCAGTTTAAGTTACTAAGGTAAAAATCTCTTAGAGACGGCCGAAACTGTTTTCTGTATGATTAAAGAATAGATAACACCAAAGTGCCACCTACTGGGAAGCCAGAAACTGAGGAAGCTCATCCCCAATTACACAAAGCCTTTATCTGGGGATAAGCAGAACATCAATACCAAAAATAAATGGTAATTCCTAATATACTTCAGACCAAACAATTAACACATTTCCGGTGTACTGCTGTACACACAAGAGTCTTGTGCCCATTGACCTAGCCTTGAAGAAGCAGAGCTGTAAAAAACAAGCCGTAAGCTCTTATTTCTCCTCTGACCAGCAGCAGTTGTCTACACTAGTGGGGAGACAAGACATCAATAGGCCCCAGAATGAGAGTGGGGTAGGGGAGGTTTTCCACTGTTGGGTGAGAAGAGAAAAAAAAAGACAAAGCAATAAATACACATACTGCATAAACAGGATTATCATAGAATGGTTAGGGTTGGAAGGGACCTTAAAGACCATCTAGTTCCAACCGCTTGCCATGGGCAGGGACACCTTCCACTAGACCAGGTTGCTCAAAGCCCCATCCAACCTGGCCTTGAACACTTCCAGGG